>VXAB01003433.1:6757-39138 GCA_013399175.1 Odontophorus gujanensis | reverse complement strand
CCCGCCAGGCTCTTACCTGAGCTGTCACGACATTTTCGCTCCTGTTCTGCACCAGCAACCCGCGTGTGAAGGACGGTGGTGGGGCGATGAGGGAGTAAATCGGGAGCTGGGCGCACTGCGTCCTGCCAGCCAGGAGCTCGCTCCCTGGTGCACGTCCTAAGGATGCTGCAGGCCGGCCCGCTCCAAAGTGACCCTTATGAGCATCGCTTATACAACGACCCCTCTGATTTCTGACTTCTGCGTCAGATTCCCACAAATGCTTGCACTGTCGTTGGGGTGAGCTGCGAAGAACCACGCTGGATCCCTGAGGAAAACCAAATCAGGTGTGTTGACGGCCCCAGTCCTGCACCCAGGAGCAGACCACTGCCCCTAGCTACCACAGCACTGATGCTGAGCTGAAAGCAATTAGTTAATGTTTGCAAAGTCAGTTGAAGATGAAAACGCATTGCACGCTGCTAATAAAACTATAATGATCCCACTGTTAAACATTAAACACGCAGTGCTGTGTAAAAAAAAAAAAATCACACTTATGGAAAACTCCTGCTGCAAGGGCAGAGGATTAGCTCCTTCAAAACGGAAGGATGAGCTCAGCTTGGCAGCACCGGGCTGTGTCCCGGGGGTTCGGCTGTAGCTGTGGGGCCACAAGGGCATGCTGACCCAGAGCCGGCCCCACATCACCAGGAAACAGTGCCTCAGTTTCCCCGCTTGGACAGAGGGACACCAACTGCTCAGGCAGAGCCAGGATGCAGGGACAACCCAGGGGCAGTCGGCGCTGTCAGCTCATGGCCCCACACAGCAGCAAAAAAATCACTGCCTGGTTTTTCCAGCAAGAGAATACGGAGCAGTGCTACGGTGGCAGCGTGGAAAGCGAGGAGGGCTGTGCTGCTCACGGGACGCATCGCCCAGTAGTGTGAGGGATAAAACTGGGCACGCAGGGCTTCCTAGGAGACATTTCTTGGCAGTGAGTCTGTAAAACCAGTAGTTGTGCTGCTGGTAGTGCTCCAGGAGCAGCGCATGTATGATGTCCTGACCTACAGGCAAGAGGAAGGCGAGGAACCGGGAAAACTGAGCTTGCCAGTACCTTCAGGCCTGGACAAGGACACGTTCACGGTGATGAGGCACCGGTGTTTCTGGCTGGGCAGATGCGATGGGTGGGGATTTGCACAGAGCTCCTGGCAGTTTGGGATCTCAGAAATGAGAGCTCTCCAAAAAGAATGGCGCTTTGGAGGGTATCTGCCGTTTCCAGAACCAAACTGCCCTTTGCTTCGAGCATCCCTGAGCCGCACCGCCCTGCTGCAGCCTCCTCCCGAAACCTGATGCTGCCCTGCTCTGAGGGCGGTCGGCTGTTGACTGCAGAAAAGCTGAATCATGAAACAGAGGTTATAAACAAGGTTATTTATAACGAAGGAAATGACTCTGGCAGGCAGAAGTCGGAGTGAGGGACTGTCATCTGCAGCTCTCAGGTCCCACTCCTCCTCCAACGCTCCCCTGTAGCAGATGGCAATCTCCACAGCCCTTAATTCACCTGCTCGTAACAGGAACAAAGCAGGAGGCTTCGGAGGTGCTTTTTTGCACACCAGGGCTGCTGGTGTGCGGTGCAGCAGTGCTGGGAGCAGTGCAATGCCAGGGGCAGGATTTTGCTATCACCCAGCACCTTGCAGAGCTATTTTCAGCGATGCGAAACGATCACGCAGTCGCACGGCATTGTACCGATATTCAGAGATGTTTTGAATGGAGAGACACTATTCAGCCCGATTCCCCCCTCCCATATTGCTCAGGCTGTTTCAATTTCCACGTGGAAGCCACTAATTTGCTCTCCATTTCACTCACTAGAAGCTCAAAACACAGCTTTGCTGTCTGCAATCTGGTGGCACATCCTTTGGAGTGCTGCAGGGTGTGTGCTGGAGGTGCCCAGGCCGGCGGGGGGGGGGGGCAGTGACACCGTGCCCTGCAGCACAGCCACGAAGGGGGGGAACAGGACCAGCCCTGCAAGCCAGTTCCCTCTGCAGGTGCCTGCAAAGATATGTGGCCACGTGCCAGCAGATAGAATAACCATCGCCCCGTGCTGCTTACGGGGCAGGGATGCTGCAATGCGAGGCCGTGTTAACGAGCGCTTGGGACGCCTCTGTGATCTGCAGATGAAAGGTGATTTACGGCTGCTTATTATTGTGCTTCTTCATGCGAGGTCTATTATTTTCTGGTGCTCCTCGTTTTGACTCACTCCACAGCCCCTGGTTGGCTTGGGGCTGGTGGAGGAGCAGGCTGCTGGCTGGGGCTGGCTGTGATCTGCTCTGAGCACCCATTTTTGGCAGCTGGCAGTGCCCGCTCCTAGCTAACTTGAGCTGGGATTTGCAGAGAGCAGCAGCACCACAGCAGGTCACTTAGCTCCTGGATCTACAGAGCCTGTATTGGAGGCCGGGTGTGCAACAGGACTGTGCACTGTGAACAGGCAAAGAACATGAAGGTGCACTTTAAATCTTGCTGCAGAGAGAAGGGATGGGAATGTACTGGGCCTCTGTGCTTCTGGAAAGGGCAGGAGAATGGAAAGAGCCATACAGCAACCACCCAGCCTACATCTCATCTGTGTTCCCAAACCTCCTGTGCAGGAATTAGAGAGAGGGAGAGCTTTGTGACTCTGGCATGAAACCGGAGGGTAGGGATGTTAATGGATTTTGTGCAGGAGCAGGTAGATCTGTTGTCCTTCCTACTGCACTCTTTATGCACCGCAGCATGCTCACCCCATCAGGCTGTGGAGAGCCATGGACCTTTTGCTCCTTACTACTAAATAAGCCATCAGAAAGCATCACAGCATGTCAGGCAGTTGTGATGAAAGAGGCAGAAACACTGTGTCCCAGTGATGACATGTATGTACACTGTTACAAGGAGCATCTGGGAGGAAGCCCACTGCAGCTCCCATCACGGCTGTGACAAACTACAAGAAAACCGTGGGAAGAAAGCATGTGGAGGAGAAGATCCACCCTCACATCCCCACAAAGCTCTGCCTGCTCTCCTGCCTTGCTCTCTGCTCTCTAACTTGGTGCTATGGCACTCAGCTCTGCTGTGCCAGGCTCCTACACATTCCCATGACTACACTGCTGCAAAAACCCTGCAAGACCCAACCCCACTCAGGCTTTGTATGGTCACTGTTGGATATCAGTCCTACATGTGACAGATATCAGAGTGCCACACCTTGAACCAAAACCCCTCCTGGCAGCAGGGCACAGACCTCAGCACTCCTTTCCAAGCAAAGAGAACCGAGAGGTGGAACAAACGCACCATCCTGCGTCCTGGGGACATTGACAGATGTGATGGTGTGGGACTGTACATGACACTGTGATTTTTTATTAATAAATCTGCACTGCAGAACTGAGTTAGGAAAAGAAGAAATGCCCGAGTGTGTGGAGAGGGCAGCTTTGTTCTTTGGACTTGCAAGAGAAGTCACATCACAGTGAAGACAAAAACACCAGAGGCCAAAAATGGCAGTGAGTAGCCAGGCACAAGCAGCAGAAAAAACTCCAGTCATTGGGTATTGAGGCTCTGCAATGAGCTGGATCAAACCTTTGCTTCTCTTCTACACAGCCACTCCTCAGGGGAAGGCATGGCTCTGCAGGGCAGCAGTGCCAGCACATGGGGAACACACTGTCCCCAGGCACATCACTGTGATGTCTGGAGAGGGAAGCAGGGCCCAAGGGTGGGCAGCAGCAGGGCTGGAGCTCTCAGCTGTGTGCTGCCTTTCAGCATCTGAGGGATGAGTGAAAGCTGTTGCTCTTTAGCTAATTGCTCCAGACATTTGGGTTTTGCTTTCACATGCCCTCTTTATTTTTTATTTTCTTCCTTTAATTAACTGTGAACCCCATCACGGCTGTCAAACAGGGATCTGCAGAACGGAGGCTTGTGGGAAGGCAGTGATTTATGGCTCTCTGGAAATGAAGTGGCATTTCTGAACCCCACCCAGGCCTGGCAAATACCATGGCAGTGGGATGACTCACTGCCTGCTGGCACTGCTGCTCCCTGCGGCCGGAGCCTGAAGCCAACCTGGGCACACAGACCATGGTGACCCAACCCTGGCTCTGCAGTGACACTAATTTCCACCTGAGAGTTCTTGCTGTGCCCTCCTGCTGCCAGGGGAGGTTGGGATGGGAACAGCAGTGTCGCAGGGCTGGACTGAGCTGTGAGCAGAGCTGAACGAAGCAGCATGTTGGCACAGCCCAGCGAGGGCTGAGAACCTCCTTCCATTCACCAGCACTCAAGTCACCAGAATGCAGAGGAGAGCCCTGGGGAGCGTGGGTGGGATATGTGACCTTGAGGAGGCTCTTGCAAAATCTTCCATGAGCTGCAGGAGGATTGGGTGAAGAAGCAATTGCTCCCAAGCACCTGCCACAGAGGGGGAGTTCAACCATTTGCAGGTGTGTTAAAAAAAAAAAAAAAAAGACAAAGGCGTTTCCACTTGGTTAAGATGGCCACTGCCTACTCAGCTGCCTGCTCCCTCACATTAATGTACTGAAAAAAGTCCCTTTGGATGGCTGTGCTCCTATCGGCCGCACAGAGCCTGGATCGTGGATCATCCAGGGAGACTCACAGACTCCCATACACCTGTGTGCCCCATCCCAAAGCTGCTCTGCCCCCAGGGCCGTGTGCTGCAGCCCCTTCCATGCCCCACAGAGCGGTGCTGACGCAGTGCCCTGAGTCCCGAGGGTGAACCAGCCGGGCTGCTCTTCCCCTGCTGTTTTTCCATAGCTCCTCATCCAATAGCTGCTGTAATAAAAAAGGCAAATCAGAAAACAATGCGCTCTGTTGGTGTGTTGTAAAGCAGGAGAACAGCTGCTGCTCCTCGGCTGAGCAGGAAACGTCGGTATGAGAGCCATAAAAGCAGAGCTCCTACTTTCAGTTGCTGCATCGTGCTGCAGAGTGGCTCCTGCCTCAATGCCTTTTTTCATAGCTAAACCCACTGTGGCAGTGGGGAACGACACACAGGAAACAGCTCAGGCGCTCAGCACTGAGATGTGGCTTTGGAGAGCCTGAAATGCATCCAGGAAGGAGAAAAAATGGTTTCTCAGTGGTACCCAGAGCACAGGGAATCCCCAGTGAGCAGCATCCCTGGAGCATCCCTCTGGATTACAGCATTGCCTCTGAGCGGGCTCACCCGTGGGCTCACAACGTGGCTGTTGCTGAAGTGGATCTTCCTTTTCCAAAGAAATCCCCATTTCTTCCTCTGGCATCACTGGCCCACATATGAGCACATGACAGTCTCCCTCAGAAGCTGATGGTTGCCCTCAAGCCTCCTCTCTGTGTGTCTGGGCAGCGCAGCCCGTGTGCTCCCCAACACACAGAGACGCTTTGTTGAAGCATTACTCAGCTAATATTTTATTCCCCATTCACAAAAGGTGCACTAATCCCTGTGGGAGAACAGAAGGGGTGGGAAGGGTTGTGAAATGCCACACATTCCTGCACTGCGATGCTCCAACCTTCCGTCCCTGAAACACAGCTATGTGCTCACCCTGGGTGAGCCCCACACCAGTCACTGTGCCACGGTGCAGCTGGAGACTCTTTGCACCATTTCCCCCCCAGACTATTGCTGGAGCTCCTTACCCTGGGGAGAAGTCCTTTGGGGAATCGCATCATCAGACCCAGAGCCCCTCTGAAATCTCATAGAGTCATTAGGGTTGGAAAGGAACACTAAGATCCCCAAGCCCAACCCCAGCCCAGCATGCCCATACCCACATCCCTCAGTGCCACATCCCCACAGTTCTGGGACATCTCCAGGGACAGAGACTCCACCACTCCCTGGTCAATCTCTACCAGTGCCTCAACACTCATACAGAGATGAAATTTTACCTAATATCCAACCCAAACATCCCCTGGTACAACTCAGAGCCATTACCTGACACAGCTGGGAGGCAGGGAGAAATAAATAAATGGGAGATGTCTACTCTTTGCTGAGACTACTCCTGTCAGACAGGAGGAAACTTCTGTCCTGTTCTCTGTTTTATCAGTGGAACAGCCCTTGACAAGTCCACTGCTCGGCTTTTCTTCTCGAGTCGTTCAGAGGGAAATGTTTCTGCCTTAACAGAAGTGCTGCTTCCTTGCAGACAAAAAAGCAGCCCTTCCCCGCGCTGCGGCACGGACAGCTCGTCAAACTGCAACAAAGCTGCCCTTGTGCCGGAGCACGGCTCAGCAAACAGCCCGCGAGTGCTGTCATTCAGACCTCACATACGCAGCGCTGTAAGGACTACTGATAACCGCCACGGGCTGTGTTCCTACACCTCTGTGCCGGTAACACAGCCGCAAAATGACACTGCCTCCCCGGCAGTGGTGCAGCTCTGACCACCGTGAGG
Organism: Odontophorus gujanensis; assembly: GCA_013399175.1. NCBI lineage: Eukaryota > Metazoa > Chordata > Aves > Galliformes > Odontophoridae > Odontophorus > Odontophorus gujanensis. The sequence continues at coordinate 32,803 of VXAB01003433.1, read as the reverse complement.
CTGCGGAGGTGATGTTACCATCACTTCCTTAGGAGGATGCAGGCATGTGTGTTCCTTCCGAGAGGTGTGTGTGTGTTTCTGCCGTCACCCGCTGGCTGTGAAACACAGCTGAAGAAACCCAGGACTTGGGGAGAGCTAAAAATCAGTCCCAGTGCTTCAACGTCGGACCCAAAGGTTTTAACTGCATGGTGGACACATGCAGGAGGGGCAGTGCGTCCTGCTGGGCTGTATCAAAGCGTTCCCCGCATGCATACAGCATGCTGGTGCGGAGCAGGAGCACGGATCACTTTGAGCATGGAGCTTGGACGCACTCAAAATGCAACGTTTTGGAAACAAAAGGCTTTTTCCCATCCGGCACTCTGACAAACATCCGTATAGCCCCTTCCCCACCACCCCAGGCCGCCCGACTGGGGCACACACCCGGAGTGCCAAGGGGAGCGGAGGGCAGGGCACAGGGCACAGGTACAGGGCACGGGGACAAGGACAAGGCGCAGGGACAGGCTCATGGCACACGCTGCTGCTGCGTTGGCTTTGCCGGAGCTCCCTCTAGTGTGAGCAGCGCGGAACGTGGCGAGATGCTCCCGTCCAACGGATGGATTTGGTGCAACCTGAAATAGGTGTAATACGACGGGCACTTCGCTTGGATTTCCGGAGAAAATCTATCACTTCTTTTGGCACTGGAAAACGGTACAACTGAGGGCTGTGTGCTCACCATCCCGCAGCTGGGAACCGAACATTCTGAGGTCAGAAAAATTCCTCTGTAATAGCAGCTCTGGCCTAATTTTCACCTATCACTTTTTCATTTATTCTTATCTTCCTCAGGGACTAATCTACGTATTATTATAATAAGGTTATTTTCTGGGTCTAATCTAAGAAAATAAATTAAAAAGGCTGAACTTTCCATTAGATCTTGGAGTGAAGGCATTTCTCGGTCAAGGAGAGCGGAGACACTCAGGAATATATGGGTGGTGAGCTGCAGTTATTAACAATGCATATGCACACACACAGCCTCGTTGAGCTCAGGGAAGGGGCCTGAAATGGGTGTGTTAAGTAAATAGCTCCTCTGTTGGGCTAAGGAGTCACGCATTTCCAAGAAGCCATGGAGCAAAATAATACAGAAGCTATTAACATCTAGAGGAAGATAGATTGCATTATGTTGCCTAAATTACTACAGATGTAACCATTAAGATCCCTGTTTTCCTCCAGTTCTGAATACCAAGCAGAACTTGGCCAGCTCATACAATAAATCTCTTCAACAAATGTTTTTGTTTTCTTTTTCCTCTGTAATTTTATTTTATTTTTTTTTAATCTTTGTATTTCTTCTAAAGCCAAAGGTGTGACTATACTGTCGGGTGAATGAGGAGCGAGGAGCTGCTCCTGTTCTGCACCCAGTGCTGGCAGCTGAAGGATGGAGAAGGCTCCAAGGAAGGAGAGGCCCAGCACTGCTGCCCAGAGCTGTGTGTGCCCCATCCCTGGAGGTGCCTGAGGCCACAGATGGTCCCTGGGCATCCTGAGCTGAGGAACAGCCAATTCACAGCAGGGGTGGGACTGGGTGGGCTTTGAGGTCTCCTCCTACCCAACCATTCTGGAGCTCCATTAAGGTTCGGGTGCAAACCCTTCCCCTCTGTGCGAACCAGCAACTTGAAATTAATGATTTCTTTCATCTCTTTCCTTGTCAGCTCGCTTGGGCTGCTTGTTCTACCGACAGCAATGATTCAGGAAGCTGGAAAACATTGTTCTTCATTTACAGTATTAACAGCTGAGTGTACAGACACAGAGATTGTAGTTATCCTCGAGGAAAGGCAGCCTGCAAAGGTGCAAGGATGAGTCACCTTTACACCTTAATTTCTAGTGTTCCCTCTGCAGCTTCAGGACAGAACAGCAGTGGGGTCAAACGTTCTCCTGCAGGGGTTGGGACCAGGGCACAGTTCCAGACTTTCTGGGGCCATCTGGGAGTTCAGTGCTTCTGCTCCAAGTTTCCTCCCCTCATCCATAACACAGTTCTCTGTTTATAGCAAATCAAAGCGGCAAAACCAGACAATGCCACCCCTCTGCCCTGCGATGGGGAAACGAGAGGGAGATGTGCTCTGACAGATGCAGAGGGCCGCAAATTGCGCTGCCTTAAAGAGACATCAAAGTAATTTTCAAATCAATGTGATGCTTGACACGGAGCCGGCGTGACTCCTTCCAGATGGGCAGAGACATCCCCAGAAGGCCCGGGAGCAGTCACAGCTCAGCAGCAGTGCTCTGCGCTCTCAGGAGCCGTGCAGCATTCTCTCAGCCATAAAAAAAAAAGTCATCTGAGCTGAGGAAGACCCAACTGAGCAGGGAGAGCAATGACTTGAGCTGTTCTCCTGAAGAGAGCCAAAGGAATGAAATAAGTGCCAGGAACCCCTCCTGCTCCTCTGCTCCAGGAAGAGCGGGGAGGTGGGTGCACACCATGGTACCACCAGGATGTGTCTGTGGTCCTGCACAGCTGTGCCATGCACCCATTGGCTCTCTTCCTGGGGAGGACAACGACCTCTCCCTGAGTTGGAAACAGAGCTGCAGAGCTGCCCGTGGCACATGTGTATGTGTAGTTCTGGGAGAGATTAACGCTTCTTCACTGCTGTTGCCATTCCTTATGCCTAAAAGGGGCAGCGTTTCAGTCTGGGGAAGACATTTTTCTACCGAATCAAAATAAGTGTATCCATAAAAACCTCTGAGGATGACATCAAATGGGGCAATGCCAGCAGCAAACGCACTGCCCAGAGCAGCAGCAGCACAGGTCATCCTCCCAGCATGATTGCACCAACAGCACTGGGAACGGGGAACAGGAGCTCCTGACATCGCCCTTCAACCCAAAGCAGATCACAGGAAGAGGCAGAAAGGCACTGGTAACATAGATCTGTGCATGCCACAGTATGGGATGGGACCTGGTGGTATGCACAGCCAGGAGGGAACACAGTGCAGTGCTCAGCACTGCGGGGTTGTTGCCTCCTCCTGCTGCAGAGCAATCCCTGCTGCCATGATCTGTGCCCACAGCCCTGTGACAGCAAAGCTGCATTGATTTTGTGTTTGTGCAAGAGGATGGTTATGCAGGAGGTCAGGGCTCTGAGCCCCAGGCTGAGCCTCAGAGGGCAGTGCACAACACAACACATAGCTGCACCTCCCCAGGGTGCAGGACCTGGCCTCCACCTTGCCCTGGTTCAGAGAGGATCAGCTTCAGAGGGGGCAAGGAGCTGAGAGTGCATGGCCATTCCGGCTGCTTTATCCATTAGTAATTAGGCAGGCATTGTCTGGCTTCGAGATTAATCCCACTTTTAATTATTTTGAAACTGTGTGAGATTTCCCAGGCATTAAAGATTATGTACGTGCTTGCTGATTCCACAGCAATTATTCTAATGTAATGATGTCTATTAATACGCTTCCCAGCTTGCCATGCCCGGAGGGGAAATTCCCAGTTTCTCCCTGCAGAGCACACATCTCCTGCTTGGTGTAGGACCATCCACCCACCTGCTCACAGCCCTGGTGTGCTGGACTCTGTGGCCCCAACTTGAATATTCTATGCTGCTTTCCATGCAAGTAACAGCATAGGGCTGTGGCTACGGCACAGCACCACGTTATGGGATGGAGAACATAAGGAAATTAAAAAGTGTTCTGAAATTTCACCTTCTGTTTGGCCTAAACATCCCTTGAACTCATCCTTACCAGAGCTCTCAAGAACTCAAACTTCATTACCAGAAATCTTGCTGCTCACTGACAAAATGGATGTTGTGCCGCTGGTCCCCAAATCTGTGCTGTGGGGCTCATCATCAGAGTCCACTGCTCACACGCATCCTCGCAAGGAAGACCTTATTTGCAGTCCTATGAGGGAAACAGGAGTTCAGAGAGCCGAGCTGCTTTGCTCTCAGGGGCTGCAGTTCAGACACACATCAGAAAAGCCACGATCATCATTTCCCGCATTTGCCTGTCAACAGCTATTGCATTTGTGTCAAAATCAGTGCTCATTGTGACCTGCACATCTTCAGATGAGGAAATAATCGGAGGGAAATCAGAAGACTGCAGTTAAGTTTTATTTATCGGTTCTATTGTTAAATTACACAATCAAAGTCAGTGGATTGTAAATCTACACGGTAAGACAGCATCTACAGTGGGAATCAGCAGAACTTGATATGATTATGACAAAACGGTATCCTTATATTGGTACATCCTCTACATACAATTAACAGTATACACAAAGGAAATGCAACTAGTCGCTGTAAACCATGCACACCACAGCAGGAAAACAAAATGCACCTTCTGCAACGGGCCCTCAGCTCGCTCCAGGTTCAGCCCTGTCTGCAGCAGTGCCTTTCATTTTAAAGAGTGACTTATTTCCCCCCGGGCAAAAACCAAAATCCAACCGAGACTTCATATTGGCAACTGCAGCTCTTAGGAAAATAATAGTAATAATAATAATAATAATAATAAAAAAAAACACAAAAAACTGCTGTACGTGATGCGATGCTCTTTTCCCCACTGCTGCCATGGGGTGGGGGTCTGCCCAGGCTGGGCCCCATCCTGCTCCGTGCCCCTCTCTGTTTATCTGCTATTACAGGCAGGAGGAGATAGTGCAAGAGAGCCGAGAAGCACCGCACACACCGGGACCGAGACGGTGCAGAGCTCGAGAGCGCTGCAACCCACGTGCACAGCCTGCACTCGAGGACCGAAGTCTTACAGAGGTGGGTTTCTTTTTCTGTTTTGTTGGCTTGTTTTTTTTGCATAGAGATTACAGGAGCCCCTCACCTCCTGCTCCAGCAGCACCCACGTCCCGTCCTGCCATCCCGTGCAGCTATGGCTATGGAATACTTCTTCCCATCGTTCTACTCACCGCTAACCTGTCGGCACTAGGAAGGGCTTGAGAGCATAGGAAAAAAAAAAGCCCTATTTTTATACCGTGTAGCAAAGATTTACTGGAAGTAAATCCTAATTCAAGTTTAAATCTACTTGTTCAGTCGAGCAATTCTCTTTATAATATTGCTGGGATTAGAGAGCTTTATGACACTTACAGGCGCTGTACAAAGAGCCGCAGCACGATCTCATCTAGTTTATATCACCAATTATTAAGGAATGATCAGCTCAGCATTATGGACTCTAATGGGTAAGAAGGGCTGACAGTCAGATACTGTCACGAGGCTGTAGTATGGAAAAGGCTTTATGAAACACGAGGATGTGACTCCTCCAGAACAGCAAAACTCCCTGACACGCTCGGGGAGCTGCGTCTGTACCGTGGGCACTGAGCTCAGAAAAGTGTGCCCTGTTTTCTTCAGTGTGAGACAGACAGAGCTGGAAACTCTGAACTGCGGCAGGTAGAAGAAGTTTCCGATTTTTAATATGTATATAACGAGACAAATTACTTCTACTCCTTTTTAAAAGCCAATACTGTACATAAAACCAGTCGGTACTTTTCTCCAGACCTTTACTGTTCCCTTCAACGTCCATTCATTAACTCGGTAAATACCATAATCAGTCGGTGCCCTTCGAAAACCCGTTATTAAATAAAATTAAGATCAAATCAAACAAGGAAAAGGCTTTGCTCGTATACTGCATCGTGAGAGTATGTGGAATGCTCCTTGTTAGGAAATGAGACCGTTTCCCAGATCGATTTCAGCAGAGCATCATAAACATTTGCCAGCATCCCGTTCTGTATTCGTAACTAATGGAAGGACTTATTTATTTATTTTTAAACAGGCGTCCAAGCGACCGTATCCGATGAGCTTACTTGGCTCCCGTATCCCATAAATAATCCGACAGACCTAAAAAGGACAATTTAATTACACACTAGGATTAAGTGTTCCACGTACAGTACAACATTTACTGCGAAGGCAACTGCAAAGGCAACGTTTTCAACCTCTTTTTGCTTCCGGAAGCGTCCTCCGTCTGGACTGCCGCCGGCTCCCATGTGGCCGCTGGGTTCCGCTTTGCTTTCGGTGTCCTGAGAGCGTCCCCCTACCGCCACCGCTCCACGTTCCCCAGGTAGTCAGTGCTGGAGCTGTTCTCTCCCTGCTCTCGCAGGTGCGCCTGCTTTGCCCGCAGGATCTTGCGCTGCTCCTGGCGTTTCCGCCGCGCCTCCTGGTGCTCCTTCTGCCTCATGTACTGGTAGCGCTGCAAAAACAGGTCTTTTGCATAATCGTACAATTCCATGTCTAAAAAATTGAGGGCCTCGATGCGCTGCTGAGTCTGCTCGTCTATCTCCACGCTGGAGGCCCTTGTGCTATTGTACTGCGTGAACGGCGAGATGAAGTTCATGTTAAAAGTTTTCTCAAAGAGATACTGAGTCTTCCTCTGAAATTCGGTGAGGCCGAAGAAGGCCATGCGCTTCAGGTTCTCCTTGGCACTGTCCAGCAGAACCTTGTTTCTCTGCTCCTCCGGCATGACCGACAGGTTGTAGCATCCCACCAGGCTGAGGTCGGACAGCATGCGGACCTGGCGGTTGTTGGCGAGGTTGTAGGGGCAATCCATGAACTCCTGCAGGGAGCAGCCCGACCAGTCGTCCCCGGTGTAGCAGCTGGGCAGCTCCTCGGTGGTCGGCGAGCGTCCGTCACAGACGTGCAGGGACGCCTTCCACGTGGCCCCTCGCTGCACGTGCCGCCATTCGCTCAGGTACCGCGAGACGGGGTCACGCAGGATGGTGATGTAGTAGAAATTCCTGCAGAGGGGAGAGAGGCAGAGCGGTGAGTTCTGTGCTTCGTGAGCACGACGCATAGGAACATCCAAAATCACGAGGCACAGGCTGCCCAGGGGAGGTGATAGAGTCACCGTCCCAGGAGGAGATGTCTTGACAGGATGAGAGGGAATGGCCACAAGTTGTGCCGGGGAAGATTTAGATTAGATCTGAGGAAAAATTTTTTCTCTGAAAGTGGAGTGGCCTGCCTAGGGAGGTGGATGAGGCACCATCCCTAGCGCTGTTCAAGAAGTGTTTAGATGCGGTGCTAAGGGATTTGATTTAGTAGCTTAGTGGGTGGGGATGGTGATAGGAGGATAGTTGGACAGATGATCTTGTAGGTCCTTTCCAACCTAATGTATCTATGAATCTATGAGAACGAGAACTGTGGAAATGTGGCACGAAGGGACGTGGTTATGGGCATGGTGGGGGTGGGGTGGGATGGATTTGGGGATCTTAGAGGTCTTTTCCAACCTTACCACTACAGAAGGGAACCCCAGATTTCCTTTTGTGGTGGCCTGCCCACCATGTTGCGCGCTTCAAGAGTCCACCTCTTGACAGGACAAGGGGAAATGGTTTCAAACTAAAAGAGGAGAGATTTAGATTGGATGTAAGGAGAAAGTTTTCTACAATAGGAGTGGTGAGGCACTGGCACAGGTTACCTGGAGGGGTGGTGGGTGCCCCATCCCTGCAGACAATCAAGGTCAGGCTGGTCAGGGCTCTAAGCACCTGATGGAACTGTGGGTGTCCCTGATCACTGCAGGGGAGTTGGACCATAATGCCTTTAAGAATCCCTTCCAACTCAAACAATTCCATAACTCAATGACTTCAGAAGCATTGCCAAAATGGCTCCTGTGGGGAAGCCCCCGCCCAAGCAGGGCACTGTCAGTTCTGGTTGCTCATGGCCACACCACTCATATGTCCATAGGAGCAAGTGCAGGCTGCTCCCCGGTTACGTGGGAGCTTCACCCCAACCTCCTCGCACCGACATGCAGAGGAGCCCAGGCAAATCCCACTGCATCCCATTTTATCTGATACAAAGATGAGAGAGAAGAGGTAAGTGAATAACAGGAAATTAAACAACACATTACAGCATTTTCTAACAGAAAAAATGCCCACGGGAAGCAGTGGCTTTTGTTTGGTGCACGGTGGTACACGGGGAACTTGTATGCACCACTGTGACACAGCAGCCAGGAGATACAGGACACCCCACCACGCTGACAGGATAAGAGCAATTTGCTCAAGTAAACTGAGTTAAAGAAGATCAATAAGTAACTGCCCTGCCTGGGAAACCCACTCCTCCAAGACAGCGACACCGTGATGGCTGTGTCCTCAGTGCTGTGGAAACATGAAATGGGATGTTCCTTTGCTCTCCGAGTGACATTACCCCACAGCCCTGTCCCTGATCGCTGCTTTTTCCTTTGGCAGAAAAGCCACTAGATGTCAATGTTTTACAGAAAATTGTCTCCAAAAGTGAATCAGAGGCACTGAAGGCATCCAATAGCACAAGGGAAAAGGAAACGCAGAGAGTCGCCATTCCCCTTCCCATCGAGGGCACTCAAGATTATAAATAATTAAACAAGTAGGAAGCACAATAAACGCAGCAAACCAAATAAAGCCGAGCAGCCCAGGAAGGCAACAGCGGCCGGACACAGTGGCACCTGCTGTCTGGAAAGTGAGGACACAGCCATCAGCACGGCCACCCACCCATGGGCTCACCTGGCTCCCAGAGCTCTGACTGCAGTTGCAAACACACCAGGTGAGCCAAAGCCTCAGCCCACAGCCCAGAGGAAAGGTACTTTTGTCCCAAAGTGTCATTGCAAAGTGTGGGCACGCAGGGGCAAGGCAAGTCCAAACCCCTTCTTTCAACACCTGCCAGGACTCTTCGCCCTTGGATGTGGTTCACTGGGACCCTGCACTGAGATAATGACATGATTCTTAAGCAAGAAAGAATTGGTGCCATAGCTGGGGCATGCCCTTTGTGTAACACACAGCAACAAACTGCAAATGACTGGAGAGGCCACAGCAAAGCTCTGCTGTACAAAGCCCGTGGGTGGGGATGGGGCCATGGGGTGCTGCTGGCAGATCCATCTGAGGTCATCACAGCAATCAATGGGGGGTTCACACAAGAAGGGAAACAAATCTCAAGCCGAGATTGATGCACTGAGCATCTTATCATAGCTCCAATTCCTCAGCTTCTCTCCTTTCGTGCTCTTTGGTCACTGCAGTGACAAAGTGCCCCGCTTGGCTGCTGCTGTAAAAACAGAAGAATGGATAAAACGTGTATGTTGGTGGAAGAAATGGTGCTCTAATGGAGCGCCGTCACTCTGGGGGGCTGATGGCCTCAGCCAGGCAAGTCCCTCCATCAGNGGTTATGGGCATGGTGGGGGTGGGGTGGGATGGATTTGGGGATCTTAGAGGTCTTTTCCAACCTTACCACTACAGAAGGGAACCCCAGATTTCCTTTTGTGGTGGCCTGCCCACCATGTTGCGCGCTTCAAGAGTCCACCTCTTGACAGGACAAGGGGAAATGGTTTCAAACTAAAAGAGGAGAGATTTAGATTGGATGTAAGGAGAAAGTTTTCTACAATAGGAGTGGTGAGGCACTGGCACAGGTTACCTGGAGGGGTGGTGGGTGCCCCATCCCTGCAGACAATCAAGGTCAGGCTGGTCAGGGCTCTAAGCACCTGATGGAACTGTGGGTGTCCCTGATCACTGCAGGGGAGTTGGACCATAATGCCTTTAAGAATCCCTTCCAACTCAAACAATTCCATAACTCAATGACTTCAGAAGCATTGCCAAAATGGCTCCTGTGGGGAAGCCCCCGCCCAAGCAGGGCACTGTCAGTTCTGGTTGCTCATGGCCACACCACTCATATGTCCATAGGAGCAAGTGCAGGCTGCTCCCCGGTTACGTGGGAGCTTCACCCCAACCTCCTCGCACCGACATGCAGAGGAGCCCAGGCAAATCCCACTGCATCCCATTTTATCTGATACAAAGATGAGAGAGAAGAGGTAAGTGAATAACAGGAAATTAAACAACACATTACAGCATTTTCTAACAGAAAAAATGCCCACGGGAAGCAGTGGCTTTTGTTTGGTGCACGGTGGTACACGGGGAACTTGTATGCACCACTGTGACACAGCAGCCAGGAGATACAGGACACCCCACCACGCTGCCAGGATAAGAGCAATTTGCTCAAGTAAACTGAGTTAAAGAAGATCAATAAGTAACTGCCCTGCCTGGGAAACCCACTCCTCCAAGACAGCGACACCGTGATGGCTGTGTCCTCAGTGCTGTGGAAACATGAAATGGGATGTTCCTTTGCTCTCCGAGTGACATTACCCCACAGCCCTGTCCCTGATCGCTGCTTTTTCCTTTGGCAGAAAAGCCACTAGATGTCAATGTTTTACAGAAAATTGTCTCCAAAAGTGAATCAGAGGCACTGAAGGCATCCAATAGCACAAGGGAAAAGGAAACGCAGAGAGTCGCCATTCCCCTTCCCATCGAGGGCACTCAAGATTATAAATAATTAAACAAGTAGGAAGCACAATAAACGCAGCAAACCAAATAAAGCCGAGCAGCCCAGGAAGGCATCAGCGGCCGGACACAGTGGCACCTGCTGTCTGGAAAGTGAGGACACAGCCATCAGCACGGCCACCCACCCATGGGCTCACCTGGCTCCCAGAGCTCTGACTGCAGTTGCAAACACACCAGGTGAGCCAAAGCCTCAGCCCACAGCCCAGAGGAAAGGTACTTTTGTCCCAAAAGTGTCATTGCAAAGTGTGGGCACGCAGGGGCAAGGCAAGTCCAAACCCCTTCTTTTAACACCTGCCAGGACTCTTCGCCCTTGGATGTGGTTCACTGGGACCCTGCACTGAGATAATGACATGATTCTTAAGCAAGAAAGAATTGGTGCCATAGCTGGGGCATGCCCTTTGTGTAACACACAGCAACAAACTGCAAATGACTGGAGAGGCCACAGCAAAGCTCTGCTGTACAAAGCCCGTGGGTGGGGATGGGGCCATGGGGTGCTGCTGGCAGATCCATCTGAGGTCATCACAGCAATCAATGGGGGGTTCACACAAGAAGGGAAACAAATCTCAAGCTGAGATTGATGCACTGAGCATCTTATCATAGCTCCAATTCCTCAGCTTCTCTCCTTTCGTGCTCTTTGGTCACTGCAGTGACAAAGTGCCCCGCTTGGCTGCTGCTGTAAAAACAGAAGAATGGATAAAACGTGTATGTTGGTGGAAGAAATGGTGCTCTAATGGAGCGCCGTCACTCTGGGGGGCTGATGGCCTCAGCCAGGCAAGTCCCTCCATCAGGAGCTGTCACAGAAGTCAAAGGAGAGCAGCTGAAGGAGGCTGCACGGGGCTGCTCACTTGTCTCTGCAGAAGGGTGGCAGTGCCTGGGCTCCCTGCAGCACCATGTGCTTATGGGATGCCCCACACGGGGCTCGTGCCTTGCCTGGCCCAAACAGGGCATCCTGCAAGCAGGTCAGGGCTGTACTGATTTAGGCCACGCTGTATGTTCCTAGCTGAATCCCACTTCCGAGGCATGGGGTCAATCTCAGCTGTTTTAAGCATTTCTCCTTCTCCTCAGTTTTGCTGTTAAAATTCTACTGCAAAAGGCACCATCCCTTTTGGCAACACCGGCCTTTGGGTTAGCCCCAAGCCGTGCTCATCCATATTTGAAATCACAGCAGCTCCCAAAAAGCAGCCATGCTGCTGCGAGTTCATCTGAACTGAGCTCCAAAAAGTCCTGAAATCTTTAATGTGCCAACAAGCCAGAGCTGCACCAGGGCTGGATTTGGCCACCAGCGTCCACAGCATCCTCCTGTTGCAGCTGGGAGGCAGATTCAAAGCTTGGCAATTATTTTTAGCTCTGTACTACCGCTGTTAGTTCCCTCTGCTGCCTTAACAAGGGGGTGTGGAGCTCCTGCCCATTCCTTGAAGCTTGTGTTTCAGAGCCCGAGACAACATGTCTGCAGGTAGAGCTCAGCCTTCACTGCACACCATCCAACTTAAGAGTTGTTCTCATTGCAAGTACTGCTTTCTCACAGAGTTGAGCTGGGTGCCCATGCAGCAGAGAACAAAAGCAGACACAGGCAGCCCAGAAAGCAGGCTGGCCCCATGTCCATCAGGAATCCGAGCTGTGTCACAGCTCTTTGCTCCTGGTACCCCCTGCACACAGCTGTTTCCCAGACAGCCCCACGGCTCCCTGTGCTCCCTGCATTCAGCTGTCTGCTCCATTGGGAAGAGGACTCCATGCTCATGCAGTGCATCTGTGCCACCCCTCCCCCACCTCTGCCCAGCACAGGAGTTGGGTTTTTTTTTCCCCCAGTCTAATGATTTTTTTAAAAAAGCTTCTTAAAACAACATTAAAAAAAAAACAACAGAAAAACACAACAACAAACTGAAGCCAAACAGAGGAGGTGTGACAGCCCGGGGGGGATGACAGCACTGGTAAAGCCAGAGACCCTGGGGAATTCACAGCTCCTCGCTGCTGCTTCGCTGCGTCACGAGAGCCCTGGCAAACCCACCGGGGGCTGAGCACAGCAGCTCTACCTATTACACTTCTTCCTGGGAAAGGATTGCTTAACTCCAACAGAAAAGCTTGATCCCAGCAGACAGCACCTCCGTGAGGACCACAGCGAGCTTGGGCTCTGCTGGTGCCGAGCAGAGGGGCATCGATCCCCACCGGAGGACTGAGGCTGCTTAATTGCTGGTGGAGGAAGAGGAAGAGCAGAGGTTGCTGCTGGCAGCTGCCATGCCTTCAGCCTGGAAACCTGAGCCCAGCCTGATGGAGCTCTGAGCTGGGGGACTTGCAACGCAAGCTGAAAGCCAAGCACTCTCTCAGCATTACATCCATTAGCAGATGGGTCACCTGGGGAGGGACTATGCAACCTTTCCCCATTTCCCCTAAGAAATGAGGCTGAAGCAAAAGGGGCTGCAGAGAGGGAAAAACCTGCAGCCTTTGCACAGGGAGCACGCAGCCTGGGGACACCCCAATCTCCTGCTGTGGTGGAAGATAACACCACTTCGGCACACAGCACAAGAAGCAGAGCTGTGACTTCCAGGGGACATCCCAGGACAACCCCATTCTCCCAGCAAATCCAAGGCTACCCTAGAAATTACCTCGAGAACATCAGTTTGCATCTAGGTCAGATTTTTTTGCCCAGAGGGGTCTGTGTGAGGACTCTGTGGTCTAACAGTACACCATGCAACACAGTTACACTGCAGGTATCAGCGTTCAGATGTGGCACTGGGGCATGTGGATGGTGGGCATGGCAGGGATGGGTGGATGGCCAGACCCAGTGATCTCAGCCGTCTTTTCTGAATTAAAGGATCTAAATAGGGCAGGGGGTCAGATGAGATTTGTATCATGCCTGGTGGGAAAGCAAATAAAATGAAATAAAGCCCTGCAGCAGGGATTCTGCGTATGGTACTAAACATTAGGAACTGAGCTACTGAAAAAAGAGAAGAAATCCCGTGGTCAGTGACCCAGCCCCAGAAACAGTGCACCATCAGGGGAAGTGTCCAACAGCACATGGGACAACCAGCGTCCTCCCCACCCTTCCCATACACTGCTCCCCACACTCAGGTCCCTTCCTCTGCCCAGGACCACGCGGAGTGGTCCACGCTTTGCACAGCTTCACAGCAGCTCCGAAGCCACCCGACCCCAGCATCAGTGGGTTTTAATTTTCAGCAGATGGGGCACGAGGCCGACGCAGGTCTCCCTCACCCATCCATCATCCCCAGCACGTCTCCTGGAGAAGTCAAACTCAATTACACCAGGCCGAGTGCCCAGCACTCCTGCTAGGTGAGGTTAATTCCCATCAAGAGCTGCCCACAGAGAATTTCATTTGCTAATACCGCAGATTGTTCCTCGAAGAGAAATACTGCTAATTTGTGAAAGGCAGGCATCTGTTCAGAGGTCACCCGGAGAGAAACAAAATGTTGATATAACACTGTGACTCACACTGATTCTAACAGACTTTATCACCTATGGGCACAATTATAAGGTCAGGGGAGAGCTGCAACTGAGCATGCCTGGGAAAGCCCCATCATTGGTAAACCCTCAAACAGAGCAGCTCTTCGGGCTGGGAGGTGCCCAGGCAGGATGCCTTGCAGTGTTGAGGCCAAAATATTTGGTAAGCTCACTCTCACCATGGTGGGAAGGGAGTGCTGGCTTCAGGTTGGTCTCAGATGCTTCACATCAGTGAGCTGGATAACAGCAGCAGCCAAAAAGCGTCCCGCAGTGCTTCCCTGTGCTACCAGGGAAGGGAGAAGAGGAGGAACAAGCCCCACTTTCCCCTGCAGCAGCAAACCTATATGCACTGGGACTTCTATCCCTTTACTCCGGTGTCACTATGGTGGTGGAAAATCATAGCATGCATTAGCTCAGAACAAGGGCCTATGAGGAAAAGAGATAAGTATTTCAGAGCTGTGAATTAAAGCCTTTAGCAAATGTAAATTTACATTTCCTCTAAGTAATCATTATGTTTTCACTTCTATCAGCACCCAATGACTCACAGAGATGTTTTGTCTAGAAACACTAATGGTGGGGGTAGGAAGCCAGCAGCCTACCCACGGTAACTGCCGCGGGAGGAAAGTGCCAGAGGAGCCCATAAAAAGGAGCTGGAATTTGCAAGAGTGGCAATTACACCAGCTCACCCATCGCCTGTGAGATTATCAAATGGGAAAGGCTCGCAGCATTTATCAAATGGGGAAGATTTGCAGCACTTTGGGGGCAGGCGTTTTAAGATCTTTCAGCTCAAGACATGCGTTCATATATGTGCAGGCATGGAACCCGGAGGCTAATGTGCTGGAAATCCTGTTTTAAATAAGTAACAAATATGCAGCCTCACGCAGGCACGTGCCCCCAGGCACCCTCACAACCAACCCATCGCCTGCAGCACTGCCTGCACAGGGGAGAGCTGCCCTGCAGATCTGCCAGAGTGCTATTAATTTCCTAATTGCCTGTATTATTAAGATCTCTGCAGGACACCCTTGCACGCAACCGATTCTGCAAGAACAGCAGCCCTCTTGTTCATGTTTATATATATATTTATATGTATTTTAGTGGTCGTTTTCGGACTCGGACAACAGAAGGGTGACCCAGCGGTGTGCCCAGCCCTGAACCCACTGCCTCCACCCCACTGCCTCCACCCCACTGCCTCCACCCCACATAAAGGGGCTGATGTGCCCATGGAAACACCCATTTCCCACCACAGCCAGCACTCCCTGCTCTCAATTCAGGCTTGTTGCTGCAAAGGAGCTGGTGAACAACCACAGGATGTTGTCAGAAATCAGATATTTACTACAGTGCTCGCCCCATCGAAATGCTGTTGCAAGAATTGGTTTCTCCTTGTAACTGATATTCCTGTGGCACACAGGGCTTTGCAAAGCTGACACTCCATAAGCGGTGGTTTACAGAGATGGAATAGTGGCAGTTTTTCATTTTCCAGAGTCCACTCACCCTTCCAAAACTCTTAATGCCTCATTGATTCATAATGCAGTACATAAAGATTTCATTTTTTTCCTGCACACAGTGATATATTATGGAGGCAATCTATTTTGCTACTGAAAAGTTTGCTTAGCAGAAAAATTTGGGAGTTTTGACATTCAGGAAATTACAGTCATCTGTAAAGCACGATTGATGTGCCAAGGCCAACATTTTCATTGCACCTATGGAGTCAGGATAACGATGCTAAAATATTTATCTTATAAATATATATATTTATGTATATATATATAAAAATCCAGATTGTTGTTTATAAAAAGCATGCACTCTACTAATGAGAAAGGCTTTATCCTTATGCTTGTATGCATTTTTGCTATGCCTGACATGTGCTACACCACGTTGTGACTTCCTAATGGTAATAACACACCTCCCAGCTCCTCCAGCACAAAGCCAGGTGCAGTGTGAGCAGTGATGGGCGGATGCTTGGACTGGGGGATCTCAGTGTCTTTTCCAACCTCAGTGCTTCCGTGATTCTCTGCTCCTATCAGACTGCACCCCCAGCACTGGAGAAATCCCAGAGCTCCTGAGATCATCCACGTTAACTTCCAGAACTTCACATATCCTGCAGCGGGGAATTAAAACCAGAGAGGTATTCATCATCTACCCAAACCCACTCTCTCCCATAATCCATAATGAACGAGGTTTGGCTCCCATGAGGAAATGCACAGCCACTGCTAATTCCAGCTGCAGATACCTTCCAGCTACCACAGGTCACACCAGAGTGCTTTTAACTGCTGAACCAAGGACGTGCACTGCGCAGTGAAGGCACATGAATGCAACTTACACGTTGCTTGTCCCCACTATCAGACAGGTTGGAACCCGAGGAAAATCTCTCACTGTCTTTCTACAACGTTGTCCAAGGAAGGCATCTACTGAAAATGCATTTGAAATGTAATTAACAAGCTGGCACTAATAGATTCTCATTCGTACTGCTGGGAGGGATGAGGACGGGCAGCGTGTTTGCAGCTGCAGCTTGCTGCAGTTTTCATTTCAGCTTTCATTGATTTCATTTAGCGTTGTGAGTCTGTCTAATGAAGAAATGTGTATCAATGGAGAGCACCAAGCGCGCTCCTGCCCCACCAGGGCACTTCAGCAATATCATGGAGTGGAGGGGGATTCTCGTTTAATTGAATTGGAAATGAGACACACATTAGCTAAGAAAACTTAATCAGCGCAATAATATTAAAATGGGCCACTCAGACAAACTATACTGATTAAGTCACTTGCAAACATTTCCGTAATCATCAGCGAGAGTTGTGGCGTTAATGATTTAAACTCACTTTTCTACTCCAGGGAACAAAACTGTAATTTCGTAGGAGACAATTAGAACACTTTAAACCTTCCCTCGCACATTGCAATGCGGTCTCCAGGCAAAAGCACAGAACCCGACCCTGCAAGGACACGTGCAGAGGCACAGGAAGCCTGCACAGATGCCAGCACATCATCAGATCCTTTGATGTAAGCCAGGAGAAGGCCCAGGAGGCACCTCCCCTGCTCACTTGCTGCTGAAGCACTCCCAGCAGCTCCTCTGCTGACTTCACCTTTAATCTTGACTCGCTGCTGATAGTGCACACCGGTGCACTGTAGAGCTGTGAGCTCGATGAGCACGCCAGGATTTTAACAGTCTCACTCACCCACAGTTCGCAGAACTGGATTTGAAATGTTTGTGGGACAGCAGAATGCGTTTCTACTAAAGCTCTGCCAATGCATTTGTTGTGCCAGAGCTCAGCTGGGAGGGGGTTTATGTCAGCTCAGCAATCAAGACTTTGCAGGTATTACAAGAAGAGCATAACACCCCGTTTCCCACATCCACTCGTTGCCACAGGCATTTCCCTGAAGATTACATTACTCAGCCTGAGCAGTGCCCTTGGGAACACACATTCCTGCCTCTCCCACAGCCCTGACCCAGCACTGGGATGTGTCCATCACACTGTACTCACAGGGGAGCAGTGAGCTGGGTCTGAGCTGGCAGCCCCTCATCCCAGCTTTCCTGGCAGCCAGTGAGAGCACACTGAGCACCGCTATCAGCTAAGACACATTGCGTGCCTATGGATCTCAGAGGCCTCCTGGATTGTTAATTAATCTCTGGCATTAAGATGTCCAAAATCCTATTTCACGACAGCCAAAACCAAATCCTATTTTTGCATCTTTTCAGCGCGGTGAAGCAAGCTTCAGCCAAATGTCGGCTGCTCTGAGGTCACTGCAGAGGACTTGCCTTGCTCCAGGCCAGGCAAAGCCAGGGGCCCTGCTCCCTTCTGAGCCAGCTGAGGGGTGATGAGCAGCATCACCATCCAAAAAGCACAGAGATGTACTGCCCACAGACAGCACTGCCCACAGACAGCACTGCTTGCTTCACCTTTTGCTGTGGCTCTCCCGCAGTGAGAACTTAACAATGATGGATCAAACCCTGACCTTTCTCCCAGCATCCTCTTGTTGTGGTCCTTCAGCCTGCCTCATGCTCCATCCCCAGCTTCCCATGCACAGAGCTGACCAAAGGCAGTGCTCTGAGCCAACCAGAGGAAAAGCCTTGCTTACATTAGCTGGGATATCCTTACAAACTGATTAGGACTGAAGCCCGAGGTAACCTACCAGCCAGCACAAAACCAGGAGAGGCACCACCAGCCCCAGTGTGACACAGAACAAACCACTTGGCCAAGGAGCACCTGCGTATGAAAGAGGCTGGAAGTCTGCACTTCTTTCTGCTGTCTCTTTCCAGGCTGCACGCACTCCTGCTGGTGCTAAAGGGAAGCAGACAGATAAAAAACAGAAAGAACAAAGCTAAGGAACTCCAGTTCTGCTCTCCAAGGAGACATCAAGTGAGCCCAAGCACTGAGTGAGTGCACTGAAACCACAACAAACCACAGACATTCAGAGTTAACTTGATGAGGTTGATGAGCTTCCAAAAGGAGCTGCCATTGGTCCCATCTCTCCGCCTCACTTCTCCAAATAAGAAAAAAAAAAAAAGGCAAAATCCTCATGTTAAGCAGCGGGAAATGGTTCAAAACAACACTGCTCTGCCTGCTAGCATCTTCTGAATGATTTTCAGAAGACACAGTTCTACTGCATGGATTACGCTGGCTAAAAATGTGTATGACATTTTAATTATCAAGTACAAATGTTACTGCGAGCAAGCAATGAAACAGATGGTGTCCTGAATTTTACAGTACAGCCACATTTTCCAGCTCAAATTTCCAGTTCACCCATCAGAGAGCTTCAAGTCCTGCCTGTGCTGTGCTTCCCCCAAACCGCTGTAACCAAAGACATCGGGAGCACGGCTCTGTGAGCAGAAACACAACGTGAGTCATCCTCCTCCAGGCAAAGACACAACGTGTTTCCAACGAGGAACCAAAATTGAGCACAAATCTATACACCCCAAAAACATGGGGCGCATGAAGTGAGAGAGCATTGCTGCCCTGGAAAGAAGAGTAGAAGGATGAAGGAATGACTGCCCTACTCGAGGGGGCCAAGCGGTGACCTCGCTACTTTCATCTCCAGAAAGGGCTTCACTTGTTTAACTTGGTACATCCTATCTGTGTCAGTGCCAGCCCCTCAGACCACCTTCTCTTCCCCTCTGAGTGCTCTGCTTGAAGGGGAAGGGATGGGAATGGAAGTGTGTTCCCTTGGCTCCTGCAAATGGAGAGTCCCATGGCACTGGGGGATCAGAGAGGAGCAGAGCCAGAAGCTTTTCCATTTCTCCTTGCTGGTGGACCATCCTGACAAAAAATGGTACCCATGAGCAGAGCTGCTCTTTCTTGTGTTTCTTTCTTTCTTTATCATGAAAAAAATAAAGCATAAATGGAGAATCAGAAGCCACAGAGGTGCACAGCCACAAGTGCTATGCAGCATGGGAAGGGACAAGGACCTGGGGTCTCCTCCAGCCGACCACAGCTCCACAGACATGTCCAGCTGTGCCTGTGCACGACCCATAATGGACACAGCTGCAGACCACAGGAGACAGCTCAAGCTGGATCTGTTCAGTGGCTTGCACACGCCTGCAGAGCCCTGAAGAGCTTACAGCACCCCAGCAAACAGGACGAGCTGACAGTCCAGCTCAAGCACTGCACGAGGAGAGGCAGGACATGGGGAGGGTATCAAATGAGTCATAAATAGGCTGTGGTTGTGGCTGTCACTGTGCTCCGTGCAGGCTATTTCCCCTGTCAGCCCGCGGAGCACGCGCTGCCCTCTCCGAAGGGGCTCTTGATTTAACAAGCTGTGGCAAAACTTAATCTCGGAGAGCTTTCCTGATACTCTGCCTCATTCATCTTCACTACTGCAAGCCAAAAACGCTGAGGGGAGATGCTGCCCTGGCTTCTGGCATCGTTGCTGTAATTACCACAGGGAAACACTTCTGGGAAGGTGCCCCAGAAAATAACGCACTGAACATTTCCTTGCTTTGGAGCACAGGTGCCCCTCCTGAGCACTTCTCCCCAGCAGCCTGGGGAAGCCCACCCAGGCACTCAGCAAACAGGGCAGAAGGCAAAGCAGCAGCCCTGCTGCAGACACTGGCAGCAGCTCGGTTTGCAGCAGCTCGAGATGTCTGTGGCAGGATGGAGACGTGCGCCGCAGCAGCACGGGTTCTGCTCTCAGCCACACCAGCAGCTGGAGTGCTCAGATAAATAAACCTGGAGGGGTTAATATAAAACAATCTGATTTCTTCCCCAAATTGTGCAAAATCCAATAAGCGCCAGGCAGCAGTGTCTTCTCCCATTCAGAAGATTAAGAAACTCTGTTCTACTGACTTGATCTGAACAATTCATTCCCACAAAATTAGGCTGGGTTTTGAACCCTGAGGTTGATGCACACGCCCCCTTCTACCTGCAGGCTGAGCCATCCACCACGGGGCTGCACCACGCTGCTGCCAACCTGAGCTGGGTTTGCTGCTAAAGCATCCAAGCAGGGACAAGGATGAGAGCAGAAAGGGGTAAGTGATCCCCCCACCCTCATTCCCAGCTGCTGCAATGTGGGCCAGGAGCAGCACCTTCAGCCACCCCGCTGATGAAATGGCAGCAGCCGTGTAACTCATTTCGACACGCGGAGCCGGGGCTTCTCTTTGCTTTATTTTAAACAAAATGACACTTTCTCTAGATGCTGAAATGCATCCTCGTCTCATCGTATCAGTGCAGGAAGCGTATTTTTCCTGTTTATGTGAAAGGTGATATTGGGTGCATCATGCATTGAAATCGTTTGCTGGCTCCCTCTCTCAACATAAATAAGGGAAAAGTAAGTCAGGGAAGATTGATTTTAAAGATGTATACATATGCATGCCATTCTCTAACCCAGAACATTATTAAATTCTTTCATATATTCACGCGAGGACTGCAAAGGACTGTGCAGGTAGAGATGCTATCATTTGTACTTTCCCAGAGTGAGGATTAGGGAGCTTTCCTTCTGCTGGAAGTGCTGCGTTTAAACAATCTGTGCTCAGCCAAGCCCCCCACAGCTGCAGTGTACCCCTGACTGGAGTCCTGCTGGGCTGCCCAGCAGAGCCTGCAAGGAGCCACAGCAGCAACACAAGGCCAGACCAAGCGTGAGCTCTCTTACTCTAGTCAAAGCGTTGACCTTCTGATGGCTATTAAATGCCTTCTCCTCCTGCAGCCTCCCCAGAACGAGTGGCACCCGCCCCATCGGGCACAGCTGAGCACAGCCAAACCCCATCAGCCCAACGGTGCTGCAGAGATGTGGAGTGCAGCCACGCTACATCCAGCCAAACGCCTTTATTTCTGGGCAGCCCCACCTCCTGCTCTCCATGCAGGCACATCTGCCACGAGCACTGCCTCCCCTGCCTGCAGAAACTGCAAATCTGCAGCAACGGTGCACAGTTATCTTCAAGATCTTACTCAGATCGTCCCGTGGAAATGGCTGTGCACACAAACCCCACTCCTGCAGGATTTGCATAGTGCCATTTTTATCGTGCTTCTTGAAGATTAATAATTTAAGGCAAGTTGTAACTGTGGTAAGATTTAGTCTTATGTTTTCATCACGGCTTTATCTCCTCATAAATATCCAACATTCCCAAGTATATAGAAACGTGAAACGGCATTCAGGAGGAAAAACTGCAGCCAATATATCTTCCATTTATGGAATCGAATGTAAGATCATATTCAAAGTGCTGCGTTTACTGTCTGATTTTGAATACATAAAACACATAGCCATTACAAATTCACCTTTCATTGCAAAGCTTTGTTCTTGCAGTGACATAACTTATGGCTGGATTAGAGCCCTAAGTGCAGCTTGGCCGTTTTTCTTCCCCTCCACTCCCACAAACACGACTCGCAGAGACAGGTCGTGCTCTCTATCAAAGTTGTGCTCGCCACACAGCAATATTGCAACGCGTCCCATTATAGCTATGTCTGCAGAGACCGTGAGCACAGACTTGGCTGCAGGCACCTCCTAATGGAATTACATAATTGGAGGCATGTCATCTAAATCTGAACAAATTGGATTCTCTTGTCATGCACTATTGAATCAAAACGGAAAGAACACTCCACGCTGTTATCTACGGTGAACCAAAGGCGGCACATCCGGCGTCACTAATATTTTGGTAATGTAATGTTTGTTAAAAATGGGGCAGGGGGAGGGGAAGAGAACGGGTTCACGTAGGGCACGCCGTAACCACGCTGTGTGCAAAAACAAGCTCATCCCTGTTTGGCTGGGGAGTCACGTTAATGGCTCGTGACGCTGGAGAGGAAAGAAGCAGCAACAGAACTGTGCAGCTGGGGAACGGAGATGGGGAATTCAGGCTCTTCCATCACCTCTGCCCTGGGAGAAGCTACAGCCACTGAGGCATCTGCTGCTCCTCCTCCCGCACCCAGCACTCAGAATTAACATTCTCATCTTCAGCCAGTTCTCCAGCCCTCGTAATTCGTAAGCGTGCTCTGCTTTATGTTCACAAGTACATCAACTTTAATTTGGAATTACTGAAGGAATCGTAAGTAGGGAGCGAGAGCTGAGCTGACCCAACTGCACATTCAGGGCAGATTTTCACTGAGCACTCAGCTCGACCTCCAGCTCTGCACGTATGAGAGAACAGAGGCATTAATTACATTACCAGAATTACTAATCAGCTCACTGCATCTTTAAATTTCATCAGCGAACTGCTGGTGCAAAATCAGAGCCTTTTATTTTTTTTTTCCCTTTAATTTGGCTCTTTGAGCCTCACCATGATATTTCCACGTATGCACGTGGGAGAAAAAAACACCAACATACTTTGAAAAAACACCGAAGCAGCACAAAAAAAGGCATTCCTCTGGGGAATGGTGGGGTCACCATCCCCAGGGGCGCCCCAGAATCGTGGGGATGTGGCACTGAGGGACGTGGTGATGAGCATGGTGGGGTGGGTTTGGGCTGGGCTTGGGGATCGTGGTGGTCTTTGCCAGTCTGAATGATTCTATGAAAGCAATGCATACTGTGGTAGTGGTTTAAATGGTGATTTCCCAGGGCAGGCAGAGGAGCAGTGAGCTCAAGCTCCAGCAGGGACTGTCCCACCACTGCTTCACAACAGCCACTTCACTCTTCTGTGATGGCTCCCACAGCCCCAAACACTGCACTCGTATTCAGTGACGTTTCTAAACCTCAGATGAGGGAGAAGGGAAAGGAACCGTTCCCCACCAGCCCAGTACCTTGTGAGAGCTGCAGAACAGTGCTCCCACTGACTCTTTGCTCTCTACTGCCCCTTTTCCTCACTGTAAGGGTTAGTCTGGATATTTATGTGGAGCCAGGAGTCAGACCCAACAATCCCCTCCAACTCAGGGTATTTATTCCACGATTCTTTGACTGTTCATCCAACTCAGCTTAAACAGAGCCAGGGAAAACACACAGGTTACGAAGCTCCTTCATGTGCTCAGCCTCCTTAACGTTAGCAATATCCATTCATAATTAATATATTACAACTAATTAATATCACTAATTAAAGAATCAGAGCAAGGGCAGGGAGATAGGAGAACATTCCTTCTGATAGCTGTGAAATGCACTAACAGGAGCCGGTTGGGAGACGGCTTCACTCTTTGGGGACCTTTTACCAGTTTGATTTTCAATCAGAAAAGCTCTAGTGAATATGTAAAGAATGAATGATAAGAATAGGATGAAGAAAAGCCATCAAGCACCTCTGCCTCTAAGAATAATTCAGAATATCGTGGGAGAGGGGAAAAGAAAAAAAAAAATTTGAAAAAAAAAAGGAGAAGGATATACTTCTTAAAAAATGTCTGCAAAAAAAATCTTTTTAAATGATGAAGAATGGTTTTAACATGAAGCAGGTCTAACAGGTTCCCAAGGGTCCTCGTCTGCTGCGGGGGGATCTGTGCCAACCTGGCCAGGTGGGCATCCCAGCAGCGGGGTCACTGCTGGGTACCACAGCCCTGGGAGGGCCATGGGCTGTGCTGGGGTACGCACTGCTAACAGCCAGAGGGAATCATAAATTAGCACCTCATTAACAGCAGTGCTGGAGGCATCTGGGAAGTTGGACAAGAAAGGCCAAGGTAAGCATTTGGGATGCAGGAAATACGTTCAGGACAAGTATTTATTGGGTCAGTAGCTGCTAGTGAGGAACAGAAGCTATAAAGTGGAGATAACAAGGAATAATGCTGCCACAATGGGAAATTGCACTAATGACTTAACAGCTCTTTGCACCTCTCTCTAAAAAGCTCCTAAGGGAAATCTCTTATTCAGTGCTGAAGTAGCAGCGGTGTAAATCTGCTCGTCATTACATCTGACCCCCTGCTCTCACGGCAGCTGCTAAGCCCAGTGCTGCACAGCCCCGCTGCCACCTCCCTGCCCGGCTCTCCCTGCCATCACAGCAGCTCCCAGCACAGGGCAGAGCAAGACAAGCATCCCCTGGGATGGGGAACTGCCTGAGCCAGGCTGAGGGACCACCAGCAAGGGCTGTGCCCCCCCAACAGCCATCACCTGGCACTGCATCACACACGGAGGGGCAATGCAGAGCGAGCAGCTCCACGGGGCAGGAGAGACTGCAAACACGATTTTAAGAAACTCAGCTCAACTGTCTCATTAATTAATATTCCAAACTACGTGCGAGCCTTTAACACACAGCAGGATTGTGGTGAAAGATTTACGAGATTGGTTCACCTTTCTCGAGCGCTGCCTTGGGTCATCAGCAGAAACTTATCAGCCCGTGTACCGGCGGAGAGAGAGTGAGAGGGGAAGGGTAACATCTGCAGAAGACGATGTGACCTACTTTTA
This sequence comes from Odontophorus gujanensis, assembly GCA_013399175.1. Lineage (NCBI taxonomy): Eukaryota > Metazoa > Chordata > Aves > Galliformes > Odontophoridae > Odontophorus > Odontophorus gujanensis. Next base: position 8,394 of record VXAB01003433.1, on the reverse strand, counting down.
CAGTAATTTGAATGCATATCTGGGGAAAAAACAAAACAAAAAAAAACAAAAAAAAAAAAAAAACAAAAAATAGAAGCCTCTAAAATTTTAAGGGAGAATTATAAATCAAGGCATGACAGTAAACAAGCAATTTGTGAAGTCACACTGTCTACTCCGTGCAAACAAGAGATTCATCAAATAATAAAATACTACTTTAGGAGAAAACAAGCACAATTATTTTATAATTATGGCTGCTCTCGCCTTCTGAGGGCACGAAACCTTCCTACCTCCGTAGAATCATAATCAAGACTCATCAAAGTCCTGTAAAAGCAAATCAATATCTGCTCTTGGCAGGACGAGTTAATTAATAGTGCAGCACTCTGCTGCTGTCGGTCTGACCACAGCTCCAGCACTGCTCTGTGCAGAGCACCCAGAGCTGCTGCGGTGGCACTGCTGCTCTGCCCTGCTGTGTGGGCATGCAGATCTCCATCACCACGTGGGCTGTGCACGGTGTGAAGGGTGCAGGCACGCAGCAGCTCAACATCAGCAGAATGCAATTGGCTCCACGCTCACCTGGTCCTCCTCTGTGTCCAACACAGAGCTGGGGGGAGCGCCAGGCAGCTCACCTGCTGCTTTACCCATCGTGCATGGAAATCAAAGCCACCACGTCCTTTTTGCACTGGTGGAACAGGCTGGCTCTGCAGCACCCACGCTGAGCAGAGCTCTGTGCTGTCGAGCCAGCAGCGTGCACTCTGCCCCTGGAAGGGCTCGCACTGAGCAGATGCCTCTTCAAACATTGGCAATCAGAGCACAAGCTTTCAGCTTCCACAGGTGGACCCATTGGAGCACCATGCCATTTACAGGATGCCTGCCTCATTTTATTTTCTTGCTCCCTTCTTAGGAGACCTTTAAAGCAGAGGTCTTATCTGCCCTCTGTGATTAGCAAAAATCTCACGGCCCTTCTGAAAGAGCAGGGGCTCCTACGAGCAGGGAAATTACAGCCAAGAACATGACAGCAGTTGGATGCACAGAGCAGGGAGGAGTGAGATGCACTCAGCACACTGCTTTGAAGCAAGAGCTCAGTAAAACATTATTGAACTTATTTTTAGCCTCGTTTGCTAAAGAAATCAGCTTCTCCTGAGCACGCTGTCTGTCTGTTTCCCTCCCCACCGACAGCGTCCTCATAATTATTTAATCAGCTGCTTCATCTGAGCATCCCCTACTCCGCTGGGGTGGGGTACAAACAGCTCAAGAAGGGGCACGGGGACCCCAATGGCAGTGAGATGCCTCCTTGCTCACGTGCTGGTCCTTCCACATGGAAGCAGAAGGAGAGAGAGTGGGGAATAACACAGCAGAAAAGGAGACAAACTGCAGAAATCCATGGGAAAGCGGGGGTTTACGTGATGCTTTGAAATGAAACACGCGTACCCCGCAGAGAGCATCTCCAGCCGTAGATTTCATCTTCCCTGTGTATATTACGTTTCCCACTCTCCCCACCTGATCCTCAGCTCTTGGAAGATGCTCTGCGACCCAAATCTGAGCTGTTCAGCAAAACAACACAGACCTGGGGAAGTCACAGCACTGCTGACACGCCGGCACCCACTGTAGGAAGGGCAGCAGGCAGGAGGCACGCTGTGCACTTCTCAGTTGGAGGCGAT
>VXAB01003432.1:37926-53544 GCA_013399175.1 Odontophorus gujanensis | reverse complement strand
CCTGGGTACCCTTAGGGACATCTCCAAATGGGGATCTCCTTCTTCTTGTCCACCCCGTCTCTTAAGGGGGTCTACTCCAACTGCTTCTCAAGGGGACATCTTTTCCTGTAGGGTCACCTCTAAATGGAGATCTTCTTCCACTTCTGTAAGCAGGACCCTCTCTTTAGTGACATCTCCAAATGGGGACTTTCATCTGCCTCTCCAGATGGGACCCCAATCCAACAGTCCCACGGGGACACCTCCAAATGGGAAACTCTTCCCAGGGGACCCTCGCCTCTCCAAATAGGACCCTGGTCCAGCTCTCCACTTGGGACTCCTCTGAATGGGGATCCCCTTCCACTTATGGGATCACTTATGGGATTCATAGAGGTTGGTTTAGGGGAGGGACATCTCCAGCTGTGGGATTTAATTCACCTCTCCAGGAGGGATCCTTGCCCACCTCTCCCATAGGGACATCTCCCAATGGGGAACTCCACTCCTCCAAGTGTGGGACCTCGGTCTGTCTCTCAATGCGGATCCCTTCCTTAGGGAACCCCCTCCAGGGGGACCCTTATCCACCTCTCTTATGGGATCATCTCCAAACGGTGGACCTCCTTCCCACCTCCTCAAGGTGACCCCTTCCAACGGATTTCTCCCCGAGAGGGTCCACCTCTCCAAAGAGACCTTCCCCAAATGGGGAAACCCATCCCAAGAGTGCCCCTTCTGCCTCTTCCAAGGGAATCCTCCACTCCAAGAGCTCCTGTCCCCCTCTACCGACCCCTTTCCCCTTGACCCCCATTCTCCCTCACCTCCAGGCTTCCTGCTCTCCAAGTGCTGCTTCCCCATCTTCAAAACCAAGGCTGGCAAAGCCAAGCGGGTGCGCACCATCTTCACCAGTGACCAACTGGCGCGGCTGGAGAAGGAGTTTGCCCGGCAGCAGTACATGGTGGGCACGGAGAGGTGCCTGCTCGCCTCTGCGCTGCACCTCACTGAGGAGCAGGTGAGGTCTGGGTGGTGTTGGGGTCTCCGAGTGATTGCTGCTGCTTTATCTTTAAGGGGAGGCTGTTATTGTTGTTAGGAGTGGGGAAATCGAGTCACGGAGTGGTTATCCCGAGGTTGTGTGGAAGGGCTGGGATGCATCCAGCTTGAACTTGGGTCTTGGTGGCTGCTTTATCTGTACGAGGTCAGCTCTTGGGTGGCTGCTAGTTTTCACACTGGGGACAGAGCGTGGCAGGGGACGTGTGCGCAGGTCGGCCCTAAAGGGGCTTAGTGTAGGGTCTGGGCACTGCGGGACCTCCATGATGGAGCTGGGTTCCAAAACCAATCTCTATTTCTTCCAAAGGTGAAAGTCTGGTTCCAAAACCGGAGGATCAAGTGGAGGAAGCAGAGCCTGGAGCAGCAGCAAGCCAAACTGGCCAAGATGGGCCTGGCCACCCCACAGAGGAGCCCCGACTCCCAGAGCCACCACGGCGACGAGGACAAGGACTGCCCGATGGGGGCTGAGGTCCTCCGGGAGGACACGGGCTCACCCCTGGGCTCGGGGGCTGCACCTCCCTCTGCACAGACTGTGGCAAAGTGCTGCTGAGCTGCCCACCACCCCTCCCTCCTAACCCTCCCTCCTGACCCCCCTCCCCGGGGCTGCTTTTAACTTGTATTATATGTGGATGTATCATAGCTGGCAATGAGGGTATCTAATATATATGGGGCGCCGATTATTTTTGCAGTGCGAAAATAAATTATTTATGCAACTCATGCTTTAAAGCCCAGGGCTTCACGTTGTCCCTCTGTCCGTCTGTCCCTCTTTTTTTTTTTTCTTCCTTTCAGGGTGGGAGAAAGGGCAATGCAAGGAAAAGGGGACAATTTAGGGAGAGGAGGGCGATGGATGGAGATGTGATGGAAGCTGCCCTTTGTCCCGGCTGTTTTCAGGGGCAGGATTAGCCAGCACGTCTCAAAAGAGCCCAAACTGTGCTCATATCTTCCTGTGTCTGACAGAGCCCGGAGCTGCAGCGGGTTTAACCCACTAATCTCTCATATCATTGGGTTTATTGCCATCATCCCCAGGACAGCGGGGTTTACGGGGATGTTTTGATACCGCCCGGCCGGGGGCTGAGCCGATGGAGGGGTTACGTTGTTCACAGGACACCTTTAATCCCCAGGAGCTGGCGATGCTCTGTGCTGGGAGATGCTGAACCGTGCTCCGCCCCCAGAACGCTTCAGCCATGGGCTGTGCTGCTGGGTGCTGTGCTGGGATCAGTTCCCATCTCCCACACTGGGATGGGTGCTGGGGATGCCTCCCGCCCCTCTGGCAATGGATTAATGAATGTGTTCTCAAGGTCCTCAGGGTGAGGAGGGACTGGACCTGCAGGACAAGTGGGGATGGTAGGAAGAAGATTGGATGGTTTCCAGAGAAGGGTGGAAACGTTAATCTTGTTCACAGGGGTTGGGATCAAACCCACCATAGGAAACAGAGAACGATGCTCTGAGAGCTTGGAGAGGTCTGGGATCAACTCATCCGGGTCAGAGCCTTTGATGCTGGCATTCCCCAGGAGCCCTGTGCAGAAATGCAGCATTTGGACTGCATCCTTGTGCTCTGCAAGCAGCAGCCCCTCACCCAAAGAGACTCCCCCCCCCCTCCCCAGTGCTGCGTATCACTGAGCTGCTCTGTCACCCATGTACAAAAGAAAAGAAGAGTCGCTTTTCAGCGGAGCGGCAGCTAATTGCGGGGCAGTGAGAACTGAGAGGCCTTATTAAGAGGATAAAGGTTATCAGGATCGCAGCACTGAGCTTGCCCCAGCAAATCTCGCCCGGTGCCTGCAGGTGGGTAAGCCGGGGCTCCTTGCAAGACACACGGATTTGGGGGCACGGATTTGCACAGAGGAGAGCAGATCGCATAAGGACTGAGGAATGGAGGGATGAGGGAGGACGGGATGCACAGCCCCAGACCGCGAATAGGGGTGAATAGGTGCAAATGGGTGGCTGGGTCCGTGGGATGGGATGGGAGAGGAGATAGCAGGGGAGATAATCGGGTGGATAATCCCCATGCCCCACCCCCCCGCGTCCTTCCTGCCGGGATTACTCCTGCTGAGCGCAGGGAGACGGAGGGACGCGGTGTGTTTACATGGGGTTGTAGGAGTCTGCGGGATGCCGGAGCAGCCGCCGGCCCCCAGATCCTCGTATCCTGGGCACGTTTGTGCCCCTTTGCCGTGATGGCAGCCCTGTGCCCCTCGTCCGGCCGTCCCCTCGCTCCCTTCTTTTCGGGAGGGGTTGCTAAATGGGATTACTGCGTGCCTCGGAGGGGAAGAGCTCCGTCTCGCCTTGTAATCTCGTTAAATGGTCAGGGAGCGTTTCCCCCGCTTCTTCGCCCCCCCTTTAATTCCCGATTGAAACATCAAATACAGCGTCCTGGAGCTGCCAGCAGCTCCACCTGCTCCGGGAAGTAAAGGATGTCACAGGAGGAATGGTCACCATGTCCCCTCTAATGCATCTTTTTGGGGCGGAATCACATCTTGGGACAGCTTGGATCACGTCCTCCTGCTCGTATCGCATCGGGCAGAGCGCTGACTCTCAGCATTAAGCTCTCCGCTGGGAAGTAGCACCTGATCGGTGCATGAAAATAGGGGCAAAGGTGGGTGAGCTGCCCGGGAATGCAATGAGCTCAGGAGTTGTAGTGAGCAGAGTGTCTGCATTTAGAAGTCGCATTCCTATGGCAGGGACTCATCCTGCATCGAGAAACCCAGAGGCCCCGCACCAGAACCGTTCCCCCTTAAGGCAGTGCCTTTTGGAAACAGGTTGGGTCGCCCACAGCCCACCTGAGCTCTCCCGCAGGAGCTCACCCCCTGCTCTGCTGATCCCCACTCCTTCCTCACCCTCTGCAAAGTGATTCCCGGCAGACAGCCAACCCCAACGCAAGTGATTTTATTTAAGATCTTGATTGCATTAGCTCAGCTCTGTCCCGATGGGGATAAGAGGATCTTGCAGGAGGTGCGGGATCAATAGTCGGATAAAGCACCCCAGGCTGCTCCGGCACCTCGGGGCTGCCACGTTCTCGTGCCTCAGCTTCCCTACTCTATAGAGAGAGGGGAAATGCGGCTTCGCCCTATCAGCCCAACTCCTCTCATCCCCGCCAGGAGCCCGGCAAGACCCGGCCCCCGCGCTGCCCCACCCTTCCCCCCTCCCTCTTTATTGATTTAATAAGATGGAGGGGAATTAACGGGGCCGAAGCATTGGGATAATGAAAGATGAACAAAGGGGCAGCGCTAGCAAAGATGCTGCCAGCTTTTAATGATGAGGCCGGGCAGATCCCCTGCTAGCTGTCCCTTTGGAGCGGCGATTAAGAACATACTGTTATTGTTAAGGCCGAGAGATAAATCCCTGCACCGTTTCTGATGTGATCAGCCGGGGCTTCTCCCTACAATTTGTGATCCTATTGTGGACGGTGTTTGCCCTGGGCAAGGAGAGTCTGGGAACCACTTATGAACCATCCTTTGGTCATTAGCCTCCTCATTAGGGGAGAACAATGTCGGGGAGGAAAGATAATTGAAGGGAGCAGCACTCAGGGCTGCGTCGGCGCTGCCTCAGTTTGTGGGTAATTCCCAATTAATTTGAAATGCGTGCTTTGGGGATGCTCTTAATAACCGCATCCATCGGGGCTGCGAGCATTTTGGGGCTCCCCACGTCAGCCCGGTGATGATGTGGACTCAAACCCATAGATTTGAGGCTTGGCGGGGCTCCAAGGGACCGCATCCTGCTCGAAACTGGGGGCTAAAGTTTGGGGTAGAGGATCCAGACACGCAGCGATGTCCCCAGCCAGGGGACACCCCGGCTCCGTGCCCCGGGGACCGAAGGGTGGGAGAAGCAATTCCTCAGGATGCTTGACATTATCAAGTGTTAATGAGACCTGGATGGGGCTGAGGTGCTTTGCAGGCCATTACCCCAAATTAACCTGACAATGCAGCCGGGCCAAGCGTCTGAAGGAGGGCTGGGTTGTGTATTGGCTGTCTGGGGCCGGGGGCAGAAGGATGCTGCCCTTCTGCCTTCTCTCCGCACGCAGAGAGCATTTTTGCATCTTGCAGGGTGGGTTTCGGTGGCGTGCCTGAATTCGGATTAACATCCCAAGGGCTGGAGGAAGGCGGTGGGAAAGGACAGGGGGAGCAGGTCACATCTTGCTTGGGGAAAACGTGTCCCCACATCCCTTCCTCTCCATCCTTTCCTCCCCACGCTGCTACTGGCACGGGGCTTTCCCCAGTTTGGCTCAAACTGGGGAGAAGCAGCATCTCCCACTGCCAGCAGCCGCCCAGCACTGGGAGATGCACTGGGCTGGCCAGGTTCCTGCTGCCTGCAAAGTGGGCCCCCACGGCTCCCAGACGCTGCTGCTGCTGTCCTCCCCTTCATTCGGACCCGTTAACGGCACCACTCAAGGTGCTGAGGATGCAGAAGGTGAAGCAGATGGTGGCCACCCCTATGTCCCAACACAGCTTCCCAGAACGGAAAGCACAGGCAGAAATAACAGCTGGCTTCAGGAGTTATTTCTCTGGACTTCCTGATGAGTGAACCAACATTTCGACAACCTTGCCCGTGGCAGGGGGATTGGAATTAGACAATCTTCCAACCTAAGCCATTCTGTGATTCTATGTATCAACCCCCGGGGAGATACATAGACCATAAACCCTCACATTACTCTGTTTGAGGTGAAAATGAAGGCCCATTCTTCTCTCCCTGTGGGATTTGGTGAGATCTGGCTTGGGAAGGGGCAAACCAGAAGATCTAGGGATGTTCCCCTCTGCCTTTCTGCAAGCATCCATCCTCACCTGGGTGAGGAGAGGAGAAACACTGCAAAAAATCTGAGAGAAGGGTAAAGCTGATGGTCAGCACCCCATTTCTAAGCCAGTTTTGGTGGGTTTCAGGAACAAAAAGGCACGAGGTCATGCGTTCAGGTTCCTTAGGGTGGCAGTGCCGCGTGAGTTATCCTATTTGCAGAATCACAACCACAGGAAACAGAATCACTGAATCATTAATGTTGGAAAAGACCTCTGAGAGCATGGAGTCCAACCGTCAGCCATCCACCCAACCAACTATGTCCACTCACGGTAGCATTAAGGTTGGGAAAGACTGCTGAAGGTCCCCAAGTCCAGCCAACGACCCATCCTCCCCGTGCCCACTGACCACATCCCTCAGAGAACGAGCACCAACACACGGCACCATCTCCTCCCCGATAGCACCCCGCGGATGGGATGCTCTGCGCTGAGATGATTTGTTCCCACTTGGGAACAACTCACAGCCCCGGATTACAAATGCGGGCCAAACCCCGATCACGTTTTCACGTGTGCTTGTTGTGGGTTTGGGGAAATTTCCGCCCCATCTTTTGCCTGCCAGGGAGGCCGGAGCAGGATGGCGACAGAGCCAGGCGGCGGAGGAGAGGTGTGAAATTTCTCATGGGCAAACAAGTGAGAGCGGTGGGGTGCCCAGGAGAAGGGCAACCGAAAAGGCGAAGGGAGGGGGGAGCCGAGAAGGGAGAGAAAGCAGCAGCCAGAGAGGGACACAAATCCCCAAAGCAGAGACGCGGTTTGAAGAGCCGGGATTTTTCTATGAGGGGATTGTAAAATGCGCTCTCTCTTTTCCCTTTGCAGGGGGGAACAAGGGCCCCCACTCTATCTGATAGTCATTAGCATCAATTAGCCCCGTTTGAAGTAGGCAACATCTTTGTCTCTTTGCAAAAAAAGAAATAAAAAAACCTTTCAGGGAGCCCATAATAACATCTGGAGCAAGGAGAGGCTGAGCTCAAGTTCCCCACTTTCATCTCTTGTCGAGGTACTTGGAATGTTAATGCAGCCTCATTCTTTAATGGAGTTATCAGGAAATGCTTTTCACCCCCTTCCCTTTGCTCAGGGGGGATGTTTACAAAGGGCTGGGGGCTTTTTTGTTGTTGTTGTTTTGTTGTTGGGACTTTTTTTTTCCCCCCCAAAGAAACTCCCCCTCCCCTTTTATTTTCAGCATTCTTGAAAAACAAAACTGGAAACATAAAAAAAAAAAAAGAAAACAAAAAGGGAGGGGGGGGGGGGGGAGGCTTAGGGTCTGTCCTTTCATCTCCCCTTCTCAGTACCGGCACAAGGCTCCTTCCCGCGGAGCAGATGGGGTGGGATGCTGGGACGGAGCCGTTCAACCTCACGTGCAACCGGGTGGCTGCCCCGCTCCGCCTGGCTGCTGGGTGCTACATTTCCCAAGTCATTACCAGCGAGTGAAAATTTCCAGCTTTTTAACTGAAATGCATTAGCTGAGCACACAGTACTAATGGGAAACAGGGCGCGTCGTTAGGCGGCTCGCCGCCAAGCTGGAGACGCCGAATGGAAAACCACCTTTGGTGGCCACCCGTCCCTCTGTGCCACGCATGGTGTGTCCGTCCTTCTGTCCCTCCTTCCACCTCTGCTCTGCCCACCCCGCTCATCCCTGAGTAAATCTTGAAGGTCCCTTCCAACCCATGGCACTCTATGGTTCTGCCACGCTACGGTTCTGTGTTGGAATGATTCTGCAATTCTACAGTTGGGTGTTTCCATGACTCTACAGTTCTTCATTACTATGAGTGTGCAGTTCGGTGTTTCTATGGCTCCACGGTTCTGTGATTCTACAGTGTGATGATTCAATGATTCTATGGTTCAATGATTGTACAATTCCATAATTACATGAATCTATGATTGTACAATTCCATAATTACATGAATCTATGATTGTACAATTCAATGTTTCTATGATTTTATGATTCCGTGATTCTATGATTCAACAATTTCCATGATTCTGATTCAGTGATACAACGATTCTGTGATACAGTGATTCTATGATCCAGTGATCCAATGATCCAAAGACCCAACAATTCAACGATCCAGTAATCCAATGATTCAACGATCCAACAATCCAACAATTCAACAATCCAACAATCCAATGATTCAACAATCCAATGATTCAATGATCCAATGATTCAATGATCCAATGATTCAACAATCCAACGATTCAATGATCCAATGATTCAACAATCCAACGATTCAATGATCCAATGAATCAATGACTCAACAATCCAATGATCCAATGACTCAATGGTCCAATGATTCATCGATCCACCAATCCAACAACCCAACAATTCAGTGATCCAATGACTCGATGATTCTACATTTTTCTGGTTTAACATTTCCACAGTTCTACAGTTCCATGATTCTGTGGTTCTGTGATTGAACAGTTCTACGTTTCAATGATTCTCTGAAAACTTAACACCCAGGGCACCCCTCGCGTCTCTTCCCATGGAAAAAAAGAGGAATATTTATTAGCTTAATAATTAATTGTTATTAGAAAGAAAAAATGGCCAGAAAAACTCCTATCTAACCAAGTTTTAATCCACGCAACCTCTTCACAACCCCAAAGCCAAACCCAAGCCAGGAGCTGTGAATCCCTGGCATCATTTTCTTGGTGATGGGCTTTTCAGGGTGAGGTTTCAGTGCTTGCCCAGCTTTGAACGTGTGATTTCAATTAAGCACAGAGCTAAATGCCGGCAGGGCTGGGGCTGTGTGTTTGGATAAGGAGCAATAAAGCAGCAGCTGTATTGATTCACTTATTTTGAAGCTGCCGTGGAAGGCAGGATGCTTAATGTGAGGAAAAAGCGTTTGAAAGGCAAAGCTAAGGGACTCCTTTGTGTCCTGCAGTCATCCCCAGGGCTCCCGTAGCCAACAGCAGGGTGCTGCCTCACCGGGGGGTAGTGATGTCAGTGCTGCCCCAAATTTTCCATTTCCCTCAAATTGCTTAAAATATAGAGATACCCCTTCATAAAAGGAACTTCAAAGTGTGTGAAAACGGCGCAGATCCCCGATTTGAGGCAGGATTTGTTTGGTACAGCCAGCTCACCCTGCACACAGAGATGTTTAATGCCAGATTATTAAGCAGTGGGGGATTTTTGTTTCGTGTTTATTAACCCAAATGCTCCGTTTTGGGGTTTTCTCTGTGTTTGCTTACAACGGAGTGAATTTATGGTGCGAGTGTTGTACTTGCCAGAGATTTGTGCAGGGACATTTGTGTGTGCAGGGCTGCAGACCCCCAGTGCTGTGTTTGCTGAGCACACCCACACCTCGGCCACGTGTCCGTGCCTTCTGGGGGTCAGCTGGAAAAGATACGGGTGTCGGTGGGGGAAGGAGTAGGTGTTGGTGTGGGTGTCCGTGGGGAAAGATGTGGGTGTCAGTAGAGGTGTCAGCATGGAAGGAGGGGTGTCGGGATGGGTTTTGGCAGGGAAGGAGCTGATGGTCCATGGGGGTGTTGGTTTAGGAGAGGTGTCTCTAGGGGTGTTATTTTGGAAGGAGGAATACTGAGGGGATGTTATTTTGAAAGGTGGGGTGTTGGGGGAATGCTTTTTTTTAGGGAGGGGGGGCAGGAGGGATGTTGGCAGGGTGTTGTTTCAGAAGGAGGGGATTTGGGGGGATGTTTCTGTTGAACGGGTGTTTGATTTTGGAAGGTGTTGGAGGGGGCACAATTTTAGAATGAGGAGTACTGGGGGGGGGGGGTAATTTCAGAAGGAGGAGTGTTCCTGGGGTGTTGTTTTGGAGGAATAGGCATCAGGGGGTGTACCTTCAGTTGGAGGAGTGTTCCCGGAGGCGTTATTTTAGAAGGAGATGTTTTGGGGGCTCTTCTCTCAATGGGAGGGGTGTCCATGGGGTGTAGTTTCAGAAGGAAGGCTGTTCATTCGGAAGGAGGGCTTTCAGGGGCTGTTGTTTCAGAAGGAGGGGTTTCAGAGAGGTGTTGTCTTGATGTAGCCAGGTGTGGGACAGCCCCCCCTCCCCCTCTTTACATAGCAGCGCTCCCCTTCCTTCTCCCCATATAAAGCTGTCCGGCCAGCCTGAGACACCCAGCCAGCCATGCCTCCCCCCAAGACCCCCTTCCACATCGATGCTCTCCTCGCCGAACCCCCGCAGCCCAGCCCCGCAGCCCCCGGCCCGCAGCCCCCCATCCCACTCCCCATCCCGGGGCAGGGAGTGTGGGGCTGGGGCTGCCACTGGGGAGGAGGTGAGAGCCGGGTTCGGGATGTGGGGCTGCACGATGGGGTGGAAAGGACGGGACTGGGCTGACAGCAAATTTGCTTTTTATTTTATCCCTGCAAGGCTGTGGTTTCATTTCGTTGCAGCCTCTTGGCCAACCCCGAGGCTGAAGGAGCGGGGTTGGGCTGGAGGAAATGAAAGAATTTCCTAATAATGAATTTTCCCCGTTGTCGCATCCAGAGCAATAATCGCTGCGAGCCATTCACCCCCAGCAATGACCGATTTGGCCAAGTGAGATCCTGGGAGGATTTACTCCCTCCTCACAACCATTTGCAAAAGCAAAAGGAGGACAATGTGTGTTGGTGGTGTTTCTGACCATGGGTTACGGATGATGCACCGCTTTCACTGAAGGGCACTGTAACTCAGTGGCATCACAATCCCTCGCTCGTTTTTTAATGAAGTGTCTCTATTTAGAATAGCCAGAGCCTTATTTTTTCCTTGAGATTAAGTCTCTTTTCAGCATTCGGAGCATGATCCTGCTTGTTGCACAGGCAAAACCCACAGCTCAGCACAGCTGGCACCTGGATGGAGGGCTCCGGTCTGGGCTGAAAGCAGCAATATTCAGAAAGCAGAAGTATTTGCTGCTCTTGATCTTTTTTTTTTAACAGCTATTTAACATCGTATTTCCTTTCTGTACAGCTGTATATGGTACTCTGTGTGCTGTACTGAATGTAAAGATAGGAAAAAACTGTTAATTTCTGTATCTGTATCCACAAGGTATTTCACGATAGAAATCACACTCACTATTACCCAACAATCAAAACAGGGGAAAAGTGTGGCTGGTAAAATGATCTGGAAGCCGAAAATAGTTGAAGTGCAATTAGGGTTGTTAAGCTGTCAGGTCTCCAGCCCACAAATCGTTAAACACGTGCAGAACTTACACCCAATTAACAAAACGAAGTAGGTCACGGTGCCTGCTGGTGCCTGTGACAACGTCACTCGCTGCAGGAGGGAGAAGTCGTGGCTTTAGGAACAAGCAGCTCTGAGTCTGGGGCCAGCGGGTCCTGTGGCAGCGGTTTGTTAATGAGGTCATTATTGTTATCATCGGGTCACAGCTAGATAGAGGGCCGTGCTGGATGTGGAGAGCAGAGCCAGAGTCACTCCTGCACAAGAGGAGTGGGTTGGGCCATTCAACCTATGGAGGGAGCAGGAAAGGGAGATGATGGTGTTCCTAAGGAGATGAGGCCAAAGGGGACTTTGAGAACTGCTCTCTGGGGTCAGCATCCTCCTCCTGGTGCTGGCTGAGCAGGGGCAGAGCTTCCCCAGCCTTTGGACATCAGCGATGAGGCGCTTCCTGGAAGCACTCCACAGCTCTTGATGGGCTTTATGATTGTGTTACAAAGATTGTGCACAGATTAGAGGTTAAATCCTGCTCACCAGCGCTGACTGTGGGTCCGGCTGTGTGTGCAAGACTGTTGTAGGTGGTTCCTGTCATAGAGCCACGGAGTTGTCTGCATTGGAAACACCCTCTCTATCACCAATCCCAACTATTAACCTGATCTACCAACTTCAACACTAAACCACGTCCGTTAGTGCCACAAAGGGACATCTCTGCTTTTGGTTTTGGTGCTCCTTCCTCCTTGCAGTTGTGGAACAGCTGCATTTGGATTTCAGCCACAGCCCATGTTTTAGCTGGGCTTGGCACTTCAGGAATAGCCTCAACCACGCAGACTCCTTACATTCCTGCTTCTTTCATGCAGATCTGGAGTTGTCTCACCGCACAGGGGCCGACCCGCTGGGCCCTGCTGTGCCATGGAGGTCCGGAGGGCCCTGCAAAATGAAGAGGGTCCGCACAGTCTTCAAACCAGAGCAGCTGGAGCGGCTGGAGCAAGAGTTCCTCAAGCAGCAGTACATGGTGGGCACAGAGCGAGTGGACCTGGCTGCAACACTGTGTCTCACAGAGACCCAGGTAAGGGATCGGGGAGCTGGGCATGGTGGCACGAAGCTGGGATCTGGGGGTCAGGAGGTGCTGGGGGGGTTTCCTCCTCCATGAAGCGCAGTGGGAGCAGGAACTGATGTGGAGTGATCTCCTGCGAGATAACGCTGGAGAACACTGCAAGATGAGTTTAGATTTTTGAATAATAACACTTCAAATTTATGAAGTAGAACAAAAAGCATTTGGGAGGGCAGAATTGTTTGCACTGGGGCTTGAATTGAGTTGGACTGCTTTAGATTGTTAAGATATTCTGGAAAGTAGGTGCAGTACGGGTCCTTGCATGATGCCGGATCTGAATTGTTCCTGCTCCTCCCATCTGTTTCTGAAGACCATATCCCTGTTAGGTGAAAGTCTGGTTCCAGAACCGGAGGATCAAATGGAGGAAGCAGAGCATGGAGCAGAAGAAGGCAAAGCTGTCACAGTTTGGGGTGACACAGCCCGCCTCTGCTGGCCCCACAGATGTCAAGGAGCACGAGGAGGACACAGTGGACGTTGAGCTTTGAGCACCTGATGGGGTGCAGCTGCCACTGTTGTTTTTGCAGCCATGCGTGCCTGATGGAGGTACAGGCATGCGGGTGCTCACTGGGTCCGAGCTAGGCTTGAAGTTCTTGCTCAGAGAGTTTTGAGCTACAGAACTAAACTGCCACTGGGTGGGAGGAAGCCTCCAAGTGGAGAGACCCCTATTTGGTAACCTAGTGCTGTAACTCTTGGGCTTGATGGTGCCATCGTTGTGGCAAAGCCTGTGATTTTGTTTGCTACTGATGTGCTAGGAAGCACAGTTTCCAGTAGAGAGGCTGGGGTGACAGTCAGACCGTGTCTCTGACAGCTGTGAGCATGGCAGCGTCTGAACATGATGTCGTTGCAGGCGACTGTGTGATCCTACAAGGGAGAACTGTGCTGGGAGGGGATTTGGCTCTGACTCTTTCTCCTGGTCATCTCGATTCCCATGTTGGATGCTGAGATCAAAACAAAGTGGAAACTGGAAAGTCCTTTGCTCCCACCCACATTACTGGGTCTGACTCTGTCCCTGGAGCAGAAGAGCCCACCCCACTCCCAACCTGTCCTGTGCCTTGCTGTTTTCTCGCCTTTGTTTTGCCTTTCAGAGCCCAGTGGGTTTTTGCCTTCTGGCATTGCCTTACTGCACCATGGCATGCACAGGGAACTCCTGAGGCTCACAGAGGTGCGGGGACCACTGCTGTCATAAACCAGCAGCTCTCCAACACTTCTGCTGCATCAGACGGCCCCCTGCCCTCATCCAGATGTGCTGCTCCTGGCCCAGACGGCGGCTGCTCCCTTCTGTCCTCGTTATACACCACGGTGCCGTCGGAAGCAGCACCTGGAAAGCTCAGAGTGCACATCTGCAACCACCCGCCGTCGTATTCCTAGTGGGTTTGGGAGGGCTCGGAGGGGTCAGGACTGAGTATTCGTGTTTCCCTGGATGTGTTTTAGTAATTCCTAAGGGCTGGTGTGCACAGCAGCAGCAGCAGCTTTTAGCCAGGCAGGCCATGCTCAGGCTGTCTCCTCATCCCAGGGTACCAGGCACAACGTCCCATGAGCTCAGGATAATTCTTCTACGCCTTTCCGACCCCAGAACGCCATATATCGCTTCCTTCTCATGTTGTTGTTTACAAAAATAATTTCCTTTCTTTCCTCCTTGCCAAGCGTCGTTCCTTTACTTGCTTTGCTTCTTAATAAAGAGTGAAACAGTGCGTTTGAAAGAGGGAAGATGAGATCGGGAGGACAGGCTGCAATGCCTCGGCAGCCTCATGTTCCCAAAATGTCACATCCCCATGGCTCTGGAGCAACCCCAGGGACAGTGGCATTCCTGGGCAGCTTGTGCCAGTGTCTGACCGCCGGTGAGGTATAACATGACACGTTGTTTTTTGCCCAATTCCTGCAGATTTCGCCCTCTATTTCGAGCAAGAAATGCCGCAAGGGGCTATGGCGGGCAGAAGGGTTTGGGCTGTGGCTCAAGCGGATGCACCAAAACCTTACAAGAAGGGGATGCCCCGTGCTGTGATTGCGGTTGTCCTGCTGTTACATGAACGAGCGATGAAAATAATCACAAAAAAGCACCACGGATCCGTCCGTCCNCCGGGGCAGGGCAGCGGGACGAGGGGGCTGCCCGCCGTCCCTCGGGGTGCTGCAAGGGAAGGGCCGCACCGCGGCGGTGGGCGCGGGGATGGCGGCCGCTCGGTACCTGCGGCCGGGAGGAGGAGGAGGAGGAGGAGGAGGAAGGGGAAGAGCTGCTTCCCGGCGCCGTGGGTCAGAGTGTGGAAGTCGCCGCCCGAAGATGGCCGCCGCGGCGGGGGACGGGCGCGGAGAGTTTGGGGTTGGCGCTGCCGAGGCGCGGTTCATCAGCAGCGCTAAGGTGAGCCGCGGCCGCCGGGCTGCGGGATGCGCGCTCCTTTCCCCGCCGCCTCTGACGCCGGGTTTGTCCCCCTCGCAGGGGAAAGGGCTGTTCGCCACCAGGAGCATCCGCAAAGGGGAGGTGGTGTTCGTGGAGAAACCCGTGGTGTCGTCGCAGTTCCTCTGGAACGCGTTGTACAATTACCGAGGTGAGCGCGGGCACGGGTTGGCTTGGCTTGGTGACCCCATCGCTTCCCCTGGGCAGAAACGTTTCCTAAGGTCCATCGTGACCCTCCCGCTCCAGGCTCCTTTCAGGCAGTTGTGCAGAGCTATGAGGTCTCCCCTGAGTCTGCTGTGCTGCAGACGNCTGTGCCAGTGTCTGACCGCCGGTGAGGTATAACATGACACGTTGTTTTTTGCCCAATTCCTGCAGATTTCGCCCTCTATTTAGAGCAAGAAATGCCGCAAGGGGCTATGGCGGGCAGAAGGGTTTGGGCTGTGGCTCAAGCGGATGCACCAAAACCTTACAAGAAGGGGATGCCCCGTGCTGTGATTGCGGTTTTCCTGCTGTTACATGAACGAGCGATGAAAATAATCACAAAAAAGCACCACGGATCCGTCCGTCCCCGCACCCGCGTGGGATCCGTGGGGTGGACGGAGGGGACGTCCGAGANCCCAGCTCCCTCAGCCACTTGTAAGGCTTGTGATCCAGAGCCTTCGTTGCCCTTTTATGGGATGCTCTTAACGAGCTGGAAGAGCAGGCACAGGTTAAAGGGGACCACCTACCTGCTGGAAGAAAGCACCCCATGTCACTGGGGGTGTGAGGACCGCAGTTTTAGAGCTAAACCTGGTGATATCATCGTGGTCAGATGTTGGTACAGGCTGCCCAGGAAAGTAACGGAGTCACCATCCCTGGAGATGATCAGTAACNGGAAAAAAAAAAAAAAAAAGCACGATCAGTTTTTTAAATCGAGCCGGCAGTGACACCTAGCGATCCAAAACACCCCCAAAAGCCCCAAAATTTTACGTCCTGCTTTTCCCAAAGCCAACAAGACCTGGGATGGACGCAAGCAAGCGCGAATGAGGGCGTGATGAAATACGGCTCCACTCGGCGCTTTCGTGGATTTGAGGCATTTACGGGGAAAAGGGAGTGTGCGAGGTCCGTGACAACGCGCTGGAGGGATTATTTTATTCTTTTACTGTGGAAAATAAAAGCAGTTTTGGGTGCACTGAGGTGTGTTCTGGGCAGGGGCCGGCTGTGAGGTGGCTAAAACAAAATAAAACCAGGGTA
>VXAB01003432.1:2631-37858 GCA_013399175.1 Odontophorus gujanensis | reverse complement strand
TGTTCGTGGAGAAACCCGTGGTGTCGTCGCAGTTCCTCTGGAACGCGTTGTACAATTACCGAGGTGAGCGCGGGCACGGGTTGGCTTGGCTTGGTGACCCCATCGCTTCCCCTGGGCAGAAACGTTTCCTAAGGTCCATCGTGACCCTCCCGCTCCAGGCTCCTTTCAGGCAGTTGTGCAGAGCTATGAGGTCTCCCCTGAGTCTGCTGTGCTGCAGACGGAGCCATCCCAGCTCCCTCAGCCACTTGTAAGGCTTGTGATCCAGAGCCTTCGTTGCCCTTTTATGGGATGCTCTTAACGAGCTGGAAGAGCAGGCACAGGTTAAAGGGGACCACCTACCTGCTGGAAGAAAGCACCCCATGTCACTGGGGGTGTGAGGACCGCAGTTTTAGAGCTAAACCTGGTGATATCATCGTGGTCAGATGTTGGTACAGGCTGCCCAGGAAAGTAACGGAGTCACCATCCCTGGAGATGATCAGTAACCACAGAGATGTGGCACTGAGGGGCATGGTGGGGGGGTTGGACTTGGTGGTCTTAGAGGTCTTTTCCAACCTTTGTGATTCTATGGAATCTGAGAGGATGCCGGTGTTGTCCAGAGGTGTGAAAATCGCGGAATTGGAGGGGTTGGAAGAGACCTCTATAGAGATCATCGAGGCCAACCCCCCTGCCAAAGCAGCTTCCTAGACCATGTTGCCCAGGTAGGTGTCCAGGCAGGTCTTGAATGACTCCAGAGGAGATCCACCACCTCTCTGTGCAGCTCCAGTGCTCTGTCCCTGCACTGTGAAGAAGTTCCCACACACACTGGTGCAGAGCTTCCTGTGCTTCAGTTTGTGGCCATTTCCCCTCTTCCTATCACCACACATGGCTGAGAAGAGTCCGGCCTCGTCCCTTTGCCTCCCGCTCCCTATATATTTATAGATGTGAAAAATGGAAACCAGCCTTCAGAAGAACAGTGTTGAAAACTTGTTTTGGTGTGTGTACGTGGCTTAAACTGTTCTGTCGGGTTGTTGCTCTTGGGTCTTGGACAAAAGGAGGAGATAGATAGACTCAGAGAGAAGAAATGCAAAAGTGGTGTTGGACACAAGCTGGGCCTTGTCCTACCTAGATCCTGCTGTCTGCTGAGTTCTGCTGCAGGTCAGCAAAAGGAGGACATGTCGCGTGTATCATGTGGCCCTTAAAGACAGGGGTGTGGGGTTGCTTGTCATGTGTCATAGGGCCCTTAAACACAGATCTCACTGGGCATCTGCTTGTGTTTTCTGCCTGCAGCCTGTGATCACTGCCTGCGGGCTTTGGAGACAGCAGAGGAGAATGCCCAGCGACTGCTGGGGAGAAGCTCTCTGGTGCTGCCTCACCCAGAGCAGTGCAGCATCCGCAAAGACCTGCACCAGCAGTGTCCTCGCTGCCAGGTATGGGGCTGCTGGGGGGAACTGTGATCTCCTTGGGGTCACGGACTCCTTTATAACATCCAGCCAGGCCGTTGGTGTGGCTTTCTGCCCTATGGTGGGTGACTGCCTTTTCCTTCTGCTAAAGAGCTGGGGCTCGGCTGGGCCCAGGAGCACTTTTCCTGCTGCTGTAGCCAATGCTGGGTGTTGTGCCTCTTGCTCTAGGTGACATACTGCAGTGCTGAGTGCAGGCAGGCTGCTTTGGAGCAGTACCACCAAGTCCTCTGCCTTGGTCCGTCCCATGATGATCCCACACATCCCCTCAACAAGCTGCAGGAGGCATGGAGGTAGGGGATCGACCCACCTGTTGCCTACAGGCAGAGGTGGCAGCTGTCCCAGGCACTGGATTGGGACTATGGTTGAGGGCTGTGGTTGCTTTGCATCTCTGCATGGTGCAGCTGGAGGGACCTGGAGGCTGTGGGATCTAATATAATAAATTCTGCCAGGGTTTGTGTTTGCCCTGCTGGGGCTTTGACATGGGGCTGAGCAGTACTTATTTGTCACCCAGTAAATGCCTGCCAAGCACTAAGCTGCGTGCCCCTCAGTCCTGCAACTCTGTACTGTCTGCACATCTCCAACCTTTTGGAGATCTGCCCAGCAGCACCCGTGTAGATATGTGAATTGCTATCCCTGCTTGCATATGATAAAATGGCACAGAGGGGAGAAATGAATTCTCTGCCCCAAAGCTGGTCACAAACCCCAGCTCTTGCTGCAGACTTGGGCTTTGTGTGGGACCATGACTACTCTCTGGACCGTAGTTTAACAGAATAGTAGGGAATTACTGTATGCTCTGAGCAGCCGGGTGGGTGCCAGCTTCTTGCCCCCAGCAGCATTGTGTCTCCATGCAGCAGTGCTGGGCTGGCTGATTTGCTGTGACAGTTGAGTACAGGCCTGCCCACATGGATAGCAGCTGCTCCTGCCTCCCTCCAGCTTTTTATTTCCACACCAGCATGGCCATAATCTTTTTTTCCTTTGTTATTCTTCAGAAACATGCATTATCCACCGGAGACTTCCAGCATCATGCTGATGGCCCGGATGGTTGCCACTGTCAAACAGGTAGGTCTGCAGCTGGGGTCCACAGCTGTCAGGGTGTAGTTTCCTTTTCCTTTTGTGGCTGTTGTTCCCAAGGACTGATGATCTCTTCTGTAGTATCTGGCAGAGAAATTTCCTGCTTGAATAAATGTCAACATCTCATGATCCCTGGCCATAGAGACAGCAGGCAGCAGAGGAGGCTTCAGTGCCCTGAGCCAAGCAGATCATTTTTCCATACCAAATTAATTAGACAAACTGAACCTTTCCCTTGGCTCGGTTTTTTTTTTTTTTTTTTGGCCTGGCAACCTCGATGTTTACTTCCAATAAGCTTCTACTGTGCAACTGCTTCTGGTGGTTCTTGATGGCAGACTGAATACCTCTGAGCTCAGTGGGACTTGTCCTCTCCTCCCTCTGTCCTGGCTGGAGAATAAAGAGGTGGTGGTGCAGTACGTTTGCTTGATTCCTGTTTCAGGCTAAAGACAAGGACTGGTGGATCAAGGCCTTCTCTCAGTTCTGCAGTAAGACAGCAAACGAAGAGGAGGAGATTGCACACAAGCTACTGGGAGACAAATTTAAGGTAAGAGCTTTGGGTGTGTTGGTTGCTGGGAATCCCTGAACCTGCCCTCTTCTTGCGCATATCTGTAAGTCCATGGGTGCAGCAGCTTGGTTATAGCTGGGATGAGAGGTGATAGAAATGCCAAGCACAGTGAGGGATACAGAGCCTTGTTGGGGCCAGCTCAGCTGTCAGAGTGGAAGTGGGCTGCTGAGAAGGCTTTGTAGTCGCGATCCTACAGCAGAGCACACTGTTACCTTCCTGTTGTGGGGTTGCTTCAGCTGTGTAAATGGGACAGGGTGTTAGTTAGCTGCCGAGTATCACCTCAGCAGGTGGATTTTGCTGCTAACATGGGTGGCTTTTCACTGCTGTAAGGACTGCAGCCCCCAGCCTTGCAGAAAAGGACCAGTAGTCTGAGTTCTGAGCCCCTGGGCTGTGCTGGGCTTGGCTGTTGGCCTGGGTCTTGACTGCCAGCAGTGTCTGTCCAGCCTGACAATGTTGTCATGTTCTGCTAGGGCCAGCTGGAGCTGCTGCGTTTGCTCTTCACTGAAGCCCTTTATGATGAACAACTCAGCAGGGTGAGTTGAGCTGGGAGAAGAGGGATCTTCTTTTGGGTGTCAGTCCCTTTGGGTTATGTCTATCCCTAAGGACAGGGCTTCCCTGGGACTCTGCCCATTTCTTGCTTCCCCTAAAGCTCCCTGAGGGTTTTGAGGTGCATGCAGACTGGAGTTCTGCTGCAGGTTGGCCTGAGCTCAGCTGTTTTCTGATCTCCCTTCTGCAGTGGTTCACTCCAGAAGGCTTTCGATCTCTCTTTGCTCTCGTTGGGACCAATGGCCAAGGCATAGGAACCAGGTAATGGGGCTTTCTGGGTGTTCCTTGCAGGGCAGCGACGATGAAGTGTGGAAGGTGTGTACAACCTGCAAATCTGCACTGGTCTAGGTAATGGCTGGGCTCAACCATGGGAATTGGTGCTGGAGAGGCAGATGTAAAAGCAATCTTTTCCTTCATCTCTGTCCACCCCTTTGGTGTTCCTCTGACAGACCTTGGCCACTTGAAGCCCCTGAGTTTAACCCTTAGATCCCCTGTGTGAGCTCACACCGTGTACCAGCAGCACTGTGGGGCTGTAATGGTGTCCTTTACTTCTCCATAGCTCTCTGAGCCAGTGGGTGCATGCTTGTGATGCTCTGGATCTCCCCATGCTGCAACGAGAGGAGCTGGATGCCTTCATTGACCAGCTGTACAAGGACATTGAGAAGGGTAAGGCTCTGCTGTGGCTGTAGGTAGCATCAGGCAGCTGGAAGGCTTCTCTGAGGGATCCTATCCTTAAAATCCATTTATGCCCAGTGTTTGAAGACTTGCTTGTACCATTCGTTTATTTGGATGAGTACAGGGACAGGCCAGGGAGTGTGCACTTGAACAAAAGAGTGCAGATCTTCATGCCCTCCATCCCTCCCAGTGGGAAGGGTGCTTTGGAAACGACCCTCCAGCACAAACACCCCCCAGGCAGTGCTGTTTGAGTGTGTTCAGCACTGATGAGTGGCTCTCAATACATAACACTGAGCTGAATGCGTGGTAAAGCCAGAAAAACTCCTGCACAGCTTTAACCCTCACCCTTCTCTGTTCTGCAGAATCTGGAGAGTTCCTCAACTGCGAGGGATCAGGTCTCTATGTGCTCCAGAGCTGCTGTAAGTAACACAGGGACTGGGAGGAGAGCTAATAGAGAGGAGGGAGCCGTGCTGTGCTGGACAGACTTGCCTCTAGGCACTATAACCGTTTGCCCAGGGTGGTGGTGGATGCCTTGGATGTGTTCAAGGTCAGCCAGACCAGGCCCTGAGCACCTGATGGAGCTGCAGATGTCCCTATTCATTGCAGGGAATTGGACTAGGTTGCCTTTAAGGGTCCCTTCCAACTTGAACCTTTTCCTAATAGCCTCTGGCAAAGTGAGTTTGTGCTTTCCATGCACGGGCAGGATGGGATTGGTGGGTTGGGATGGGATTGCTGCTGTCCTGGGGCCTGGCTGCTCTCTCATTGTTTCCTGGCATCTTGCCTATCCATGGAATGGTCAGTCCTAACTCAAATGGTCTCGGATGTGATGTGGGCTCCAGGAACAGCATGTGCAATTAGCAAAGAGACAGTCTGGATCTCCTGCCTTGTCTATGTGTAATGGAGCTGAATGAGCCATTAGGGCGAGGGAGGAGACTTTCTTATTCAGGCTGTTAGGATGTGGGAGAGGATGACCCAGCACACCCAGAGCTGCCTTCTGTCGCTTCAGCTGAGTGGGGTCTGGGCACTGGCTGCTGTGGGAGCTGGGAAGTGAGGGAGTGCTACCCTCTGCACCCTTCTTTGGGCACACAAGGGGATGAGATAATGCTGGGCAGCCCAGGGGTTGATCCAAGGCAACTCCATCTCTCTGAGTGTTGTTTTTGTTTTGTTTGGAGAGCCTGGACCCTGCACCTTGTTCTGCAGGGGACCTGGGACTCCCAGTAGTCCTCAGCTTGAGTATAGAGTGCAGTACTGGTGTCCCTACTGCGTGTGGTGTGGACAAGTGTTGTGCTGCCATATCCCTAACCAGACTGTGGCCCTCCCAGCAGGGGATGATGGCTCCTGCATGCCCTGGTCCACCGCTAGCCAAAAGAGCAGAGTTTGGCCAGTGACATCTAGCAGCTTTACCCTCTCTTCCTTGTAGGTAACCACAGCTGCATCCCCAATGCTGAGACATCCTTCCCAGACAACAACTTCCTCTTGCATCTGACTGCTCTGGAGGACATCGAAGCAGGAGAGGTGAGACATTGGGGTGCAGATGAACCTGAGGTGACATCACATCTTAGCAGAAGTCCCCGTGTCCCCTACTTTCCCCACAGAACCTAGCCTTGTACCTTCTGTCTCTTGCACTATTTTTGCCTGGCTGTGGTGGATTCATGCCCTATTTTAGGTGGGAGCTGCCACATCCTATGTTTCCACTTGGCTTTCAGGGGGACCAGTACAAACTGCTGCTGTGGGAAGAAGCTCTCACCTGGTGTGTTTCTCTCTGTTTGCAGGAAATCTGCATCAGTTATTTAGACTGCTGTCAGAGGGAGCGGAGCAGACACAGCCGCAACAAGATACTCAGGTATAGCAGCTGGTGGGAGGGACCTGAGGGGAACACACCTCCAGTCACAGCCTGGGCTCTCTGTTAGGGCCCTGGCATGTGGCTGTGAGCTGGCTGGTGTCTAAATTGGTGTGCTTGTGGGTGTCTATACGTTGAGCTTTGCCTGTGCTACCATCAGACTCATCTCTGAGCGAGCCTGGTGTCCTCTTTGTGGACTGCACCTCATTTGATCCCCTCTTTTTCCTTGGCAAACCCTTGCTGTCCTCACCACCTTCCTTTTCCATCTCCACCCTTCTGCTGATGGTCACCATGCTAGTGTCCAGTCGCACCTGCAGGGTGGAGAACCCACCCCCCCAAGTCAGACAACGTCTGTTTCATCTGAGCATCATCAGACCTGAGTTGTGCCTGTCTCCACTCCCTCATGCTTTTTCTTGACCCTCTTTCAGGGAGAACTACTTGTTTACCTGCTCGTGTCCCAAGTGCCTAGCGCAAGCCGACGACCCCGATGTGACATCAGATGAGGAGGAGGAGGCCGAAGGGGAGACGGATGATGCTGAGCTGGAGGATGAGATGACTGATGTTTGATCCTGGGCTGAGAGTAAAGGGAGGGGATGGGACCGGGGGGGGGATCCTCCCAGAGGCAGCAGCTTTAATACTAGAAACAGGGTTGTGTTGTGGGGTCGGGTGGGGCCGGCGGGGGTCTGGCAGTGTAGGGTATGGTGGGGAGCTGGAGGCAGGCCCTGCTCCCACCTGCCCTTATGCTCTGTGTGTGTGTGTGTGTGTGTGTGTTTACCAGCCCATCCATTTCTCCCTTGTGAGGTTGTGAACCAGCAGCCCCCCTGCCATATCCCAGACCCCAGGGGGCCAGCTGGTGCTTACAGGGGAAGCTGAAGGAGAGCAGGGCCCTGGGCTGTGGTAGGGGACGCGGTGGTGTTCGCATTGTGGCTACCTCCCAGGCTCCTTCTGTGTCAGTGCTGGCCACGGGTGCGGAGGAGCATGTCCTTTCCTACCCTGCAGGGATGAGGGGAATGTGTGTGTACGTGTGTTTGTGCACAAGGGGTACTATTTAATGTCCATATTAGCACTATCTACACACCAAGGAGCTGGGGTCCTTATATATACTCCATTCCACGCCTCGGCTTGGTGAGCAGCAATTGAGGGTCAGGAAGGTTTTGCAGGTGGGACAGAGATGCCTCGGGGGTGGCTCAGAGTCCAAGCAGAGGGAGAGGAGCTGACCCTGGCAGGGATCTCCCTCCTGCCTTAGCTCTATCCTTGACGTGACACAAAGCCCCACACAGTGATTGCTGGGCTGTTTGAAGAGGGGGACGTGCCACGCTGCTTTCAGAAACCTTACACAGACCACAGCAACGCATAAGCAAAGCCACCTCCAAATCCCAACAACTGTTCTGGGTTTTGCAGGGAGTAAACTCTCCCACTGGGTTGTCCTGCCCTGGGAGGGCATGCATGAGTGGCAGCTGTTGTGCTCCCACGTGTGAAGCAGTTTGCTTGTTCACAGCACCCTGCGTGGAGCTGTCGCTGGCAGCCAAGCGTTGTCACCCACCCTGAGCTGTCGGCCACCGATGAGCAGCTCTGGGCTGTGCAGTGCCCAGCTGCAGGGAGTGGACAGCTCCCACTGACAGACTGGCAGCAGGCTGGGGAGGCACCCGGGGTGTTTTTATCCCCATCCTGTGTTTTTGGGGAGCTGCTTTTCTGCCACGTTTCTCTTGGATTGTGGGACTGAAGGTGATGCTGTAGATGGGCACCTCTGATGCGACCATCACTGCCAGCCCTGCACCCCTCTGCTTGACCCCAGCCTCAGGTGTCCCAGGGCCACGTGCCCTTCAGTGTTCATAATAAACCGAGACTGGTGAGAACTGGGGCTGTGTTGTTTGTAACGTTAAAACAGACAGTGTTGAGTGCAAGAGGTGGAACTGGTCTTGGTGTGGGCATGGAGGGACAAGGGCAGAAATGTCCCCCCAGGGTCCGGGCTCTGAGTCTGTGGGTCTGACATGAGCCCTGCCCCAGTTGCAAGAAACAAGCGTACTGGGAGGAAGTGTAGGAATGAGTATGGAGAAAACCATCATTAGGGATACGACTACAACAACAACAAAAAGAGCAACTCTCCTTTCTCTAAAACTCGTTCACACTTCATTAGCTCAGACAAAAATATACAGATGTTGGATGAGCCCTGCTCATGCAGACTGAGCCCGTCCCAAACGCTCGCTCCCCTCCCCGTTGGACTGCATCCACCTAATACTGGCAACCCTCTAAATCAGCAATGCAAACTGCTCTTGGCATCTCAGCATCGTTAAAAATGTTTCTCAGGGAAGCACTGGCCTGCCCTCCCTCCCAAAAAGTCACCACGTTGGGCTGTCCTGCTGTTCAGCTACACGCCAGCGGCAGCGTAAAGATTCTGACTGTTGCTAAATGGGGTGAGGCTGGTGGGGTTTCTGGGGTCCACCAAGAAGTCCTCAGTCCGCCGCAGTCTTCCCGCTGCTACCAGAAGGTCCAGGGGGGCTGCATCATTTCGTACGTTGGGATGCTGGTGACGTTGACAGGAATGGAGATGACAGCCCACGGGAGTCCGTGCTGCTCCAGGGAGCGTCGGATCATGTACCTGGAAGGGGAAAGAAAACGATACGTAGGGATGAGGGAGAGCTGAGACCCAAGTGACACCAGCTCTGAGAGAAAACGGATTGAAGCACTGAACCCATAAAAAATGAGGCTCGCAAAGCCCAGGTGGCACACACTGATCAGTGGGGTGACCGCGTTGGTTGGGAATGAGACCTGACCCTTGCCCAGACATTCAACATCTCTTGGCCGAGGCACCTACCCGTCCCTGCCCAGCAGGAAGAGAGCGGGGATGTCAGCTGTCCTCCTGGTGCTGTCCTGGATCATCTCGATGTAGAAGCTGTCGTTATCGTAAGCGTTATCTGCAATGATCACCGCCCGTCCTCCGTGCTCCTGGATCACGCGTGTCTTCGACAGGAACGAGCAGCCCCTGGGACACAGGGGGACAAATCCTGTGCTGCCAGCTGCCTACAAAACCTGCTGCGTCCTCCAGATGCAGGAGGACCGGCGGCGTTGGCAGACACAAGTGCAGGTGGGATGTGCGGGGTCCCAGGTTGTGTCCCAGCTCAGTGTTGGGCTCCTCAACACAAGACAGACATTGAGACCCCGGAGCGTGTCCAAAGAAGGGCAGCTGAGCTGGTGGGGGGTCCGGAGCACAGGTCTTAAGGGCTGGGGGAAATGGGATGGGTCAGCACGGAGAAGAGGAGGCTCAGGGGAGACCTTGTGGCACTTGAAAGGAGGTTAGAGCCTGGGGAGGGGCAGATTGGATATTAGGAAATGTTCATTCTCTGAAAGATGGATCAGGCGCCGGCACAGGCTGTCCAGAGTGAGTGATGGAGTCACCACCCCTGGAGGTGTTCAGAACCGTGGAGATGTGGCACTTGGGGACACAGTCAGTGGGCACGGTGGCGTGGGTTGATGGTTGAACTTGACGTCTTGTCTTTTCCAGCCTTAATATACCAAAGCTTGCCCAGGAGGTGCACAAAGCAAACTATTTCCCTGGCTCCATGCCTCTCTCAAAACCTCTTTGAATCCTATCAGACTCTGAACAAATAGAGAAGAAATAGACACGTACCCCCGCTCCACTAAGGCGATCTGGTCCTGGATGAAGACACCATTGTTGAGTTCTCCACAGGCCTCGGGGGGATCGGCCGGGACCAGGTGGATCTGGTCGTACCTTGTGTTCTCCAAGGATAAAACAAGCAGGGGTGAGTGGGATCGGGGCTTGGGAGCATCACCACTGCAGCCCCCATCCCTGCTCACCCCCACTGGGGCTCCAGGTGCCTCTCCAGCACACGCAAAGGGAAAGCTCGTGGAAAAACTCCATTTTTATAGCAGGTTTTAAGGCGTTGGGCCATGCAGTGGTGAAACAGGACGGGGAACCTAGTTCTCATACTTACAAACACCCCACCAAAATCCTTGGCCGGAGTGGCGGTGAAGATGTAGCGGATGTCCCCGGGGCTCAGCACTTGGAAATACAGGTACTCATGGATGCGTAAACCTGCGTGTGCACGGAGGAGGGGAGGGAAGGAAACGGAAAACTGCAAACGACGGCAAACTGCTCCCAAACCCACGGGGACAGGGAGCACGGAGGGGAAATGCACTGAGATTGCGATGCGTGGAGGGGAAACGCCCCCAGATTGGGGTGCACGGAGGGGAAATGCAATCAGGCCAGGCTGCACCGAGGCAAAATGAGCCCAGGCCGGGGAGCACCGAGGGAAAATGCATCAGGATCGGGGGCTGGGGGGGTCATCACTCACCGCGGCCCGGGCAGCAGCAGAGGTAGAGGCAGAGCCACAACGAACGGCGGAGCATGGCTGCGCCCGGCAGCGCCGTGGCCCCGCCCCATCCCTCACCCATTGGCGGCGCTGCTCCGAGCGCGCCTTCCTATTGGTTAGCGCCGCTGCCAATCTCTGGAGGGCCGCCTGGGGCTCCGTTCCTGTCACCTCGCTCCGCCGCAGCGGTTGGCTCCCGTCGCTCCGTCTCTATGGTCGTAGGAGGAAAGAAAGGCGCCTCCCCGAGGCCGCTCTGTTCTCCTATACCATAGAGCGCGGCCGGAAGCGGTCGCCTAGCAACGTGCGCTTCCCTTCCCGCCTCCGGGGAAGCTTCTGGGCGGCGCGGGGCATTGTGGGTGCGGGGTCCGGCTCGGCGGGGAGAGCGGCTCCAAGATGATGGTGAGTGTCATCCGCCGCCATCTGTCCCGCTTTGCTGTCGGGCGGCTGCACACTCGGCCTCCGCGGGGCTGTGTAGGGGCCCATAGGTGTTCGGCTCGGCGGGGTGGGCAAGAAGGGCGGGATGATGGCGGTGGCGGGCCTGGCTCTGGCTCTGGCTCTGGCTCTGGGCCTGGGCCTGGGTTTGGCTCTGGGTTTGGGTTTGGCTCTGGGCCTGCTCTGAACTGTGTGAGTGAACAGGCCCGGGGGTCCCAGCCTGGAGAGCAGCGGTGCGTGCTGGGAGCTGCAGTCCGGGAACAGAGGGTGGGGGTCGCTCATTGTGCCTGCCCTGAGCCCCCCTAGCGCTGCTGAAGGAGTGGGTGGTGTGCAGGGGGTGTGGGAGGATCCCGCGTGTTTTCTGTCACGGGGTGTATCCGGGGTGTAGGTGGCAGTGATGCTCACACCCCTTTTCTGGTCGCCTCAAGCCCTCGGGAGCACTCTTCAGTGCAGCAGTCATCGGGTGATATTTCCCTCTGCCTGCAGGCAATTACTTAAAACTCGGTATCTAACAGAACTGGGCAGTGATCGGATCTGGAGCTTTACTTGCAAGGCACATCACTTTGCAGAAAAGGCCAGATGCTCTCCTGGGGCACATGAGCTTTTGCTGTGGCCTTTGGTAGCTCATAACCTCTAGCTGTGTTGTGGCTGTTTTGCTGAACATCTTGCACTGTGATAGAAATGACCTAATTGCAATGTTTGTGCAGTTGTTTGGTGCCTCGGCGATTACTGCAAGGTCTGTCCTTTCTGGTGCTGAAATCAGAACTTCATAGGGCTGTAAAGCAGGGAAGGAATCACAGAATTTGAGGGGTTGGAAGGGACCTCTAGAGATCATCGAGTCCTATCCCCCTGCCAAGGCAGCTCCCAGCCCAGGTTGCATGAGTACCATCCAGAGTAACAGCTCTGCTGTGGGTTCTCTCCTCAGCCAACACCGGTTATCCTTCTGAAGGAGGGCACAGACACCTCACAGGGGATTCCACAGCTTGTCAGCAACATCAATGCCTGCCAGGTCATCGCTGAGGCTGTGCGCACCACCCTGGGACCTCGGGGCATGGACAAACTCATCGTGGATGACCGGGGTGAGCACTGCACAGCAGCTTCTCTCAGCAGTCTGGAATCACAGAGTTGTAGGGCTTGGAGGGGACCTCTCGAGTCCGTGCAGTCCAACCCACTGCTAAAGCTTTAACAAACTGGGGAAGCTCCATTACGTGCTGGGCTTGTGTCTTTCAAGGTGGTAAGGGCTTTATTTGGGGCTTAGCTTCTTTTTCTGAATCACCTGTAGGCAAAGCCACCATCTCTAATGATGGTGCCACCATCCTGAAGCTCCTCGACGTTGTCCATCCGGCTGCAAAGACGTTAGTGGACATTGCCAAATCTCAGGATGCAGAGGTATGAGGGTAACCTGGGTTCTCCCCTCCATTTATCCTGGTTTCTTTATTGACACCGTTGTGATAACTGGTACCACGCTGGGTTTTCAGGCAGATCTGGTAAGGGGGTTTGGAAATCTATGGGTGCAGAATGTCATGACTAGAGGTGGCTGGGAGATGAGGGACTTCACTGCACCCTCAAACAGAGTGCAGTCTGAACCCAGGAAGGAACCAGCCCCAAACCTGTGAGGAGAGGAAGTTAGGAAATCTGTTTTCCTCTGGAAGCCTCTGTGCTGCATAGATGACACGGAGCATTTTCTCTGGGCAGGTTGGCGATGGCACCACGTCTGTAACTCTGCTTGCTGCTGAGTTTCTGAAACAGGTGAAGCCCTACGTGGAGGAAGGCCTTCATCCTCAGATCATCATCCGTGCCTTCCGCACAGCCACTCAGCTGGTAAGGCAGCACTGTGCAGGGTGGGGCAGCTCTCTCCCCCCTCCCCTTTTCTCCTCTCCCCCCTCCAGCTGAAAGGGCTTTTAAATACATGAAGATCACAGTAAAATTCCACCAGAGTTTTTTTTTTACAAGTATTTTTTATGGTGTAATGCAGGAGGAAACCTTACATGACTGCATTTAGCATGTAGTCATTAAAGCAGGAAACATTACAGCAGTTGGAATCTGAGCAGTTTTTGCTTAGATCATGGCTGAGGTTGCATATATGTGCTTCAACTTTACGTGCTGCTTTTGGACGTCACTTAAATTTGCTGTACTGGAAAGGATGGAATAGCTCAAACACTTGAAACTTCAGTGATGTTGAAGGAGGGAATAAAAGATAACATGAAATACAAAGAGAATTTGAAGATCTGATCAGCTGACAAGCATGAATCATTAATCCAGTGGTTGGTTTGTGTTTTGACAGGCTGTAAACAAGATCAAAGACATTGCTGTGTCAGTGAAGAAAGAAGATAAAGAGTAAGTTTCCCTTCTAGATGGCCTGGTTGTGCCTTTCTGCCTTCTGCTGTCACTCTGGCTGAGGTCTCGAGGTTGGGATGAGCAGCTGTGGTCCCATGCTGAAGTTCTTGAGCTGTTGGAATTACCTGTTCCTCTGGGAAGGATGCTGTGCTCTCCCTTGGGCTTCCACTGCATCCAGGGATGTAGGCCCATGTTTTCCTGTGCACACAGAGGGAGCTAAGGACTGAAATAAGTGGCCTGATTTCTTTTCTCAGGTGATAGTGGAGATGTGGCTTTTGCTGAAATGAGTAGCAGTGTTAAATGCTCAGTGCTTCTCTGAAAATTGGATCAGTATTTAGGTGCTGATTAGCTGAAGTTCAAACTAATAACGTTAGTGAAAAGCATAATCACCTAATCTGAATAATCTAGAACTGATTCGTTTCCTGTGTTTTGAGCTTGCTTGGTCAGAGCTTGCTAGCACCTCTGTTAAAACTTCGAGGTCAGGCCTTTTGTTTTTCCCTTTTGCAGTGAGCAGAGGAGCCTGCTGGAGAAGTGTGCAGCCACAGCCCTGAGCTCTAAGCTGATCTCTCAGAGCAAGGAGTTTTTTTCCAAGATGGTCGTGGATGCTGTCATGATGTTAGATGAGTTGCTACAGCTCAAAATGATTGGAATAAAGAAGGTGCAAGGAGGTGCTCTGGAAGTAAGTTCTGCCAGGGCCTGGGATAGGAGACAGTGATTGCAACTCCTTTCAGCTGACCCTGGCATAAATGGAGCCTGATAACAAAGCCTGCTGGGGGAGTTACCACAGCAAAGCACCCTTAACTCTTTGTCTCCACAGCAGGTATTGTTGGTGATCCAAACACATATCTTAGTAAAAAATGATGTGGCAATCAGAAAACAGTTCCAGCTGAATGCGTGAGCACTGAGGCAGAAACAAATGCCAAGAGAATATTGGGAAGGAGTAGTTGTAATGGTGGGCAGGGCATGGTGGTGGTTTATACCTCAGTGCTGGAATACCTGTCTTGTGCAGGGGGTACTCGGTAGGAAGCTGTTCTGATGCTGTGGGGGTGTGGTGTGCTGTGCTCTCTCTTCTCTGTACCATGTGTGGGTTTGGTTTCTTGTTCACTTCAGGGGGCAGTGTTGGGCAGGGTTGTCCTACTGCAGTTGCAGGGGTGGTGATGGAGCTCGAGGAAGCAAACCAGGGCACTCACACATGCACAAAAAAAAACCCAACAACCCCAAAACCCTGAAGTGTGGGGCTGTGAATGAGAAGTATTCGTCTTCAAAGGGTAGAAATGGGAAAGACATCAGAGAGAGAACAGATTGCTCCATCCCTTGATCCTGAGATTGTGAATAGCATCTTTCTCTGCGGTGTCTTGAGGGGTAGAAAGGAAATGTTAGAAGCTGGCTTTGTGAACTGAGGGAAGAAGATATTTGCTGCTTATTTGCTTCAAAAGTGGGTTAATCAAAGGAGACAGCTGTTGGGGAGCGCTGTGTAAATGAGGGCTCTGAAGCAGGGAGTCTCTTTTGGGAGTTGTTAACCCTGCTGAGCAAAGTCTGGGAGGCTGAGCCTTGCAAATATCCCTCTCTTCAAGGATTCTCAGCTAGTGGCCGGAGTTGCCTTTAAGAAGACCTTCTCTTATGCTGGGTTTGAAATGCAGCCCAAAAAGTATCAGTCTCCCAAGATCGCCTTGCTGAACGTGGAGCTGGAGCTCAAAGCTGAGAAGGACAACGCTGAAGTCCGAGTAAACACAGTGGAGGTAAGAGCTGAAGGGGAGCCTGTCCCCCTTGTGTGTGACTGCTGGGTTGTCAGGGAGCTGGGCACCGTGTGATTGCCATCTGCACATCTTCCCACCTCAGGATACCTGGTGTGTTACACTGTCTGTGCTGGGGGAGGAGCATGACTGTTGCTACCTTTTTCTCAGGTCATCCAACCCCTCTGTCTCCCTCGTTCTGCTGCTGGAAGCACTTGAACGGATGTGGTTCTTTGTTGTAAGATAGAATGACCTAAAATTGCCTGTGAGAGAACAGCTGGTTGCAGAGGGTGGCTGCATGGAGCAGTGTTACTGCTGCCTTTGCTTTAGAAGAGCTCTCCCTTTGCTGGTGCTGCAGGGTGGCATTTACAATCCCATTATGTAATCCTATGTAACGTGTTGTCCATTTCTGTCATGCCTGCTAGGATTACCAGGCCATCGTGGATGCTGAGTGGAACATCTTGTATGACAAACTAGACAAGATCCATAAGTCTGGAGCCAAAGTTGTCCTGTCCAAGCTGCCTATTGGTGATGTGGCCACTCAGTATTTTGCAGACAGAGACATGTTCTGTGCTGGCCGTGTCCCAGAAGAAGACCTTAAGAGAACTATGATGGTAAGCTACCTTGGTTTGGAATTCAGACTTTAGAGATAGCTTGAATAGTGCCAGACTGGTTAGGCCTCTCCCAAAACAAAACAGCAATCAGTTACTGAACACACTGTCCCTGACAAGGATGTAAAGTGAAAACAACACAGATTTTGTATTACTTTTTGCCTGTTCTGCTTGCATTGTTTTTCTCCAAGTCACCTTTGTGTAGCTACTGGACTCTGGAGCCCGTGAGTCAGCTCTTAGTAGCATCATCTTTTGCTGTCGAGGATTATTCCTGTTGTTGGTAGCCTGCCTAGATATACACAATGAGAGGAAAGTAGGTGTTGTTTTTTTTTTTTCTAAATATCCTGCAGGCTGGTTTTGCATTGTCTGAAAGGCTTGGGCTGCCTTGGAAGAGTAGGAGCCTGCTGGGCAGCCTTGTTTTGTTTGTCAACACTGGTAATGCCACTCTTTATCTTCTTCCCCTGCAGGCCTGCGGTGGTTCCATTCAGACTAGTGTGAATGCCCTGTCAGATGATGTGCTGGGCCGGTGTGAGCTCTTCGAGGAGACTCAGATTGGAGGAGATAGGTAAATGTGGCAGCTGGGAACCCACAGTCCTGCATGAGCACTGGTGGTAATGGTTTGGAAAGGTGGGGTGTGAGCATTAGCAACTCATTAGCAACTCAGGGTGATGGTGCGAAAACCAGGATTGCAGAATTAACTCTTTTGATGAACCTGAAGACATAGGAGGAAGCTTTCATTGACATCTTACCTCTTTTGTAGGCATTTTGTTTCTTTATTCCTTAAGTACCCTGTGGAAGGTTTGGTGGTATTCTTTCAGTCATAACTCTAAAGCAACACCTTTTAGGGTGTTGTATATTGCCCAACTCAGCTCTGTAGCTCCAGATCTGATGGGGGCACTTTGACGTGGGAAGAATTTCTCTGTCCCCACGTGGTGTTCACTGGTGCTGAGTCCTGTGGAGGAGTGGAGCTGTTTTTCAGTGGCCTTAGCCCTTCTTGTGTGCTGCTGTTGGCAGGTATAACTTCTTCACGGGCTGCCCAAAGGCAAAGACATGCACAATAATCCTGCGGGGAGGTGCAGAGCAGTTCATGGAAGAGACAGAACGGTCCCTGCACGATGCCATCATGATAGTCAGGAGAGCAATCAAGGTAAGGGCCAGCAGAAGTGTCTCCCTGCTGGGCTGGGCAGGCACTGGGGCTGCTGGTCACACCTGGCACAGCTGTAACTCCTTCCAGCAATATTTTCACACCTCAGCCAAATGCTGAGGTCTCTGTGGGAGAAACCCAATGCTCTCAGCCTGTAGAGTGGAGCATGCAGACAAGCAGTGTCTAATTGATTAACTCAAGTGCTGTTCCTTGGCTAGAACAGCATTTTTTCCTGCATCATTGCCATCTGCTTTTCAGGCACGCCTGATTCTGTCTCCTCTGCTAAGTGTTGTAACTTAACTGTACTTGGTGGGTTATGGTGTGTTCTGTAAACACCTTTACCATGAAGGGGAATGCGATCTTCTGGAAGTGCTGGGTGGGCGTGCAGTAGATGGGAATAGCAGGGGTGATTTAACGTGCTTGTTAGCTTCTCCATCTGATGTGTGCCTGTTCAAGCTGCTTGCTGCCACTGTTGGTGGCTTCTGGGAGGGGCAGGTGTTGGCAGCTGTCCCTTTGCTGTGGAGATAGGCAGGTGACACCAAGAGGAAAGCCTTAGGCCCATGTGGCTGTGCTGTATTGCAGAGTTACTGGTCCTGTCCACGGGCTGTCCTCTAAATGTGGGTATTTCGGGGATGTACGTAATGTGGTGATGTTTTTTTTTTCCCTTTAAGCTTGAATGGCTTGAGGGGATGGGAAGAAGCATGTCAAGATTTTTGGAACTGCTTTGCTTTCGGAAAGAACATCCTGCTCTCTCTACCAAAGCAGATAGGGAGGGAAAAAATAGCTAGTAGCAGAACGTGGCTGCTAATTACTGCTGCAAATCTCTTTCGTTCTGAATGATTCACAACAATGAGGGGACCTCATCCCGCACAAGGGTGGCTGAGGTCTGCTACCACAGCAGTGCAAACAATCCCCCTGGCTTGCAGGTGGCAGGAAGGGGCTGCAGGCAGAGGCCACCTGAGGTTTCTGACACATAACTAAAGCACCCTGCAAAGCTGGCAGGTGCTCCCAGGAGGTGGTACGGATTCCCTTGAGCCTAGTGTGCGTGCATCACCCCAACGTGATGTAGGCTTTCCTGCTCTCCCCCACTCCTGGAACAAGAGTGAGCGTGGCTTGTTTTCCTCTTCCAGAACGACTCTGTTGTTGCTGGTGGCGGTGCGATAGAGATGGAGCTCTCCAAATACCTCCGTGACTATTCCAGGACCATTCCAGGCAAGCAGCAGCTGCTGATAGGTGCTTATGCTAAAGCCCTTGAGATCATTCCCCGCCAGCTCTGTGACAATGCTGGCTTTGATGCCACCAACATACTGAACAAGCTGCGAGCCAAGCATGCCCAGGTAGGTGCACAGCTGGGCACTAGCAGAGAGGGCCTGCAGAGCTGGTGTCCTTTGGTTGGGTTTGTGCTGGGCTTGCATCCTCCTTCATTAAACGCCGTGGTTTGTTCTCAGATCCAGTGTAGGCTTGAGGCAGGTTTCTATAAAAGGAAGTGATATGTTTTCCCTTTGATCACAGCTGTCGGATGACTTTTTTAGAGCTTGGAGCTCTGATTTGCTCTTTAAAAATGCATCATTTGTCAGGAGGGAGGCTTCTGTATTAAACATTGAGGTAATTAGTATAAAAGTTGCCTCGGCGGTGCGTTTTCCAGGGGAACTGCAGACTGAAGGTCCCAATTGCTTGAGATGGTTGTCTCATCACGAGGCAGTGCTGAGGTGAAAGGCAGTCAAGAAGTTTTCTAACAACTGAGGCTTTCTTTTCCTCTCGTACGAGGGAGGAAAGCTCCAAGCTCCGCTCTCCTCCTCTCCCTGAGCGTTTGCATGCCTTTGCTTCCCGGTGCGCTGCCCTCAGGCCCCGCTGTGCCGTGTAACCAGGCCCTCTTCCCTCCTGTCTCACCAGGGAGGCATGTGGTATGGTGTGGATGTGAACAACGAGGACATCGCCGATAACTTCGAGGCGTGTGTGTGGGAGCCGGCCATTGTGCGCATCAACGCGCTGACGGCCGCCTCTGAGGCCGCCTGTCTTATTGTGTCTGTAGATGAAACCATCAAGAACCCTCGCTCCACAGTGGACGCCCCACCTGGCGGCCGGGGCCGAGGTCGGGGCAGGCCCCACAACCACTGAGACCCGTGGCAGTGTCCTGACAGGGCTTGGCGCTCGCCTCCAGCGTGCAAATTGGGAAAGGGTTCGGTTCCTGCTTGCATTTAAAGGGGCTGTTGAGCAGATGGTCGTTTTGAAGGCTTGCAGGCAACCGCTGGCCTTGTTTAATTAGAGTCAAATCTTGGTGGCGGCGGTGGCAGCCTCCTGTGAGGTGGCGTGGCCCAGCCCTGCCTGCGCAGCACTGATGCCCTCGGGATCTCCTCGTGCTGAGCAGAGCCCTCACCAACACTGGTGGGTGTGCCTGGGGTTGGTTGATATTTATACGTCTTTCTGCTGGGGGATTTGAATCCAGGTTCAGACTCAATAAAACAATGGCAGAGTTTCGTTGGCCTTCTTGGGTTCTTTTGGGATGGTGGCTTGTGGTTCGGGTTACTTTCAGACTGTTTTCTGCCCTGTTTTTAAAACACACTGTGCTGACTCCCGGTGCACGATGGGGCTTCTGACATGGGTGATCTCTGCTCATAGAATCACTGAGTCATTCAGTTTGGAAAAGACCTGAGATTCCCAACCCTTTCCACTGTGTCCACTGACCATGTTCCTCAGTCCTGCATCCCCACAGCTATGGAACACCCCCAGGGTTGCTGACCCCCCCTCCCTGGGCAGCCTGTGTCTGTGCCTGACTGCTTGTTCAGAGTAGAAAAGCAACTTAAGGCCATCACCTATTGGGAGAATTCAACCGCACCTCCCACCCCACAAGCTTCCTGTTTATGACTAGCACTTATTTGATGCTGCTTAGTGATATTTCAGCTTGCTTTGTGAGCTTGGGAGCGAAGGTGGTGCCTTCCAGTAAGCCCCTGCTGGCAACTGGTGACACTGGTTTGTTGCTGAGCACTCAGAGCAGGTACTGCCTTGGGTTCAATGTGCCACCCAGGTTAGCTAAGACCCCCACCTCCTCAAGAGCCTTTATTCAGCACTGAATCATAAAACAGCTCTTTACACCATTGTGTTTTTTTCTTCTTTTTTTTTTTTTTCCTGTAATTCTTTAAATACACATGGTTTACACTCGGCAAAGTTTCAAAGCAACAACATCAAAGTGCATCTACAGGTGATAGTACCAACCAAAGTGCTAAAACCACGGCGTGGCGCAGCCAGCTGTCCCCTCCTCCAGCACACCGAGCCGAGCATGGGGGTCAGGGTGACCATGGGATGGGAGGATAGGGACGTTTGGTTCTCCAGACACTGGCACATCGCTGTGAAAGACTAAAATAGACCTAGATTTATATAGAGTTAAAAAAATAACTTAGGAGACCAACTCGCTGCCTTCTGGGATGGGGCACGCTGTACAGAGCGCCTCGGACGTG
The DNA here is from genome assembly GCA_013399175.1 of Odontophorus gujanensis. NCBI lineage: Eukaryota > Metazoa > Chordata > Aves > Galliformes > Odontophoridae > Odontophorus > Odontophorus gujanensis. The sequence goes on along the minus strand of VXAB01003432.1, from coordinate 17,685 downwards.
GCTCACTGGGGCTGAGCTGCTGCTGGAGCAGCCACCAGGAGAAGTGCTTCAGGGAAACGATTGCCATTCTGGATACATATACATACATATATATCTTTTCTCCCAGGGAGTGCGTTCTCTGATTATCTCAAAGCAATGTGCGTTGTTCCCCAGAGCAATCCCACCCGCCCCAACCATTGCACTGCCTGTCCCCGGCCCCAGCCTGGGGCTGGATCAGAAAACCCTATTTTCCTGCTTATGGGCAGTTCCCCCCCCTTCCCCTCTCTTTGCTGCCGTGACACCGCTTTCCTTGTGCCGCTGCCATCCTGCCATACTTTGGTTGATTGAGCCATTTCCAGCTGCTAACATCACCCTGCTCCCCGTTCGTTTTAATTTTTCTTCTTTAAAGCATTTTCTTGTTTGGCACCGACTCCCAAATGCTCAACTGCCACCTGAACCTGCAGGTTTTGGTTTTCAACCCAAAATGATCATTGGAAGCCATGTGCCAGCTCCCGCGCCGCCGGCTCCACCTTGGCTCCTCTCAGAACTGAAAGAATCTGCTTGGAGAAGAGCCTCGGTCATCATTTCTCGTGGCCTTTTGGGGTTTGTTTAAACCTAACTCGGACCTTTCTGACCCGTGCCTAGCAACCTGTGACCCTTGTCGAGATATGGGGTGTTTTTTTTTTCCTTGCCACTTGCCTTGTTTGCTTGATCAGGTTGAAATCCTCCTTGGATGGAGCCGACCCCAGCCATAGTGTGCATGCAAAACCCAAAAACCCAGCACGTGAGGGAGGCAGAACAACATGGCTTTGGGATGGATTTGGCCCCCGAGCTTTGCTGGTGTTCCTCTCGAGATCCCTGCCCAGCTCTGATGTTCAGGACAATGATGCTAACGTTGGCTGTGGGAGAACTTCAGGCAAGATAAGAAGAGAGCTGCTCCAAACTGTGGGAAGACCCCAAGCTAAAGCTGATCACTGCCTTTCCCTGCCCTGGGCCCCCTGGATTTGTTGGGGATTGTCATTGCAGGGCCCCTGTGGGGCTTCTATAGGGTCTAGTATGGGGTTGAGCTGATGCTGAGGTGCTGAAACCCATGGCCGTGGGCAGGATGGGGCTGCAGGGCGCCCAGTGGGGCCATGCTGGTGGGATGGGGGAGGGAACCATCAGGGAATCAATGAGTGGAAGGAATACAGAGCTATTAATTAGCTAATTGCTGTTACCAGCTTGGGCAATGAGGTGACACCGGGAGGAGGGCTGGAGAGACACAGGACTCATTACTACTATTACCACCATGTCAGACACCTCCAGCCAGCTGAGGAAGAGGAGGAGAAGGAAGGGAAGCAACCAAGCCCAGGCATTGAGAAAAAGACAGAGGAAGAGCTCACTTTGCATCTTCAGAGCCTTGAGCTTACTCAGAGCCTCTCGTTAACACGGGGGTTTGGTAAAGATGTGGCTTTGCTAAGCCAGAAATCAGGAAGGTACCGAGGGGAGGCAGATGGCTTGGTGTGCTCTCAGCACCGACGTGGGGTGAGGTTGTCCTGCTGTGACAAAACCCTCGTGGAGTGTGGGGGTGGGGATGTCACACGTGGCCACGTCACCCACCGATGCTCCGTGGCTGCAAACAGTCTTCAGACACGGCCCTCCCATGGGATAGTCTATAAGCGCAGAGCGTATAAACATGCGGAGTATATAATTTTCCTTTAAAATCTTTTTTTTTTTTTTTTTCTTCTTCTTTGTTTTTTATAGAAATAAATACTTAACTTTGTTTCTTTGAAGGGAATTTCACAAAGTCTTTGCGCCGCTTCCAATGGCGATGCCTCCACCGGGACCATGCTTGAAGGATGGTGGCAAAGTGGCACACGGGGCCAAAGCTTTGGTGGTCAGTGGTTTTTTTTTTTTGCTGGTCAGGACGTCCCTTGCTTCTTGTGCCCCTGGAATACGTGTGCAGGCCTCTCTGGGGTGGAGGTAATCCCTGGTGGATCTTGTCCCCAGGACGTGGTAGTTTCTTGCAGGCAGTTTTTGGGTTCTTGAGTTTGGTGCGTGTGGGGAGCAGCCTTCTCCTGGAAGGCCGCTGTTAGTGGGGGACTTCAGGTGCTTCATATCAGGGGTTACAGCCGAAAAAAAAGGCATGCAACCCTACCCTGCTTCGGGAGAGACAACATGGATGGAACGAGGAGTGGGTGGAATGGTCTTCTGGGGTTGGAGGGGCAGCAGCTGCCCTCAGCCCACCACCAGCCTCGATGATTTGGGTTTTTTCAGGGTTCCTCTGGGTTCCCGGCACGGTGGGAGCTCCAGGCTGAAGTCTGATGCTCTCATGGTGTGGTTGAGGATGGTGGTACCAGGATAGGTCTACAGATGCTCCATGGCAGCCTGTCACCCAGCAGGGCTATAGGATGGGGAGATACTCTGGGAAGAGCTGGCTCGTAGCAGCCATGCGTGCACTATGAGCAGCCTCGTAGCCAACAGGCACCAAAACCTTCAGCAGTGTCCCAGGTGAAGGGGATAATCCTCCCCAAATCTGCTTTTCCCAGTTGGCTTTCAGCTTCCAAGCATGCCTGGTTGAGGCGTGGTATGGTGGGGAGCTGCAGTTAAGGATGTGTCCCTGCTGCTGGCAGTGCTGTGACAAGTGTTCCCCATGGCCTGGGGACCTCTGGCATCTTCTCACTAGGGGTGAGGATGGAGACACCTTACCCTGTTTGCCTTTCAGGAGCCTTTTTTTTCCTTTAGAAAAAAAAAATAAATAAAGATGAGTGGGAGTGGGAGGGGGAGGGGGGTTAGGTCCTTGATGGAAGAAGATAGCCAGAAGGAAAAAGCAGAAATAAAGTAAGCCATGGACATGGATCTGGGCTCTACCAGGGCAGTTGGGCTGGTGCTTCCATCATCTGCTTTGGATCTCAGGATAATTTGGCCAAGGTTTCTCCTTCAGGCTGCCCCCGTGAAGTGGCAAAGGTGGGTCCCATGCCAGTTCCTCTCTCCACACAATGACTTGCTCCAGTGAGTGTTGGTGGGGACGGGAGCGTGATCCATGTTTCCTGGTGGACGAGGATGTTGGAGATGATGGTTTATTGCCTTGGCAGAAGGATTGAGTGGAGAGGATGGAGACCTCTGGAGAGCAACCATTGTTCCCAATGTCCTCTGGCTCCTACAGCCCCAGGATGTAGCTGTGCCATCCAGGCTTGTGCTGTTGTGGCTGTCGGTTTCTGGGCAGCATTTACCCATGTTTGGTTGCTCCTCTCTCAAATAAATGAAATGAAAGTGAACGGGAACCCTGCAGGAACGGCCCTTCCCACCCCACTGCCCCATGGAAGGAACAGGGACACTGCAGCGGTGATGCACTGAGCACAGTGCTCTGCAAAGAGCCCAAGGGATGGGCTGAGCCACCCTCAGCCCCCACGCCAACAAACAGCCCCGCAAACATCGAGAGGTCCGAGAAAAAGGCATTCCTCAAACAAGGATCCTTGGCAATGAGCAGCCCTGGGGTTCGAAACCATCTTCCCTCCTGGGAAACAGCATGGACATGCCCCTTTGGACAGCTGAAGAATTTCCAGAAGTAGCACCTTCTCGCCCGTGACACGTTCATGAGCCGGCCCTGGGGCGAGCGCCGGCTGCTCGCTAAGGCCTGCAAGAGTTTGGGGTTTTGTGCATGGGCCGGCATCCCCGAGCTCCAACGGCAACGGAGGAGCTACGGCGGTGGGTTTGGTTGTGCAGGGCCTCTGGCTCCACAGGGCAGGAGAGGGAATGTGCTTCGTGGTTCCCTGAAGGTCTAGCAGCCTCCTTCCACCTTGATGTGTAGGATCTTGGAGAAGCCGGGTCTTTTCCTCAGGGCCTGGAAGAGGAGCAGAGGGTGGGAGTGGTGTGGGGAGCCAGCACCAGCCCTGTGGGGCCAGCAAAGGGAGAACATCTTGTATGCAACCCATAGGGGTCCCATCCCCACCACCTATATCCTATGGGGACCTGCTTCCTTGCGGGACTGCCTCAATGCCTCCTAATCCCATGCCCTTGAAGCCAACTCTGGGCTGGCATGTGGGTGACCTGGAACCAGCATCCTTTACCTGGAGTTTGCTGACCATTTCTTCAAACATCTTCTTGGCTTCGGGGCTGTGGGGCTCCTTGAAGTAGTCCACAATGCCCACCTGCACGACAATGGACTTCAGGTTCCGGCACACACCTGGAAGCAAAGACACCGCCTGGATTTGCCGTGACTCTGAGGACAGCTTCCCCAACATCTGGAATTTACCCTACAACTTGTCATTATATATTTGGAGAAGCATCATCCTGATGAAGGAGTGAACCCACTCTTGGTGCCTCCAAGGCGGACTGCACTTGTCCTATCCCATTTCATTAGTGCCACCTCTTCCTTGGGAAACTTTATTCCAACCAGAGGGCTTTTCTCCCAGCTCTTCTTGACCCGTCCCTGACAGAGGAATGTTGATTCTCCCCTTAGAAACCTTCCGCCACAGAGTTCCCAGCACTTCCCACTGTCAATGGAGCGTTCCTCCCAGTGGGGCTGGAAGGCCCCACCAGATCCTTTTATCTGATGGCCTTTTAGTCAACGAACAACGCTGTGTCCCTTCTCCACCAGCGCTGCTACTCACTGTTGAAGTGCAGCAGGGCTTTGGGGGTGACGGGCGTGGAGGTCAGCACCAGCATCTCCAACCCCTTCAGCCCCTCTCGGCACATCTCCGCTGCAACCTCTTGGTTGATCTCCGCCACGTGGTCCAGCTCCAGGACCTGCAGCCTCATGCAGTTTCGGGCTGGAAGGACAAAGAACTCACCGTCAGCATCCTATGGGGAAGGGCTGGGGACAACTGATGGGAACGAGGCACAAGGAGGAATGGGTGGCAACAAGGAGGAGCAGTGCCCACCCACGGTCATTGGAGTGGACTTGCCCATTGAGATCATCAGAGGGCATCTCACAGGGGTATACTGTGCCCTCAGTAAGGTCCCCTTCTCCCTGTGTCCCGTTGGAGGAGAGCCACCTACCTAAGGATGCCAGGCCTTGGACGCCACAGCCGGCCCCACCGATACCCAGCGCCCGCAGGTGCGGCCAGCACCGCCCGATCATCTGAAGGCAGCGGTTGCTGAAACGTGTTGGCTGCTGGCTGGGGAGAGGAAGAGGGGAGAGCTGGGGAGGGCTGGTGGAGAAGCTCAGCTCCCGCTACAAGAGCTCCTTGAGGAAACAAGTCATCGGGGACTGACGTTCAGCTTCTTGTGCTGGGCGAGACCACTTCCGCACACCTCGATGGAGGCTGATGGGGCACACGCTGTCACAACAACCTACTGGGATGGGGGGGAATGCCCTGGAGGCATACCTGTGGCACAGAGGTGAGTAACCTGCTTGGTGCCCCAGCTAATCCTGTTTACAGTGTCTCCTGAGCCATGAGCATCTGGATGCCGCAGAGTGGGAAACCTCCAGTGTCTTCATGACCCAAAAGAGAGAGAAACTGCAGCCACCTCCCAGGCAGTGACCCTTTGCACACATCCCAGCCCTTCAGAGCTGCTCTTACATAAGCAGCGAAGAGCTCAGACAAGTGTTTAATGTTTGGTGTTCAGCCACTGCAAAACATTTCTGGCTTGGGAAGGAGGTGCCTCTACTTTACAGCTCTCCATCTTTGCAACAAAGGGTGAGACTGAGCTCCTCATCCCCCAAAGTGGTCTTCAGGATCGTTCAACTCACAAGGATCCCACAAGCCAGTGTGGATCTGGCACCCAGTTTCTCCCCAGCCCGGTGGTCCCTTCGTGCTCAGCATGGCCCCCACTGGCCCCAGTGTGGCTCTTACCAGGGATGCAGAGGTGCGACCTGGAGAGAGATGATGTCCCTGCAGCCTGCCCCAAGGGCCCAGATGACTTCATGACCCACGGGGTCCGTAGAGCTCCTGGAAAGTACATAGAATACACCTGGTGGGCCCAGCTGGCAGTGATGCTGCCCCAGGAGCTGTATCTGGTCATCATGTATGACCAAAACACAACCGTTTCCATCAGGAGTGGTGCTGACAGATGTACAATGTCAAGAAAAATGAAGGTGAGGCTGAACTTGAGTTTAGAGGTGAGGTTGAAGGTGGAGGTTGAAGTCTTCCGTCCCACTGGAATGGTCTCACTTGTCAGCTGTGAGATGGAAGGGATGGGATGAGAGGTAGTGTGGACATTTCAACTGATGGGTGGCTGTGCCAACACATCTGCATGGGGTTGTTGGCCACTGTGGTGTTCTTGGAGGTATCAGGATAGCTTCATGGGATGCTGCTGAACACGTGTAACGGCATGGTGGAGTTTTATCATGAGGTACTCAGCGTTTTTGCCCGAACCACAGGCTCAGAGGAAGTTTTACTGTCACACTTGGGGTTGTGGTTAGTGGGCATGATAGGGATGGGTTGGGTTTGGACTCGGGGATCTTAGAGGTCTTTTCCAACCTTAATGGTGCTATCATTCACTAACACCATTGGCACACTGAACTGAGTCAAAGGAGGACCAATGCCAGAGACCAGTGTCCTGAGATCATCAAGCCAGACTGATCCCTCTCCATACTGCTCCTTCCCACACTTCCTAACTTGGAATAACCTACTTTGAAACTTCAGGCAAGCCTAAAAATAGGCAGTGGGTGTTATCGTGACCATTTCACACGTCTCCTCTGAAGACACCTGCCAAGAGCCCCTTGTGATTGTGATGGGTTAATTAGAGCATGAGTCAGAATCACAGGTTAACAATGTGCCAGGTGCTTGGACTCGCTCTAACGCCTTTGGAAGGGCAATGGATGAATGTTTGGGTTAAACCTGGCAGCACCAGGCTGTCTCACAGTGTGGGGTTACGAGAGCTGCAGCCAAGCTCACTTGGTTCAACCGGGGATCTTAGAGGGAGCACACTTGGAAGACTTTGAGAAGTGGCCAAGCCTGAGGAGCAGCCTGTGATATCTTCCAGGACCTGGGCACTGTCATGGACCTTGTGTCCTCGCTCTTGGGCAAGGTCTCCAAGTTGCTTCTTTGTGATTCCATAGCAGATCCATTCCTCATTTCCAGGACAGAGTCATAGAACCATAGAATGGCTTAGATTGGAAGGTCCGTTAAATATCATCTACTTACAACCCCAGACAAAGGGACCCAAAATTCTCTACTCCCTATTAGGAAACCATGAGGTGACTTCATCAGGTGAAACCTCACTGGGACCAAGTTTTGATGCATCTCTTAGCCCTTCTCTCACATAAAGCAGTACCCCCGTACCAACACCACAGCCACATGTTCAGCCGGGCCAAGCGAGCGGGGTGTATAATGCCTTGATGGGAGTGGACCAGTAAGGGTCCTGGCACACTGCAAGGATACTCTCTGTCATCTCCCAGTGGGGAACTGTAGGATCTGTGTGGGCCAGGCTTACCGGTACGTGACAGCCTGCAGAGCCCGGCAGTAGCAGCTGGCCAGCCAGAGTGAGCGGTCGGTCAGCACGTTGGGGCAGTGTGAGATGCGTAGGATCAACAGGTTGCTGCCCGTCGCCTTCAGCAGGGACTCCAACCCAGCTTCCAGGCAGCCCCTGTGGGGATGGAGGCAGGATCAGGTGCTGGAAATCCACGGAAGGTGATGTGAACTGTGGGTGTTGGTGTCGGTGCCCAAAACCCACAGTGGGAGCCGTCAATGGAGACAGGACGTCGGTGCTCATGGGACATCATCAGGCCTGAAGGGGTGCTGGGGGTGCCCGGGACCGCGTGGACTCACCGTGTGCTCTTCATGTAGTCCTCTTTGCTCTCCTTCTTCCCCCGCTGGCGTGGCTTGAGGTTTTGGAGGGTGAGGGAGTGCATCTGGGTGCACCACTGGGACAGCATGGCCAGGAACTGGGGGACAGGGGTGTCCGTCACGAGGGGGGTATCCTCGGTGGTGTCCCACACCACCCACCCTTGGCTATCAGGGGCAGGCCTTTGTGCACACCCCGCAGTGCAAACATGCACACATGTGGGTGTTTCTGCCAGAAGTGTGTGAAAATGCATGTGTAAGGGCACACATGGACAAAATCATGCGTAGAGCTATGGGTGGGTGTGAGTGCAAAGGGGAAATGTGCACACAGGTGAACCCGCGCCCGTAAACACTCATGCATGAGCACACCCATCAGTGTGTTCACTGATGTCCCTTTGATGGTGACACCAGGAACCCCTCACACATGGACACGGAGCACAAGCCACCAGGATGGCTTTGTCCTTCTGGAGGGAGGACACCTCTGTGGTCTCACCCCGGACTGGACCACCCCTGTCCCCATACCTTGGAGGAGACCCTGGCGTTCTCCAGCAGCACCCGCGTCCACACGGCCGGGTGCCGGGCCACAAACTTCCAGTCCTTGCACACCTCAGCTGCCCGCAGCAGGGTCTTGGTGTCCAGGTAGGTGAAGATGCAGAAGAGCGCTGCCCGCATCTTGAGGATCTCAGGGCTGATCACCTCGCTGGAGTGGCCTGGGCTGCCCCTCTCCAGCCGGCTCCCCTTGCTCATAGCCCCCTCGGACCTGGCTGTGGGACAGGCCCCATCAGTGCCGCGTGGAGTTGAGGAAAAGAAGGACAACCCAAAAACACACACACTGCCATTGCCTGTCACGGTGACATCCCATCCCCTCCGTGCATCCTTCCCATCCTTGAGCCCCACAACGCAGTCTCACCCGTCAGCCGACAGCTGCCGGTGGGCCGGGACGCGGCGATGCCGGGCACCTCTGGCTCCCACCCCTCAGCCTCCGACTCGGTGGTGCGGGATCCAACGTCGGACACATCGCCTTCCTCTCCCTCCGTGCTGTTGCGGTAGGGTCGTCGGTGCCAATTTTGGATGGCTTGACGTCGAAGCCCCGAGCCCCGACCGCCGTCCCGCGCCGCGTAGGGATGTCCGTCGGTGGCGGTGTCGGTGGGACACGGCTCCGCGCTGTCGCTGTCGTAGCAGCCCGAGCTCTGTGACACCGCTTTGGCCCGGCTCGAAGCCCTGGGGTTGGCGATGTCCAACCTCAGTGCTCATCGTCATCATCCCCCAAGGGTACCCCAGGGTGGGTGTTCTCTTCCCGTGAGCCTCTTGGCCCATTAAAAACACAAACGGGGCACTCACCCAGTGCTGGAGGTGGAGCGCTGGTTGGGAACGGCATAGGGGCCGTGCACGGCTGCCCCCAGCCCCAGGTGCCGCTCTCTCTGTAGGGAGAAAGGAGAAAAGGAGCCAACATGGAGAAATCCATCAGATGCGAGTGAGGCTGGACTCAAACTCAGAGTCATTATGATTGGAGAAGAGCTCTAAGATCAAGTCCCACCCCAGCTCATGCCCCAGTGTCCACTGACCATGTCCCTCGGTGCCACATCCCCACGATTCCTGAGCACCTCCATGGATGGTGGCTCCCTGGGCAGCCCGTCCCTAACCCTAATCCTTTTCAGAGAATAAATTCCTCCTAGTACCCAACCTGAACTTCCCCGGTGCGATTTGAGACCGTCCCCCCTCATCCAATGTTCTGAGCATCTCCAGCATCATGGCCCATGCATCTTCACTGCGTGCAGCAAGCAGACACCAACCAAGACCACTACTGAATCCCCCCCCATCCCCATGTATGTCCCCACGCCTCCCCACTGAACCCCTTAGATCCACCAGAGAAGCCACATGGTCGTGCCTGAGCCCGTGCAGGTACCGGTCGGCCGGCGGCCTTAGCGCCCGGCGTGCCGCAGCGTCCTAAACTGCCATTTGGGGTCGTGCCACAGCTGCTGCTGATGATCTGGAGCTGCTTCTCGGCCCGGTCTGCCCGATCCAGCAGCTCCTCGATGAAGTGCTGCAGGCGCACCTTGGCGTTGGCCTCGCGGGCGGCCGTCTCCTTCAGGAACTGGTCGATCTGCAGCACCTCCCTGCGTGGGTTGGACAGTGAGTGACACTCATCCCCACTCTGTGGGTCTTTTCCCACTCAGTGGGTCTTTTTCCGCTCAGCCCCACTGAGCATCTCCGTCTGGCCCAGGAGTAGCTCACGTGCATCGTCATCAGCCTGATCTGGGGCTAATTCTGCCACACTGGGGAGCAGGGGGTGCTCGTGTATGCAGGATGGATGTGACCACCTCATTTTGGAGGATCTAACATTCTCAGTGCCTCTGCTGGGATGCAAGGGTCCCACCCAATCCTGTGCTGCCCGGGCTGGGGCCAGGCATGCAATGGAGCAGAGGGAGAGGGACGGTGACAGTGTGGCATGGACTGTGACGTTGTAACGTGGATGGTGATGGCTTAGCATGATGATGGAGGATAGTACTCTGCTTCATCTGAGAAGGGCAGACTGCAGTCTGAATCCTGCTCAACTTTATACCCTGTTAAGCCCAGAAGGTGCAGAGCCTCATAGGTACCATCATTAATGTGTTAATTAGCAGGAGCTTGGGACCCTTGAGCCAATGGATGGACCCAAGCAAGCGAGGTTTGCCCTGCTGAGGTGCTGCTATAGACACACGCATCAAACACACTGCAAATGCACGCTTGCACACCCAGGCATGCACAGCTGCTGAGCACACCCACACACGCATCACACACACACCTGCAGAGCCACGCCTGCATGGAGCATGACCACAGAAACACAAATACACCCAACCACACGCGTGCACTGAGCTGAACCAGAGCACGGAGAGGAAGGAGAAAAGGAGGCAGCTCCTCGAGACGCAGTTCATGCCATCGGTTATTAATTGCCATTTAATGACCAATTAATTGCCCCTAACCGTGCCTTTTGCAGAGCGAGCTCAGCAGCAATAATTTGGGAAGGCTCCTGGCGAGGTGCCCCGGAGCTTTGGAAAGCAAACAGGGTGCTGGCAAGCAGCCGGCGGTGTAAGGAGATGCTGATGGCTATCTTGCATCTCTCATTCCCATGGAGCGGGTGGAAAAACATCCTCAGCAAAGCCAGCAGAGCTGAGGTGCAAGCAGAACTGATGGTGCAAGCAATAGATGTCACCAGCCAGTGCCAAGGGCTCTGGGATTTTGCTGGGTGCTGTGAGCTTCCTACCTCGTAGCTGATTATTATCCTCCTGGAAATATTCATCTAAGCCAGGGGGATCGTGTGGCCATATAAGATCTATGGGATGGTGGATGGGCAGGAGGATTTCTCTAAGGAGATGCAGATCCAAGAGGTGGTTTCGGAGTATAAACTGGGTTCTTAGGGGGAAACAGTGTCTGTGAACTGGATAAACCATGACTGAACCATTGGCCAACCTCTATCTGCCATGTTTCACGTCTCTCCAGGCCCTGCTCCAGAGCTGTCCACGCCATTGGCTCTTGTCCTTCTGCTGCACACCCCAGAGCTGCCCCTGGACAACACCCATGGGGCAGCTGATGGCGGCCCTCAAACCTCCTGCCCCATACACATACACCTCCCAAACAAGAGTTAATTGTGCTTATCCAGCACCCGGCATCATCCTGCTCTGCATGCCAGGACCATCCCCAACACCAGCAAATCCCATGGGCGCGAGCACTGTTTCCTACCCACAGTGATTATTTTGGAGACAAAATCATTAATAAATGTCCGAAAGACGCTGAGGATAAGACAGGTCCTCGAGGAATCCTACCGGTGCTCCCAGTCCAGCACAACTGTACTGCCCCCATTAACCTGATCCTCACTGACTTTATGGACACTGCCATGACCTCCAGCTTTGCTAAGAAACTCTTGAGTAACAAGGTCCTGTTTAGTTGAGAGACACTGATGGGCAAAAGGACCCCAAGCTTGACTGGAGGAATCTCTGGAACAGTACTGGAGTGGGAAGAGGGGTTTAAATGGGCAATGTGGGATGAAAATGAAGAGGGCAATGCCACAGTCTTAAACAGCAAGTTGAACTATTACCGCTCAGGTTACACCACTCTCCTTCTGGGAGATCGATCATGAATTAGACATGGCCAAGGTGTTCCCTTCATCTTTATGGCCATGAGCATAAACATGACTCAGCTGTAGGGCCAGAGGGGGGACCCAGCCCTGATTTTGGGGGACGCCTGTTGGAGCAGCATGGCCACCACCATGGCCACATGTATCCCCAGTGGGATGGCCACATGCATCCCCAGTTTGGCCATGCGTCGGTGCTCTGGTGGGCCTTGGCCACAATCTCCCATGAGAGATCGGTTGTGGACATGGAAGAGCTCAGATCTGCGTGTGGAGGAAGATGCAAACCCTAATGAGGGATGCTGCATTGTTCAGCGACAGCGTTGGGCTCCCTTGGGACTCCCTATCAGGACTCATCTCCTGCCACCCCACAGCATGGGGAAGGAACAAAGCACTCACTGCTGCTTGCGGGTGAGCTCCTGCTCCTTCTGCACCAGGTCCTGCTTGAGCGAGGCCAGCATCTCCACGCTGACGTCCACCTGGCGGGACAGCTCGGACGCGCGGTCCTCCAGCTCCTGCTTCTCCCGGCTGAGCCTCAGGCTCTCCTGCTTGGCTTTCTCCAGCTCCGAGCTCTTGCGATCCAACTCCACCTGGAGCCGGCCAACCTGCGAGGCAATCTTCTGCTCCACCTCCTCCGTCAGCTTCTCCAGCCTCTTGTCCACCTCCAGCTTCTCGAAGGCGCGGATCTTCAAGCGAGCCAAGCCTTCCTCGTAGGCTGCATCCATAGCGGCTGGCGGCGTTGGGGCTGGAGCCACAGCCTTGCTCCGGGTGAAGATCTCAGTCAATGGGATCTCAATCTCGTGGACATAACGAGGCGAAGGGGAGGAGGATGGAGCCGACTCCAACTCCTCGGCGGGGACGAGGTCGCAGGAGAAGCGTTGCTCTTTGCCTTGGAAAGAGGTGCTCTCAAAGTAGTCCCGCCGCGTGGCCGGCGTCAACAAAGCCCCATCGGCGGCCAACGGGAAGACGGCGGCATCGCAGATGCTGTTGGTCTTGGAGAGGACATAGAGGGTCTCGTAGGTGTGGTTGTACTCCAGGTGCGCCCGCAGTGAGGAGAGGCTGCGGAAACGCTTGTGCTCCCCGCACCGCGGACACCGGTAGGGCAGGTCCAGCGAGGCCATCCCTCAGCTGCGTGCCCCAGCGCAGGGAAACTGTGCGGCGCTGCTCATGGCGTGGGACAGACGGACAGGTGGAATGGAGGATGGGTCGGGGAACGCTGGGTGGTGGGGTTGCAGGTCCGCATGGTGGAGTGGGGTCGCTGGGATAGGAGCAGGATTCCAGCAAGTCTTGTGGGATGTCAGCAGAGAGTGGTGCTGGGCACTGGAAGGGAGAGGGGGGTTAGCGACACAGGGGTGGTGGGTCCCCAAAAGTCCTTCCTTGGTTCTTCTCTCTGCGTCCATCCTTCCCTCCCATGTTTCTCCCATTCATACACAACCCTGGGAATGGTGCACAGCACACAAGAAAATGTGCAATGCCTGGGGAGATCCACAACCCTTGGGAAGAGCCATAACCTTTGGGAAGATCCACAAACTTTGGGGTGGTTCCCAACCCTTGGGAAACTCTCCAACCCTTGGGAAGATCCACAAACTTTGGGATGGTTCCCAACCCTTGGGAAACTCTCCAACCCTTGGGAAGATCCACAAACTTTGGGGTGGTTCCCAACCCTTGGGAAACTCTCCAACCCTTGGGAAGATCCACAAACTTTGGGGTGGTTCCCAACCCTTGGGAAACTCTCCAACCCTTGGGAAGATCCACAACCTTTGGGAAGGTTCCCAACTCTTGAGAAGGTCCCCAACCTTCTTCCTGTGCAAGCATGGTGCAAACAGCCTCTGTAGCACCAGGGACAGCCCAAGGAGCATCCTTGTGTCCAGATGGGTCTCACCTCCTCCCAACATAAGGCAACTCAGTCCTTCTACATCAGCCCATTCAGCTTCACGTCAGGATTTGTCTCCTGCAGTTACTTCTCCATCCCCTCAGCACTACCATTAGCTCTCATCACTGCCCAGTTTCCACCCAGACCCATCTGGGTTCTGCCTGTTTATTGCTCGGTCATATACACGCAGCCTTTCCCCAAAGGTGTGATGTGAAGATGGGACATCCCCAAATGAAGGATGGCATCACCTTGTGACTCCACACATCTCGAGATCCCACTCCTCATGAGGATTTGGGTCTCAAACCTCCCCCCAGGGCTGTGGGACCCCCACGCTGCAGTGCTGCGGGGAGGGTCTCCATGGATACCTGGGTCATCTCCTGCTCCCAAACCCTCCGGAGTATCAAGGGGGAACCAAGCCCTTGGGAAATGGGAGAAGCCAGCTGAAATCCAGCCACCAGCACCACACAGGGCTGGGAGCACCCGGCTATTGCCTCCTCCTCTCTCTCTCTCTCTCTCTGTCTCTCTCTCGAGGAATTTGGTTTAATTATTTCAGGTTGTCACCGTGCACGAAACCACTGACCCAGCACGGTGTCCCAGCTTGAAATAAAACAGTGTTTCTGCCCCAGAGAGGTGCCGTGGTGGTTCCCCTCCCCAGAGCACCGAGGGGACCCAGTGTGGGTGCAGCATCCTGCAAAGGGTAATTCCCATCTCCCTAAAGACCCCTCCCGAGCCCTTCCGTGCCCCAAAACCGTGGAGCTTTGGGGGGGATAATCCACCAACTGAACCTTCCCCTGTGCTCGTCCCTAGGATGGCTCAGAGCCATCTATGGCTCAGCACACCCCTCCAAACCGTTTTTCTTATAGGGGAAAATCGAGAAGGGAAAGAAATCCGCGCAAAAATGTAATGCTACCAATAATAAAACCACACCGGAGATGTGCTGGGAGGATGTGTGGAGCTGCCCTGCAGCCGTCAGCTGGCCTGCTTTGTATCTCGGGGTCGTTACAAAACGCATCCCAGCACGTTAACCCCGCCTGGGTGAGCCGGAGCCCACCCAGCACAAAGCAGACCGGGGACTTGGTTTCCATCGGGAGCCTTTGGTGGGATGATAAAGCGCTTTTTCTGCCTTAGGACCGGGGCCACAGCATCGTGCCTGTGCTGCTGATGTTCCAGGCCTGGATTGCTGCCCGCGTCTCCCGGGGTACCCGATCCTTTTCTCGCTCTGTGTCCCCCAGCCCTGAGCCACCATCCAGCACGGGCGGCTCTGAACGCCGCGTGGTCCCAACCCTGGGCACGGCCGTGGCTCCGTACAAACCTTCCTCCTTCCCACCCCGAAAAGACTGAAGGGGACCACTGTCCCCTCCCCCCCCCCCACCTCATCCTCCTCC
>VXAB01003428.1:0-10502 GCA_013399175.1 Odontophorus gujanensis | reverse complement strand
TATTTATTTATTTTTCTGTATTATCTCACATATATTTTAATAAATTTTTTTTCCTATCTCAATTAGATTTCTCTTCTTTCCAGTTTTTCCCTCTCATGGGAGGAGGGATGTACCATGATTAACTTTTTAAACCATGACATTTGCTATATGAAAAAAGTGGTTTTTTTTCCTCCATACATTAGTAGTAGTCTGAATCAGTTCTCAACTTAAAAATATGTCATGCAATTACAGTTAGAATTCCCAAAGTATAACTAATTCCAAAAGGATTTGTGGAAATTCTGTTACTTAAATCTTGGTGAACACTAAGCATCCTAGAGAGAAAGTGATCTTCATGTAAAAAAGTTTATTATTAGATTATCTTGTATTACTATAATAATAAAGAGCAGAGGAAACTGAAGTTAACAATAGTATATACTACTTATATGCTCTCTAAAGAAGTAAAAGCATTTGAGGCATTATATAGAAAACATTTTAGGTTACAGCAGAACTTATTTATATTTTTAAGTCCTAAACGTCTCTAATTTATTTTTAATTAAAAATATTTCATTATGTCAATATGGGTAAATATTGATTCTGAATCTTGTGGTTATATTGAAGATGGTTATTTAGAGGAAAAAAATTCAGTAAAATTATCTGCCTCAGGTAAAGGGCTTCTCAGTTTGATTTCCATTTACTTTTGCAGTAAAATAAAATTTAAAAATGATGAGTTAGATCATTTGCAATATTTTTTAAATAATTTTGTTGTTGTAAGTTTATAGTGTTGTTTTTTTTTTTCTTTGAGAGTGGAGAGGATTTAGCAGTTATTTCCTTAAGATTTTTTTCTTACTAGCCTTATCTTTTTTTAACTTTGATTCATTTTTAAAATTAAAGTGAGAACTTTATGTTCACAGTTGGTATTTTGCTTTGTACTGGTAAGCATATAAATAGAAACTTCTGTATTTAACACCTTTCTCTTGGCATAAGATAAATTGTCTTTGAAAGCAAAGAGAACAACAACAAAAACATTTAATGTGTCTGTTTCTGCAGATAATTCTTGAGGCTTTATTTTTTTTTTAAAACACTCATCACTGTTTATCTATCTATCTTAAGATTTGATAATATGCCTATTTGTGACATAAGACAGATTGAGAGCTGCATAGTTTACAATACATTTTGAACATTATACCTTCTTGATGATGGTGGCACAAAATTTTCTTCTAGGAAAGTTCTGGAACTAGTTATGGAGGATAGTTAGTACAGTTAGAGATGTCTGCTGTGAAGTCTCAGGTAGCACAAAGTATTAACAGTATCAGTCATTCTATATCCTGCACAACAAATAACTAATATAGCTTCTGTTTTTTATTCTTTCTTTTTAAATATTGAAAAAATTAAACATATTTAACGTACAGTTCTATTATGAAGAATTCCTTGGCTTGCTATAGCATGCTATTGCAGTTCTATTTCCTTCAGAATGTCCCAGATTTTTTTGTATCAGTACACGTCTCTTTTTCCCATTTCCAGAGTTGCTGACAATATTATATTAAAGACACTATTCAATTTTAGCACATTGACATTATTTTATGAAGTATTTATTTGAATATATTTCTCCGTTTCATAGTAGGTAGAGTAATACATAAATCACCTTCACTTATTCCAGAAGGACACACCTACTATTTCTAGTTAACACCTTTTCCTTGACAGTGCAATTTGTACATGCCCCTTTTAAAGATAGAAAGTCTACTTTTGTTAAAATTCAGTGTTTATGATCTCATTCAGTTTTCAATGATTCAGGAGCTGCTAGAGATGTTGCAGGTCATGTAGAAGAAAAAGATTTTCATGTAGCAAGGAAAAATAAATTACAATTTTGGTCTAAATCTATTGTAACAGAAGTCTGATCTATGCAGACATGGGATAATCTACGCTAATGATTTCTTCTGAAAAAGTCTACCCTTAAAATTCTGCCTCAAAATTTGTAATTATTTTTCAATGAAATAATGGCGATTCTTACAATCATGGAGTTAAAAGAGAGCATAAATTCTTTCTTTTCTTCCTAACGATAATATATTTATTTGTTTTTAAAGACAAATGGTCATTTTAATGTCACAATAACCAAATAAACCAAATGATCCAAGGTTTGGAACATCTCCTTTACAAGGACAGGCTGAGAGAGCTGGGGCTGTTCAGCCTGCAGAAGGCTCTGAGAAGGCCCAACAGCGGCCTTTCAGTATATAAAGTAGGCTATAAGAAGCAACGGGACAGACTCTTTAGCAAAGTCTGTTGTGATAGAACTAGGGGAAATGGTCTCAAACTAAAAAAGTGAAGATTTAGACTGAATATAAGGAAAAAAAATACAGTAAGGACGGTTGAGACACTGGAACAAGTTGACCAGACAGGTGGTGGATACCTTGTCTCTGGGGGCACCCAGGGTCAGGCTGGACAGGGCTATAAGCAGCCTAACCCAGCTGTAGGTGCCCCTATTCATTTCAGGGGAGCTGGACTAGATGACCTTTAATTATCTCTTCCAACTCAAAAGATTATGTGATTCAATTATAATATCTTTGAACTTTGTTCGATACTGCATAAATCTCATTTATTTTCTTATTAATAAGTCCAGTGGTAATTTTACTAAGTTAAGACTATAATTATAGAATTTACTAAACTAACTAATGAACTGTTCTGACTTAATAGCAGAGAACAATAATTCAGCATTTTCGTAGAAAGTAATTGACATGAAAATTAAAGACATACATTTATATTTTATTTGTTATGCTTCTTACTCCATTTATTTCCTGCATTCTTACAGTACACTGCAGCTGTCCCATGCATCAAAATAAATATTTCTTGATCTATTTTATATTGTGAACTCTTCTAGGTAGAAATGAGTAGAAGTTTCATGCATATTTTTTGTGTGGAGAAAGTTTCACAATTCTCCAATATTATGTAGATAATGCTTGTTTGGGATCCACTAGCTTGGTCATGATGATATACCTACTTATCTAACTGAAGTATATTTTTGATTGTGTTCTTGATCCATCTCATTCAACAACAGCTCAAAAAAATTAAGCTTCATGTTTCATTAGGACTGTCTGTATATTCATCAAGAATAACTGTATATTTATTTTAATCTGATCAGGAAGACATATTAACAGTTTGTGGTCAGATATACAGTAGATAGGTTTAACAGTCTGATAGCTGTTCTTAAAACATCAAGTGCAACATGCATTTTCTATAAATTTTCAGTTGCAAAATCTATAGGAGTGCAATCACCATAAAAGAAATAATCACATGGTAATTTTCAATACAAATTAGACTCATTGTTTTACCTCAACTTTGCCAAGGACACTGACTTTGAAAATGAAAACTTTTGAAAATGAAAACCTTTTTACATCTATGACTTCTATTTATAGTTTGATGGGCTGATTTCAGCTGGCAGCTATGTCCTTACCAGGCTTCTTGCTCACACTCCCCTCAACAAGATGAGGGAAGGTAACTGGAAGACCGGAAGGTGAAAATGCTATGTCATACATATGAAACATCTTTTTGGCCAGTTTGAGTCAGCTATCACTTCCTAGTTTCTCATACACCCCCAGCTTCCTCATGGGTAGGCCAGCATAAGAGGTGGGGAAAGCACTATTTATCAGCAGCTAAAAGACAGTTCTGTTATCAAAAATATTATGATCATATATCCAAGACAAAGCACTGGATGGACTGCTATGAAGAAACTAAACTCCATCTCAGTAACACATTCACTCTTCTACTTCTTATTTTGCACAATATATTTTGTAGATTACACTGACAGTAGATTACTAATTTACTATAGATGTATTTATTGAAATGAAAATGTACCATACAATTACTACTGTGCACTTCTAGTCAGTCCAATAGATACAGTATACTTAAAAAATAAAAAATAAAAATAAAAAAACAAAGAAAAAAAAAACAACACCCCTATCTTATTTAATAAATCCTAGTCAGAAGAAGAAAATTAGATGAGCTTGATTTTTAAGTTCTTTTCTTTAATGAAGACTTATGGCAATACAGGAAAAAATTCTTCAAACTTATTTAACATTGAAGCCTTTCTGAAAATTGTTAATGTGGTTAGCAAGTATCCAGGAACATTAGACTTTACAGAACTGGGTTGCATGTCTTTGGGGAAGGAAATTAGTGGACATAAAAGATTCCCTATCTTAATCTATACATTTATAATATGCATATAGTTCTTGTCATTGCTTTAAGCAATAATTAATATTAAACAGTAGTGAAATTACAATTTGCAGAACCAGTCTTCTGGGATTTTTAAGTAATCATGAATAAAGCCAGGGCCTTCTTTCTCTGTCAGGAGTACTGAGCTGCATGCTGGATTAGTGATGTACTGCAATAGGTCATAAGTTGCTGCAAATTAAAACTGGCTCAGGGTCTGNTGAAGCTAGCACACTGTCAGTTCTAAAATCCAGTATCATGATATGAAGATCATTTAAAAGTATCAGATTCACTCACTGTGAGAGGATGTTAATATATAACTGCATTATTAAAACAGGAGCAACAGCTGTTCTGAACCCATTGGAATGAAGATGACAATGGCTTTCACATACTGCTCTAAGTTTTTCACTACTTCACTTCTGCTAGGTTGCTGTTTTCTTGGGTTGTCTTCATCCCAGTCACACCTACCCACATCCAACATGAATGAAGTAGGCATGACTGAGAGACAGCACCATTGCCTGTGTGGCCTATCTCAAGCATCAGATAACAGGAATAGTACAGTCTAGCTGATTTTTAGGGTGTGAATCAGCTGCGATGAATGGTGGCAATGGCTGAAGGGAAGTGGCTTCTTCCATTCATTGCTCACCCTCAGACCCTGATTCCCAGGCCTATGGCAGAAACTAGACCTGCAAGTTCAATGCTCTGGCTTCTCTCCTATCTCTCTATTCCATTTTTACCCTTCCTCAATGTCATTAGAAAATAAATAAATAAATTAAAATGACGACAACAGCAACAACAACAACAAACTTATTTTGATATTTTTTGTATTTTGTTACTTTTCTGTTGCTTACTTGGAAACTACTGTTCCCCTCACTCTTCTACACTAAATATGAAAGTCTTCAAAGTAGTAATAAACTGTGGCATCAGCATAGCCAACAGAATTCAGGAAGTTTCCCATGACTTGGAGAAATGACTGCTGGAAATTGGATGAAACTCTGCAAGAAGATACAGAGAACTCAGACCTCTTTGACACTGTATGGGTATAAACGACCCTGATTAACTCCGGCATCTGAAACTGGAAAATGTTTTTGATCTCCTCAATATTACTACTTGCTTGACATTCTTCTGGTATAGAGAAATCACTGATGGTTTTTACAAACAATGTGATTTCTTTGTTTTGTTTACACTTGCATTTTCTCTGCAGGCATTTTTAATTGCATGCAATTCATTTCTTCCCTGCTGGCTATCACTTTCAGTTGGGACTTGCAACTCATCAACAACATAAACATATACTTTCTTTTGAAAAATTATGTTCTTCTCATTAGCAACATACTTTTCAGTTATAATACACATTGGATTTGTAATTATTCTACCTGTTAAATCATCAAATTCACAACACTTAGATCAACTATATTAATTTGCCAATCTAGCTGGCCACTAAGTTTCTATGAAGAGAAGATTATATCACCAATTATGTATTTTAATGCAATTAAATACTCTTGACAGTTTTGAAAGATAGAACAGCATGGTAGAGATGTTAAGTGTTTTTTATTCCAATTTAAATATTTTGCAAATATTCAGTGGCTGTAGACCTACTAATCTGATTATCAAATGAGGATTCTCAGTAGCTACAAAAAAAACCTGAAAGTGTTTAATTTCTTCCTCCAGTACTCTGCCTCATTTCTTTCAGTAGTAAGAAATACCCTAGCTCAGTAATACTCCTTTTAAATTCAATTTTTATCTTTAATTTTAATCAGAATTTAGGCCAAATTATTTGTAATTGTAAGTTTAAATAAATCACTTTATAATATTTCATCATGTGAAATGATTAGTCCTTCTGGAGGTGTAGGATCAAAAGAAAATATATATTTTTGCTTATAATAGAGTGATTTATCTTGTTCACAATCGCAGGAAAAAACAACACATTGAAAATCTGAACTTCTAGATTTCAATGAGGCATGGAAATAAAAACCCAAAATGTTACTCGTAAATCTATTCATTCTTACTTTTGTCAGGAGTTATATGAAAGTTAGAGATATCTGCAGTAAGTAATGTGTAATATGCATTTTGCAAAATATGTGATATTGCTTTATGTGAAGTTTTGTTTAGAAGAATCTGAAAGATTTTGTTGAAGTTTTTTCCAGTAAGAGAAGGATGTGGTTATTCTGATAAACTTTTCGGATTGGAAAAAGAAGTGCTTCGACTAAATCTAATTCATTTACCTCAAAAATCAAGCTTGCAAAAGGCTGATGTAACCAGTGTGTTTCTAAGGTCATTATTCAGTTTCCTTTTAAAATCCTAAGTTACATTCATATGGTTGACTGTGAAAGCACTTGCAGTTCTGATGCCATTTACATTTATTGCCTCTTTCCACAAACACTGCTTAAAAGAATATTAAATCTTCTGTGGAATCTGTGAATCAAGACAATTTGAAAAATTGTTCTGCATTGCTATTATGGCATGCTCTGCATTTATAGTGAAGATAGTTCTCAGATTTCCTGGTAAATATCTGAGATAAGTATATTATTGAAAATTAATGATAAAATACCGCTTTTAATAGACTTCATTTAGTGATTGACAAGACAAGAACACTACAGAAGGTTGAATAATGCAGCAAGGGATTCTGTCAGTGCCCTAAATGTAATGAGTACTGCCGTGGTTTGACACTTTTGACACTTAGGCAGATTATAGGTACATTTATCTTTGTTATGAACATACAACATGGATTAAACAATTAATCTTTTTTTCGTACTGATTAATCCTGATGGAATTTTGTTTCTTCAGTTCTAGGAAATGCAGCAAAAATGTTGGTGTTATCATCTAAGTAATTCTTAACTGTACCTTTAATGTGAGCTAGGAGGCGCTTGTCATTTGTCAATGACACTGTGAGAAATGCCACTGTGTGTTTCTGTTCAAAACTGGATGTTTACTTATTTGTAATTAATCCATACGATACAGATTTTGAGTAACACCTCCTGATCATTCCAAAAGCAAACCAAAACAAACTACACTTGTCTTGCAAGCTGAACAAACATCTTTTTAAAATGGAAGAAAAAAATATTCTGACTCCCAGACTTGCTTCTCTTTAATCAATTTTCTACCTTTAATTAAACATTTGTTGTAAGACGACTGGCAGTTTCACATAATGGAATTAAACTTACTCTGCAACAACAATCCTGAAATACATAGTAAAGAAGTCTGAAGCTCTCGTTTCTCCTGTGTCTGTGACTGAGTGATGAAATTTAAGATTTTAGGAAATGATCAAGCTGGCAATATGCATTAAATCCTAAGAAGATGTAAATAAGCAATTTAGGAGCCAGCCTACAGTATACTAGATCAGTTGCACACGGAGTCTCTGCTCACCAAAGGAACAGGCCATAGAGATGGAAACAGCAGCTGGGGCTATTGGTAAAGCATCACAAAGCCAACAGAGACGCTTCATCACTAGCAAAAGCATAAGAAGGAAGAGTAGCATGGCAACAGCAATAGGAAGGTCACACTGCGGAACAGACAGGTCAGAGTGGCAGAGAACCAATGCCATCAGGTGGCTGGACCCCAGAAAGAACTCACAAGCTACCTGCCATGCAGACTAATTGAAGGCAAACCTGGGATGGAATGCAAGAATATGGACAAATTCTTGTTTGTTCAACAGTTGGACACATACAATTCTTCTTAAATGTCCCATATGAATGTAATGGAGCAGGGCACGACTAGTCTCATACATTCTGTCAACATATACAGTGCTCTTTGAGATTATAGTTCTTCACAGTGTTATGTATTCTGTGCTATATGTATTCTTGTTTCCTAGGTTCTCATACTCTTTCTCCTTTGCTTGTTGAAATACTGTGATGATTTTTTATTCCTGTATGGTTAAATCTTGTCTTTCTCTGTTCTCTCCTTCATCCCTTTAGTCTTTCTTTTTTTCAGTCTTATACCTTCTTTACATTTTCAGTCATTCATGAGAGTTACTTTTTTTCCTATTTCACAGTAATTTCTAATGTCTTCATTAGACATATATTTTTAGCCTTCCCTTTAATATATATTTGTCTTACTGTGGGTTTGTAAAAGTGACCAAACATAGCACTATTTTTTCCTGTGCAAATGGACCTGCTCAGTTCTCATAATTTAACTCACTGGCTACGTAAGGGTATTATGAAACCCCTCACTTTGNAAAGAAAAGAAAAGAAAAGAAAAGAAAAGAAAAGAAAAGAAAAGAAAAGAAAAGAAAAGAAAAGAAAAGAAAAGAAAAGAAAAGAAAAGAAAAGAAAAGAAAAGAAAAGAAAAGAAAAGAAAAGAAAAGAAAAGAAAAGAAAAGAAAAGAAAAGAAAAGAAAAGAAAAGAAAAGAAAAGAAAAGAAAAGAAAAGAAAAGAAAAGAAAAGAAAAGAAAAGAAAAGAAAAAGAAGAAAAAACCCAACCCTTTAAAATCTTTGTTTAAATCAAAAGTATGTTTGCTGTTATTTTTTTCCCCAAACTTATTTTTTGAAACAAAAAACTCCCTGTCTTAGGTGGATTTCCAAATGTTGAATTTCATGCCAACTCGTCATATGCCTGAAGTATAACTACTGTGTTCTTAAAAAGATGAAGATCTTAGATGTCATAAAGCATTTGTCATTTCTTTGCTTATTTGTTGAAGCTGAAATTCTGTTAGCATTTTTCCTGATCTTTTTTTGTTTTCTTCAGGGCTAAACTTGACAGGAATGCAACAAAGAAGAAAAAAAGTCATCTCTATAACCAAAATGCTCCAATGATATGCCCAAGGATGGGTCAGCTGTGAGCAGAGCAGAGAAAAAAAAAAAAAAAAGCAAACACCAAACCATCTATTCTAATAAATATTTTCTGTAACTTGAAAAAAAGCAAACTCCAAACCATCTGATCAAATAAATATTTTCTGTAACTTGGAGCATTTTAGAATATCCTGTGTAATTTGTGGTATTATTGAATACCTGTTAGAGCTAAAGAAAAGAGGATCATTAAGCAGAAATTATTTATTACTAAGTCCTGTAAAGGAATTAAGGATGTGGTAAAGAAGCTTTCGTTCCAAATCCCTAGGTCATGCTATTATCGCCATCTTAAAGAATGAAACAATAGTGTTTGTACTTCTATAGGCTCCTCCTTGCCCCCCAGACCCATAAATTTTTCTGCTTCTCTGTCATTTTACTTAGATCTTCTAGATACCATTTAATATGAAACTGTTACACTTTTATCTGCATCTTATTGGGAAGAGTTATCATTTGCAATAATCAGGAGATGAGATCTTCCCTATACAGACCATTTAAACAACTGCACTGACACTTTTTCTGTGTGTAAGGTACATAGAGCAGTTGACACACAGCACCGAAAAGTAAGCGCTCCATTAGTATTATTCACTTTGCTGAAATCTCTATCTCTGCTGAAAACAATCAAGCTACATAAAGAACCCCAATTAGAATGGGAAGCTGTGAAAGGTATGTACAAAGGGCTAATTCAGAGCTTTTGGGATACAAGCAACTCTGTTCTTATGAAAAGCCTAACCTCCAGAGTTCTGCTAACTGGCCTTTTAAATAATCATAGCATGTCATCAAACACTATAATTGGAATATAGGAAAAATTTCACAATAGACAAGACTATTCTCCTCAGAAATGATTTGTGAAACATACTGTATCTTTTTTGTATTTACTTGTTATTTAGCAATCTACATTCCAATACTTTTTCTCCCTGTTTGTTCCAAGGCTTATGTTTAATTTAGTCCTATAAGTTCCAGCTGTTTTGAATAAGCATGTGTGACATTTTTGAGTATTTTAAATGAACAAGTCAGACTTGTGCAATTAGGTTTTCAGAATAAATGTAGTTGACTTCCACTTCAAATTATTTATCTCTGAGTATCTAACGTATTTACCATCAGAACTGTCATTCATTGTGGTGGTTTGAAAGGCCCATCAAATATTTAGGTATTAGTGAGTTTTCTTTTCTTGGCTTAGAGTATACCGCTCCTATAGAGTATACCACTCCTAACCAGCACAGATAAAAACACAGTCTACTGTTCTACCGTCCATTATGGTGGTGGTGGTTTGTTGATTTTTCCCTTTTTCGTTTTCCTATACTTCTCCGGGATTTAAAAACTTCTCCTTTCTTTCATTTAGTCCAAATCTATCTACTTCTGATTTAGCTAGTAATGTACTGTAGCCACATTTATCTCAACAAGTATTCTCTATACTTTATCCTCAGTGTTTAGAGCAGTAGCAGATGCTTAGTCAAAACCAGAAGTCTAAAACATTCACCTTCATAGATAAATGTACGTGTTAATCTCTGAGGGGAAAAAAGTCTGTAAGAGACTATTATTTT
>VXAB01003425.1:58814-75548 GCA_013399175.1 Odontophorus gujanensis | reverse complement strand
TCATAAAACCATGACACCACTTTATCAATGCCCAGCAGTGAATACCTGCTGATATGTAAACAGTCTGAAAACTACAACCATCTTCCCCTTTTGCATCAGTAAGCCTCAGACTCAGATGCTTCAAAAAAAACTCCTTGGCAGCTGTCTATATGAGTTTGAAAGACAGCATAGAAAGCTGAACTTGAGCATTTCGTGAAGTCATACTGGCAGACAGCCCGAGACAATATCTCAGTTAAGTGTGATTCAGTCAGTTTTCTCCTTGGATCTCAGAAGCAACTCAGGGTAGATTTCTCCACTGAGCTAAATGGGAGTCTTATCGCTTCCAAAGGAGTCTTCGGAAAGTTCCTTCTATCAGCTAATACAAACAAAAATTCTCAGCACTTTCTATGCGTAGACACAAATGAAATTTTTCAAAATAACAACACAGGAGCCTATTGGCTTAATCTAGTGAGATTGCTGTAAAAATGGAGCATGTGCTAGCATTCAGCTAATCCCACAAATCAGTTTTTCTACAATGGGGAGATGGGAGCTTCAGTCTACACAAATACTGGCTCAGAGAAAACTGAGAAAAACAGCACAAATGCCCAGGTTGGGAAAAAGCGACTGAAAAAAAACCTCAAGAACTAATTTCAGCCCAAACTCAGTGGGGTATCCTCTAGTCTAGCAATGTCTAGAGCAATGTAGCAAGGTCTTGAGGGCTCTTCACTGAAAAAATATAGGCAGTTAATTTACCACGTGAGCCAGGGGAAATTCTAGTTTCCTGTAGACTAAACATTTAAATATATTTCTGAGACATTGCAGAGACTTTTAATTTGTGAAATCTTTTTTAAGCTTTACTATACAAACACACATTAATTAAATACACATGCACATAAACATAAGAATATTCAGAGAATGCCCTCTCTTGCAATGAAATACTTCTTTCAAGCTCAACCAAATTTAAATCTATTTCCATTTTGAAAAGAGCTTCTAATGAAAAACAGAAGAAGAGGAAAAGAAAATGACTAAACTATTTCCAGAGAAAATATATTTTCAAATGTGAGGACATGAATCAGTGTATATACATTTTCAAAATTTGATTCTATTTCTGTACACTTCAGGAACTGCTAGGAAAATGATGTGCTAGACACAGAGGGAAAAACAGCATCATTTGTTAGTTTGAGATTAAGGTGTTTCCGAAAAATCATTTATTTCCTTTTCATAATGTGTTTTCCATCTACAGTTATACCTGCACCTTCTGAAGATGCTTTAATGACGAAGAAGTCAGAGGAAGCATTTAGAGCTACTGGATCTAGCTTGGTCCAAAGCATGTGAATATTCAGCTGCCTATCAGCTTGGAATTGACATGGCCCAGAAGAATCTTAAGCGTAAAAGCAGTCCTGGTCTGTGCATGTAACAGCTGTGCTGTCCTCTGCTCCGTTGTTTCATAATGCTTGAAGAGATTCTCAGTTTATTAAAGGTAGTGTTTGTGCAACAAATTTGTGCTCTGTCTTGTGTAGATTGTTTCCTATTGTACTTCATTCCTCTGAAACTGAATAGCATAATGCTTGTATATTACTGCAGTTGAAGCCATTATATTTTCTTGAGAAAATAAATCCACTCCATGCTTGATGAGAATTCCATACGTAAAGTTACATATTCTGATGATAGAGACACATAAATACACACTTCTTGCACACTGCAGGTAAAAATCCATTCTATCCTGGACTGGAAAGGGAAAACACAGATAATGAGTCAAACTTCACTGTTAGACTACCAACATTTTAGAAGAAAACACTACAACTTGGCTTCTTGTATGTCAGAAGCAACTTAAGACCAGTTTGATTAAATGCCCATCATGTTCTCTGTCTTTGAGCTTGTGAAGGATTTTAAGTAATCATGTCAGCTTCCCTGCAAGGAGCACGGCTTTCTACTTCTCTGGCCCTTTTGGATTAAGATTTCATAAATGCCAAGCTCCTTTGAGCTTGTTTTTTTTCCATTGGAAGGCACTCAGGGTTCTAAAGTTTCACTGCCTTTCTACAAATAGATTGTACAGAACCTGCAGTAACTTGTTCAATTTTCATTTTTATTTTCACCATTTCCTATGAACTCATACAGTCCTAGGTAGTACCTGCTTGCATTGAAGGACCACCATTGAACATACACTACATACAAGAATCCGACACCATATTTCCAAGAACAAATATTTCCAAAGAGCGCATAGTTTTCTCAGAATTGCCAACGACTCCCCAGATCTGCAACTTCAACTGCTGAAAATTAGCACAGTGGTAGTAAATGATGTTATGCCTTCTATGTTAGCTGAAGATGTATCTCACTGCACAGCAATGTGAAATATGATGAAGACATATCCATTTTATGTTCTTAGTAATTAATCATATGGTCTATACTGAGATATTTTTGTCTCTGTTTCCTTTTTGAGTTTGCTTGAAAATCTGTAGGTCTGTGGAGCGCAAACAGAAAAACAAAAGTTTGATGTGGATATTTGCTAGTTTCTTGAATTTTGCTAGTTACTTGATGAATATGAGCTGAACACAAAGACTTTTCAAAAAATGTGCATTAAAATCTTTGTTTCCAATGTGAAAATAACAGCATGTTCTGGACCAAGTATCCTTCCAGAAATTAAACAGTAAGTTACAAAATAGGCTGGTTCTCAAGCATTTTGGAATAACAAAACATTTTCAGATTTTTGTGGTGAAAGCATAACCTTTGAAACTGTTACTTCACAAACAAATGGCAAACTCTGTCCTCTTTCACACAAACACAAGATTTGATTGCATCTGTAAAAACTGCCCCCAAAGCATTTCCTTTGGCTGGTGAGGAATGCTGACTATTCATTAAATGAGACAGAGAACGAAATTTTTTGGCCCTATGAACTCCTGAAACTCTGGGGTCTAACAGCTGCTTATCTTGTGGATAGTATTTCCTGTTAGTATCCTTCCAGCCTATTTGTTCATCAGAAACACAACAAACGTCAACAAAAATAACACATTATGTTCCAATTATTTAAATGCACTTGAGAATTCTTGGATTTTTTACCCTTCCCAAATAGGCTGCTGTTCTATTAATGGGTGTACTATTGTGGTTCTATTTAGATCTCATCTAGTTCTCGTGACTGTCGGCTGAAGTGAAATTATAAAGATGTTGAGGGCCTAATTATTAACGACATGTTCTTGTAATGTACAGTGCATGACCATATCAGTGCTAACAATTGTTTTATGAAAAATTAAATATGTTTTATTGCAAGAGAATAGCTCTTTTCCTGCAACTACCATCAAATTCTGATTCACTAATCAGCTAATAAGCTCTTATTTAATTGATCCAATAAGATAAATAATTTATAATTTATCTAACAAGCAGTGATTCTGGTTGATGAAATGTTTTCAGTTTTCTCTCTCCTCTGTGCAAAGCTGTCCTGCTTCTAGAGTTATATCCCTCAGTTGTACCAGCTATAGTATCAGTGCAGGATCTCTGGAGTAATATGTTTTTGGGAACAAATACAGCAGATGTTCAGTAGCCAACGATTTGGACCCTACAAGTTATGCTCCACAGCCTTCATATGGCCAAGAAATACAAGATAGGAACTGCTATTTACTTCCTGTGTATGGAAGGTTGGGTGGACAGGACAATGATTTTCCAGGAGTCTCCCTGCAAAATAAGGCAGAGTTAGACTGGGCACATCAAGAGCCCAGGGCAGACAGAGAATTCATCTGTGTATCTTCTGTAGTCATCCCAAAACTGGGAATTAGAATTAGCTGTCATGTTCTGCACTAGAAGCATAGGCCCACTGCTCATCCTGGCGGGCAGCCTGGGATGACTGAATTATTTGAAAGATGTTTCTGGCCCAACTTGCCTAAGACTAGAATAGGAGACATATTATAGATATATATTCATATAGTATCAGATTCCAAAGAGAACATTTGGAATCAGTAGTTGATGTTTGTGTGGGACCTAAGGATAAACATGCTACTTTATTCACAAGTTCACTCAGATTGCAAATAATTGAGATGAGTAATTTCTTTTCCAGTCAAAAATAGTCCTGATGAGATTCTGCTTGATTTCTGGTTGACTACTGAGCAGGATCTTGCTGCCTTCTGGTAATGCCATTTCTAGCAATGCCTGCTGCATTGAGCTGTACTGATCTATTCTCTCCAGTGCACTTGTCACCAAGATTAGATCATCTGTGTAGCTCACCAGTTTCCATTGGAGTGAGACACAAGTGCAGCAGACAGTGCTGCTCTGCTTATACACCAGGAAGTAAAGTGAAAGCTATGTTTAAATAAAGATAACTAAATTCACAACAAATCATTTATTTTGCTTAAGACACTACAGGAGAGAATTCACGTGCTAAATAAAGCCAAGATTGTAACAAGACCACTCACCATTCAGGACTTGGAACTGCACTGTTCTACAGCATAGGGCATGGGTGTCCAACCTTTCGGCTTGCCTGGGTTGCATTTACAGAATGCAGAAATTGTCTTGGGCCATGTATATGTAGGATGCTCTAAAAGTAACGCCGCCTATTTATTTCCATGGAAACAATGGGTACAAAGAGCGCGATAATGCTATTTGGTAGAGCAAATTCTCAGCTACAAAATACCATTTTTCAGTAGAGTCACAATTAACTATGCATTTTTGCCAGTGGTGAAAAGAAGTCAGCATGCTGCACTCACAACAATCTGACCCTTGAAGACTGTATAGAGGAAAAGGACTTGGGGGTGTTGGTTGATGCTCGGCTTAACATGAGCCGGCAGTGTGCCCAGGTGGCCAAGAAGGCCAACGGCATCCTGGCCTGTATTAGAAATAGTGTAGCCAGCAGGAGCAGGGAGGTGATCATCCCCCTGTACTCAGCTCTGGTGCGGCCGCACCTCGAGTACTGTGTTCAGTTTTGGGCCCCTCACTACAAGAAAGACATTGAGGCCCTGGAGCGTGTTCAGAGAAGGGCAACAAAACTGGTGAGGGGTCTGGAGCACAAGTCTTATGAGGAGCGGCTGAGGGAGCTGGGATTGTTTAGTCTGGAGAAAAGGAGGCTCAGAGGGGACCTTATTGCACTCTACCACTTCCTGAAGGGGGGTTGTGGTGCGGAGGGGGTCAGCCTCTTCTCCCAGATTACTAGTGACAGGACGAGAGGGAATGGCCACAAGTTGCGCCAAGGAAGATTTAGATTAGATTTGAGGAGAAACTTTTTCTCTGAAAGAGTGGTCAGGCACTGGAATGGCCTGCCTAGGGAGGTGGTTGAGGCACCATCCCTAGCGCTGTTCAAGAAGCGTTTAGATGAGGTGCTAAGGGATTTGATTTAGTAGCTTAGTGGGTAGGGATGGTGATAGGAGGATGGTTGGACTAGATGACCTTTCCAACTTAATGTATCTATGAATCTATGAATCTATGACCCACTGTCACCACTGTAGAAACACACTACCGACTGCCTCAGTGTGCTTACGTTCACTGTTTGGTCTCAATAACAATTAAGAAAGAATCAGTGAATGACAATAGGTGCGATTTTTTTCTGCATGAAGGAATTTGATGACATACCTTTGCTTCATACACACTTCCATGTCAGGTACCATTCTGTCAGACTGCCCCTCTGCTGCCATCTGTCACACGGCAAAAAAATGAAATGGAATATTGGTGGAAAGGTTCAATCTCTACTGCCAGACCACCAACATCTGCCTCTGATGTTGTGGGCCAAGGCAGTAAAACAAGAGGCATTACTTTCAGAGCAGCCCTCACAATATATACACTATCGTTGATACATAACTAACAAAACATTTTTAATTTTAAACATTTTTCTTGAAATATTTACATGAAAATAAAAAAGAGAAACAAAAACATAAAACTAGTGGGATATTTGACCTTGTTTTTGTGAAACTAACACACCTGTCTGGTTTGATGACAGTGGTTGCAATTCTTAGTGAGGCCTTAAGGTGTTTATTTATTTTTGATGACATTTTACTCTTCCTGTACTTCGTCCTTGACAATAATTGTTCAAAATATGTGTACATTTTGAAACAAGGAGCTCTGTGGCCGGTCAGAGTTATTGTAACAAGTGGAAGCTTGTTTACCTGATCCGTGCAGCTGATGTTCAGTGTCTACCACACACGTTATGCTGCGTGTGCATACAGCAACTGCAAAACATGTGTGTAGTAAAATCACACCATCCAACATCTGTGCAGTTCATCTGGCCTCATTAATGTGAAATTTTAACTTAGTATGTACATGTGCCACAAGAAAGACATTCTCAATATGCTCTTCATAGCTTTCTGCCTCATGGTTCCTCACTCTACCTAAAGATGTGGACAGTGCCCAAAGTTTTTGCCGAAAAACAAAGCATTCATAACACTTATGCAAGCATTATCTAACATCCCCGATGTGCAAGCTCACATTGTAACCTTTCCCTAGAGTGACACAAAAATTTCTAGAAGAATTCTTCTAGAAAATAGGTCATTTCCTTATGCACCCATGCTCATTTTTCACGTAAGATCTCTGTCCCTGTTGAGCGAAGCTGCACAGTAGGTTCAGAGCTGAGAATGTGATAGAAGAAAGAATTTAGATGTATTTTTACTGACATTAATTACTCTTGTCTGCTCAGGGAAAATGGTGTTGGTTTTTTTTTTTGTTTGTTTGTTTGGTTTTTTTTACACAAATATTTGTACATTTTCTACAAGGACGCTGCATCTTTTTTTGTAGTGTTGAGGAAACTGGATGCCATTCAAGGTTGTGTCATCGCAAATTCAAGAGAGATCCAGAAGCTACATACAGTCTGACTTGGAGTTTATTGCATGAAATTAAAGTATAATTTTCCGTGCTTATAGCTGAAACATACTTTAAACTAGCTGCTTTTGAAATATAACAAAATCCACGTGTGCTATCCTGAAAGTGGCTCAAGGGTATCTGGATTCCCACTCAGAAGCTCTGCAGTCCAAAACTACTAAACTTCCCACATGAGGGGGGATACTTAGTCCTTCCAAAGAATGTTTTGCCCTAATTGAGTGCATAGCAATGTGCTGGGCTATGAAGAACTGATTCATTTTGTTCATTAGCATTTCAAATGCATTTAGCTTGCCTAAAGCTCTAAATAAGTTCGCTGTGAACTGTACTACTGTATATACATGGACATTATCCATATAAAATAAAATACAATAGGAAATGAGATATATTTACATTTTATTAGAATTTTTGGAAATAAAGGAACATGCTTACTACTTGGAAATTCAGAGCAAGTATTTTTTCTGCTCTCCCTCAACCTGAACAGTCTTGGGAGCAATACAGATGTGGTATCACAGTGCAGGCAAAATCATTGACGTTCTACATCACTCCTATATTTTCCATGGTTACAAATGCCTGTGCAGGTAGAAAACTGAATCTGGGTGCTAGGACTTGTCTGATGGTCCATTTCACATCCTGATCTGTAATTCATCATAGAATGGCTTGGGCTGGAAGAGACCCCAAGGATTATCAACAGACATAAAGACTGGGCACATTGGGTGAGGGTTTGATCCTCATATAATAT
The DNA here is from genome assembly GCA_013399175.1 of Odontophorus gujanensis. Taxonomy (NCBI): domain Eukaryota; kingdom Metazoa; phylum Chordata; class Aves; order Galliformes; family Odontophoridae; genus Odontophorus; species Odontophorus gujanensis. The sequence goes on along the minus strand of VXAB01003425.1, from coordinate 68,041 downwards.
GAGTACCCGGTGAACAGGCACTGTAGCCTGTGGTCAGGAATTTGGTAAAAGGTGTTTAGTTAAGGACAAGCAGAGAAGAGGAGGAGGGCTTCTGAAGGATCTGCCTAGTGTATAAACCTGTATAAACCAGGGTGATGTGCTCATTAAGCATGTATCTGGGTCAAAATCAGAGGACACAGGTACAGTGATGAGGGTCTGTAAGAGTGCCTAACCTGGAGGACACAGTGGATGAGGCCTTCAAAGAAACAAGTAAAGGTTTTCTGTGTTTAGACTTTTGTCCTCATGTGGTTTCAACACACTGACAATATAGCATTTCGCAAAAAATCAAGGAAAACCCTCAGTAGTGATGATGAAAATTTCCTAACATGGAAATGTTAGAGTTGCCCATAGATAATGCTCAATTGCTCACAGGGAAGCGCTAGTGGAAAGTGTAGTCACAGTTGGCAGCTTGGGTTGCAGTAACTGCAGGATGAATGAGATCAGGATCTGAACGATGCTTGGGAAGGAAAGCAGCAGGGTTTAGCACTCTGGATTTCAGGAGAGCAGACTTTCAGGCTTATTTTTAGGAAATTGTAAGGCAGAGTGCCCTGGGAAGCAGCCATGAAGGGGAGGAGTGTCCAGGAAAGCTGGCTAATTTTTAAAGAAAAACTTCTTGAGAGCTCAGGAACAAACCATCCCATTGTGCAGGAAGGCTGGGAATTTTGGCAGAAGGTCTGCTTGGCTAAGCCAGGGGCTTGTCAATGGACCAAAACACACTCCAGAAAAAGTGTGTTCAAGAAGGGGAAACAAAGAGAGACCATGAAAGAATAGTAAAACAATATGGCTCAGCATAAGGACAAATGCAGTAAGGATGAAATCTGCATGGTCAAAAGATAAAGTGGGGCCGAAGCTACCAATGCTTCAGGACACAGAGGGTAATAAGAAATTTCACATGTAGATTTCCTGGAAAATGAAGTTCAGGAAAAAGGTAATCAGTGGATGAATGAGAACATGGTGTAGTAAAAAAAAAACATGAAAAAGACTGAAGTACTCAAATACCTACTTTTTTTCTATTCAATCTTCACAGACAAATTCAGCTCCTAGAACTCTGTACAGACCAGCACAAATCAAGAAGGAAATGGGGTAGTAACAGTTTAAGTTCCACCTAACAAAGCTGGAAGTATTCAGTCCATGGGAAGAGATTGGTGTTGACAGAATTGGCTGATGTGCTTGGCTTGTCTTTACTGACTAAAAAATGATAACAGTCAGGAGAGACCGCTGAGAAGCATGTTCTCTGGTTATCTGCAAACCCCCAAAAGACAAGCAGATAATGAGAACTACTAAGCACAGACATACGAAAAGCAAGCTGTCTTTGGTGAAATGGGTTACCTTTTCTGGAAAAATGGTTATGCAGGCAAAGAGAAAGTGGTGGGTACAACATACATGGATTTTAATGTGACATTCAACACCACTTCCTATCATACCCCAAAACTCACTCAGAAGATAAGGAAGTTTGGGCTTGAGAAACAGACAGTTGAACAGTACAAGAACTGGGGCCCTGATGGTAGAAACTGGTGTCTTGAAGTCTGACTGGTAGGGAGTGGAGTCCATTAGGGATCAACATTTTGTAATAGTAGCATTTGAATAGTCCAGTGTTTCATCTGCTGGATGAGTCCTGATGATGTGGCAGCAAGCACACTCCACAAACCATCTTACTGATGATGCTAAAGCAGGGGTAGGGACTGACAGGAAAAATAGCAGAACTTTAGCTCACAGTGACCTGAAAAACTTAGGGACTGGGACAACAGAAAACCCATGGGACTCAGTGGGAAGCTGTACAGCTGGGGTAGAACAATCCCGTGCATCAGAATGGACTGCCAAGTGTCTGTGAGAGCAGCAGCCTGAATGGAAAAGGCCCAGTTGCTACAGTGGACGTCAAGTGGAAAGTGTGCCAGTGATGTGCTCCCACCCTGAATAAATAAACTCATGGATTACTGTAGGGGTATCCATGCCAGAAGACTGAGGGAAGTTATTTTGTTTAACCTGCTGCTGAGGAGGCAAAAATAGATTTCTATTCTCACTTATGGGAACTCCCACACTCACCTTTTGAAAAGGATGTTAAAATCTGGACAAAGTCCTGTGGAAAGGTACTAAGATGGCGGGGGACACAGAGCATATGAGCTATGAGGAGAAGCTAAGGGAGAACAGTTTACTCAGCCTGGAAAAGAAGAGGCTGACAGGAGACTGAATGGCAGCCTATGACTACACAGAGGAGTGTAAGAAAGATGACAGGGCCAGACTTCACTTCACAGTACCAAACGAAAAGCAGACAGGAGCAATGAATGTAAGCTGTGACTTGGAAGGTTCACCTTAAACATTAGGAAAACATTTTCACTAAGATGGCTGTTCAGCACTGCAGGAAGGTACGATAGACACAGTAGATTTTCCAATCTCAGAAGTTTTCAAGACTCAATTAGACAAAGCCATAGTGGGTCTAATTTAGTGTTAGTGATTGACTATTTTAAGCAGAAAATTGGACTATAGGCCTCCCAGAGTTTCCTCAAAACAGCAATTGTAGTGTGGTGTAAGACTGTCCCTGGAACAAACTGAAAACCTGCACTTTGAGGAGTTCATTTTGCACATGCACTGTGTATCACTTAAGGAAATACAACTCGGATTGTCAAGAAAAACATTTGGCTAATAAATTCATTTCAGTTTATGGACTATTTTCACCTGCTGTTTCAAAGCAGATATTTTTTGGAGTTGGAGAGAAAATAACATTTTATATTCAGACACTGTATGTTGAAAGGTGAGGGAAACAAAGTTTCCATGATAACTGATAATTAAGCAATTGCATGGAAAACAACCTCAAACTGCTCGTATTCGTTTTTTGCTTATAATATCAACTCTAATATATTCTGTTTCACAATAGAAGTGTTCTGGTTCAGCTTCTTTATTAAATGGGAAGTAGGTTTTAGTATATTCTTTCCAAGACTGTTTTCTGCAAAACTACCCTCTGGTGGACTCAATATTCCTGTTGTTTACTGATTAGAAGAGGTAAATCTAGTTCTGGATTTTTTTGGTACAAGAAGGCTGAAGGGAGTGGAGGTAAATATTGAGCATCTTTCATGTAGCCCATAACATCAGGCATGAGTTTTATTAAAATTGTCTTTGCAATTTATATTGAAAGCAGCTTTAAGAATGTGGATGGTTACAGGAAACAGGAGCAGAAGACAACTGTCCTTCAAGCTTCCCATTTCTTTACCTGGTTGGGGCATTTGGTGGCTCCTGTGAATAAATTACTTCATGGCTATGAAATAAATTGCTAGCTATGGGTTAGCTCCTTTTTAAGGAGGGTCTGTGGTGTAGCTGGTAACTTTGGCAAAGGTTTTCAAAACCATGCTATAGAAAAGGTGTTTTTCTATAGAAAAGTCTGTTTTTCAATATAGTCACCACCATTAGCCATGCACTTTCACCAGCCACAAACTCCTACTGTAGCTCTTCTGAGAACTTTAGCCTGTCTGGCTAAGAAGCTGAGAGGATGGTAAGGAAGGGAAGGAAGGGGAGGATGGGCAGGCAAAGTACAACGAAGAGCTGAAGCATCTCCTAAACCCTAAAACATCTACTGGCAACTGTTCTGTACTATGCCATTACCAGGTTTGCTTTCACAGAACAATGACATAGCTGTTTGAAAGCCCTTCTGCTGGTGTGGTGGCTACAACAGAAGCTGTTCAGTAATTTCTCTTGTAGTCTTTGTATATTAGTATCTCAGCTTCAGGCTCACAGAGCTCATGGAATTTAGGATGCAGTTACTAAAACCTGACTTACCACCAGCTGTGGTGGTGGAGTTTTCCACTGTAGTGAATTAAACACACTGATTTGGACAGTACAAAGTAGTAGATATCCTGTACTGATCAGCACTAAGCTCATGTGCCTCTTCACAGAAGTCCTATGGGACATCTGGGTCTTTCCAGCTGTAATGTTGCACCGTGGGCTGCTGGTCACAGCCTTTCTGACAGGGGCAAGAGACTTTGACTGTTTAGGAACTGGAATGTTTCAGAGGCCCGGAAAAGGGAAAGGAAGCTGGCGAAGGGTCTCTAGCTCAAGTCTAACAGGGAGCAACTGAGGGAATTGGGATTGTTAGTCTGGAGAATAGGAGGCTCAGGGGGGGACCTTATTGCTGCCTGCAAACCACCTGAAAGGAGATATCAGTGAGGTGAAAGTTGTCTTCTTCTCCCAGGTATCTAGCAATAGGATGAGAGGGAATGGCCTCAAGTTGTGTCTGGGGAGGTGTAGGTCAGATATTAGGAAACATTTCTTCCCAGAAAGAGTGGTGAGGCACTGGGCTGCCCAGGGAGGTGGCGAAATCATCATCCCTGGAAGTGTTCAATAAATGTGTAGACGTGGCACAGCGGGACACAGGTTAGTGGGCAATATTGGTGGGGATGGGCTGACAGTAGGGCTAAGTGTTTTTAGTAGCCTATTCCAACCCTAATGATCCTGTGATTCTATGACTTAGGAACTAGTCCTTACACAGAGTTACAACTTCCCAGTAAAACAGGCTACTTGTCTCATTGGCTGTGTGTCAGCCCTATTGGCGGTGGGACTTCTTTCAGTGATTTTGATGTGAAAAGATTAAATTCTGCTTGTCCCACTGGAAAGTTACTTCTCAAAATTTTAAACACACTAAATTGGAACAGGAGAGGTGCTTTTTTCATGATTAGGTATCAGTTGTTACTGCAGTTAACCGATACTCACTGAAGGACAGATTGGTGGTGAGATGACAGTAGCAGCCTGTGCCTGTCCCCAAGGCTGTCAGCTATCTCTGAACAAACATGAGCTGCTGGGTAAGTAAAGCAGTGCCTGCCTCCATTGCATGAAGTCATCCAGTTACATCAGTCAGTGACCTGCAGGAGATAAGGCAAGAGGTATCTGACACGTCTGTGCTGGAGCACAACTTGTTATCAGCTTCTGAATCACCATAGATCTCGCTCACCTTTATCTTTTTCTTTCTGAAGTTCTTCAGTAAAGCTTGAATCATTCTGTGTGTATAAGCATTTGATTTGTGCTCTGTTACAGCCCTGATCTGACCATATGTCAGGGATCTCTTGAGGTCTCTTCTAACCCCTGTGATTCTGTGATATGCCCCTATATGCTCTTTTATTTGCAGTATCCACAAAATCGGCCCAATAAAGGCAAAAAGTACAGCTTGGCTGCAGACCCTCTGTCATTCAGCCACGAACAGCTGGTAGTGCACATTACAAGGCTTATTTAAAGCTCCAGCACTCTCACCCTCTCTCTGATACTGATAACTGGGTTTGGCATGTAACAATACAAAAATAAAACTATTGAAGTAGTATAGCATTTCAAAGAAGCGTTCAGGAGGCAGACAGCGTGTCTTGCTCCAACACTGAGGATCCTGTGGCTAAATCTGTGGCACATGCCTTGAGAACATGCCCACTTCTGGTATGGAAGGACGGGTCACTGAGGTACAGCCACAGAGCTTACCTACATGGCTCGGTCTGAAGCACTGTGTCCTTTCTGCTGCTAACATCACCACTGCAGAGAAACCTGCATCACTGACATTGTAAGCAGATGAGTGTTGTGAGCTCAACAGCTCATGCTACTGACATGTCTGGTGCTTAGCTAGGGAGCAATGGTTTTGAGGTATGAGTGCTATCTGGCTCTTATCTTCTGGGAGAGACACTTTTGTCCAAATGTTTACAAATACTAACAGTTTTAACCACATCAGATGTAGTTATGGAATTTGACTTTCCCAAGGCATCTGCAGCCTGTGTTTGGCACAAGCAGTGAGGTACAAGAGGCGAGCAGCTTTAAGCTTTGCACCACAAAGCTAAAGAAATACAGGGTCTAAGGAATGTGGCTGCACAGGACCAAAGCTGCTCTAATGCATACAGGTTTAATCTCTTTTCTGTGACCACAGCAGGGCTTCCAGGAAGTACCTGTGTCTAGCTGGATGACAGAGGCTGCTCCACAAGGGAAGGGGACACAAAGCTAAGAGTGACAAGGGGTGAACCATGCCTAGGGTCTGTCCAGGAGGTCTGGTCAGGAGCATCTGTCTGACTTTCTCATGGGGTCAGAGAAAGGGTTGGGAAGAGACAGCTACGGAGTTGCTGGGGCAGGGACTGATGGCCAAGGCAGAGCTGAAAAGGGGTCCTGGGCCCTGGGCAGGGCTAGGGAGGTTCAGGGAAGGCGAGCAGGGACAGTGTGGGCTATGTGTCCCCAATGGCCATGACCCTGTGTTCGCAGCCAATGGCTCCTTCCCAAGGCAGGAGTCCAGCCTGCATTTCATACAGAGCATATCCAGTCAGTAACATGCGTAAGTCATCCTCAGTGCAGGGCTCAGACACCAAGTATTGGAACAGAGCTTTTCTCAATGTATTTCACATCATTTTCTGTGCACCTCACTTCTTCTACTTCACAAGTTCCCAACAGGTCACTGTAGTCGTCACACTGGTGCATCCAGACAGCACAATTTGATTTGATTACTGACATTCTAAGTGAGAACAGAAGAAATACTGCACAAGAAGCCAATTTTGGTCACTATTTTGACACTGATACACTCTCTGTAGCTGTTCACTGAAAGACGATTTTGGCCACAGAAGCCAAACAGAGAAGCTGTTGCAGCAGTGAAGTGTGCATGTGAAAGTGGAAAACAGACTCCAACATCTGACTTATAGATGGTCATGGAGGGGTCTGGCACATGTAAGTCATCAGGGATGCACATTTGCTTCTTTTGTACATAAGCAGCTCCAGGGCTCAAGGGTAACTGGGGCAGGAGACAAAAATAACCTAGATAACCACAAATAAACGGTACTGTCAGAACAGCAACTATACCCATCTTTGGGAAAACTTGCACATGGACTTCTGAGGAGCAGGGAAGCCTCTTAAATCGATAGCTGGAGCAGGACCTCCTGGGAGACACATGTGCTCCATATTAGGGGCTGAATCAGAGCCAGGAACACAGGGGGAAGGCAGGCTTCAGGGCACGCACATCCCACCTGGCTGCGGGCATGGAGTGCCTCTTTCTGTGATGTGTGCAGCAATGCCCAGGCCGGTAGGGCCAGGCACAGCCGTGCATGCCAACACAGGACTTTGGGCTGATGTTAAAACTGTTATCAGAGGCTTTCAGCTGTCTTCACTTCAGGACTTACATTTGGATTGAGGTGTTCCAGTGGCAGTTTAACAATGCTGTTTATTTCATGTGCAAATCTGTGCAACAAAGCCTCGTGTCGTGTCTCCCTATACCGCTGCAATCAGTTTTCAGATACACGCCATTGGGAGCTGCAGTCCTAAGGGAATGGTGGGCACTGCTACAAGAAAGGGCTGCCTACATCTTGTACCGGCACCTCTCATCTTCCCCGAACAAAAGGTGCCGTAACCAGGAGGATCGGCAGGCGATTAGACCCGAACTGCATTTTAAATACTCAGTAAAAACTTGTCATAAACGAGCAACGCTCTTGTGAAATTAAAACATTTCATCGCACCGTGCAGTGAAATAAAAACCGCTATTACGCACACGCCTATTGGGCCAACGGGCTCGGGAAAACCGATCCGCAGGGGGAAGCCGAGTTTCTCTCTCGCCCTCTCGGCAGCGGGGATGTTGGATTGCTCATAAACTGAGCGCAGCGCTCCCTCCCGCGGTGCCCGTGCGAAGTTCAGCAGCGGGCGGGGCCGGACCCGAGCGGCGGTGGCTCCGGGTTTGCTCTCGTTGTGACGGCAGCGAAAGGACGGAGTGCTTTTTCAACTTGGGTGGTCGTGAAAGAGAGGCGCCGGTGGGGTTTTTAGCGTGGTTTTATTTATTTGTTTGTTTACTGGCCAGTGCTCTCGCTTCCTAGAGCACAACGGGGATTCGCTGCTTTCCAGGAGCTGGTGCTCCCTGCTGGGAGCGGTGGGTGCTGGGGCTGGGGTGTGCGCATCTGGGTTCATGCTGTGGGGATGGGGGGGATGAGGGGCGGTGGTCCCGTGTCACACCTAACGCACTGCGAGGAGCTGGCGGTCAGAACCTGCTGCGTCTGGACGGAAGGGAGTGCTCGGGGTTGGATTTGGTCCCCGGTGGCAAAGATGTGACAGTCCATGCTGCCTGGGAGTCAGAGGGGGATGAAAGGCTGCAGGGGGAGAGAGGTGACGAGAGGTGACGGGGATGGGTGATGGGGGAGTGGCCGGGGTTAGCCATAGTGGTAGCACGGGTTCAGGACAAGCAGCTGTGCCACACGGGAGGACCGGGACAGAGCTACGCGGCCATAGCTCTCTATCCTTTGTCAAATGTTCCCGTGCTTTCCTCCCCTTCCTGATAGCGACCTCCTCCGTCCTTCCTCGCACGCGGGAGGAGAAGCTGCGGATACCCCAGACCTCTCTGGTTAGGACAAAAGAATACCCAAAGGCCGCTTTAAGACCCCATAGTTTAGTGGGAAAATACTGATGGTAGGTGGATGGTCGGACTGGATGATCTTGGACGTCTTTTCCAACGTTGGTGATCTGGGGACCCGCATCTGTCTAAATTCCAGGTCAGGCTGGATGGAGCTCGGAGCGACCTGATCAACCTGTGGACGTCCCCGTTCATCGCAGGGGGGACAGGACTAGGTGACCTTTAAGGGTCCCTTCCAACTCAAATGATTCTCTGATTCTATGAAATCGATCGCGTTTATAAGGGTGCGTGAGATACGCTCATGCAGCAAAGCGACCCAAGGGAGCGCTGGATAACTTCTGCATTTGGGCTGCGTGCACGGTCAGCATCCGTGATCGCTGACCCCACGTGTCGCTGTCCCTAGAGGTACACCCACCCCCCCGAGCCCACGGCCGGAGCGCCCCACAGGCACAGCAGCACCGTCCGCTTCTCCCCCTCTGCAGCATTTTTTCCACGCGGCTCACACGGCAGTGGGGCGATGGCACGGAGCCGGCACATCTCGGAGCTCCGCTGCCTCTTTTTGCGTGCGTGTGCGCCTCTCGTTTCTTCTTTCCTCGATTACCCAACGTCACTCGGCGGAGCTCGGGCAGGTGTGGCAAACTGCGGGGCGGAGGAGAGGGGGGATACAATAAATAAATAAACGNGAGAGAGAGAGAGCGAGAGCGAGAAATGCAGAGGCAGCAGCCGCGGTAGCGGCGGCAGTGCTCCAGCAAGCAGCGCGAGGCACTCCGCGCCCGGAGAGCGAGCGGCAGCCGCAGCGCACAGCGGCTCCGGGCTGCGCGGGGTGGGCGGCAGCGCGGCACAGGCACAGCGGGCGGCA
>VXAB01003425.1:349-57880 GCA_013399175.1 Odontophorus gujanensis | reverse complement strand
GAGGGCCCCCCGCCAGCCCCACGCCGCGCTCCGGAGAGATGGTGGAGCCCCCACGCGCACCTCTCTCCCCCATCCCCCCAGCCCGCNGGGAGCTCTCCGCAGGAAGATTTTCTCAGTGCGACATCTTGGAATCTTTTGTTCGAATGGTTGCGCCTTGCTGCCGGCGCTGCTGCTCGTCCTTCCTCCGCCCCACTTGGGTGCCCCTGCCCCAAATCGGGACGCGTGTTTCTGTGTGCGGTGGGCACTCTATAGGGGTGATTTTTTCAGTGAATGGCTCGTCNTGCGTGCGTGTGCGCCTCTCGTTTCTTCTTTCCTCGATTACCCAACGTCACTCGGCGGAGCTCGGGCAGGTGTGGCAAACTGCGGGGCGGAGGAGAGGGGGGATACAATAAATAAATAAACGACAAAAATAATAATTAAAAAAAGGGATAAAAAGGGTGTGCCGAACCGCAGAGCACAGCAGAGCACAGCAGAGCAGGCGGTGCCGCCCCAACGCCGAGCAGGGGCGCCCCAGCTCCGCGNTTCCGACGAGAGAAGTGAGGTGCTTTGTCAAGCGCAGGGATGACAAAAGAATGGTGTGCGTGGGCTCCTGATGAGGGTGGCCGTGGGTTTGACTGCTTCCCCCGTGAGCACTAATCGGGATCTATAGATGCCTGAAGTGCAGAGCAATGAACTGCCGGCTCCCAGCCGAGCCCTCAGCCTTCCAGGTGGACATCTGGGTTACCTGCCCTAGGGAACCTGCTTTAGAAGGACTCTGTGATCGCCCGAGGTCCCTTCCAACCCCCACGGTTCTGTGATTAGCTGGAAAGCACCCACCCCAAGGCCTCAGGTCACGATCCCTCCCTGTTCCCAGCTGGGATCACTCACGGATCCCTCACACATCCCAGTGCCACCTCTCTGCTTACTGGGTGCCACCCAATCTCCAGACACAGGTTAGGAATGCCGTGTGGGAGTGATGCGGCACCGACTGCTGCTGTGCTGCAGTCCCTGGATGATGCTGCCCCCCAGCCCCTCTGTGTCTGGGGTGTCAGGCATTGTCAGCTTTTACTGGGGTGGGAGGGGAAGGAAAAGACAGGCAGTGACCAAAGGGTTCCATGCTGCTGTTGCTGCTCATTGTCTCACAGAGTGCCACGCCGAGTGAGCAGCGTTGCTTTGTCATCTTTGTGCCGATGGGACTGTACACCGTGGATATTTTCTTCAGCAGGGCTGTTCGGGTTTCTATGGAGAGCACTGATGTTCCCCGTGGAACGGACCCAAGGAGATGGGAAATTCATGGTGGCTGTTCCTGTGTACTCCATGCGTGAGACAGCCGGTTGTGTAATTTGGGGGATTTGTTACACGCTGCTGCCAAGAAGCAATCACGCAGCCCTTTCTTCTGCTGATAGGAATCTCTGAGAGTATCACATCCAGTTAAATGGAATCAGCGTTAGAACTGGTTCATCTACCAGTGCTGTTGTTACATGAAGCGATGATTTGGTGTTGGCTTTTTTTTTTTTCCTCCTTCTCTCTTTTCATCCTTATTTGCATTTTGAAGTACAATAGCTGCTGCTATAGGAACATGGTAGGAAGAGAGAGGTTTGTCTCGTGGCAGGCACACCTTTGCAGCATGTGCCTCCATGAGGTTACAGAATCTCTCCATAATTACGAAGCTGCCTCCAGAACTGTCCTCGAGCATTTGTCTGTTTTGATCCTTCAACATGAAGTCTCTGCAATAAATTGTATTTTCCGAGCGAATCCTCTTGTATGCGTGCTGTGTTCCAGTGAGAGCTTTGCCCAATGCAGTGAACCACGAACCACAAAAGGGCAGCTTGAAGCTCAGTGAGACTCAGTCGTTGCCTTGTGCTGGCATCCGCACATGGACAGGGCACACAGAGCTGGCACAGCAAAGGGGCTGCAGGGCAGAACCAGGCATTGCCATGGCATCGTGGGAGAACTCTTGTGTGGCTGCATTTGCAAAGGTCTGGCTACCATTCAGCTGCTAATGCTTTGGAAACTCGATGAAATAAAAAATTGTGGAGTATTTCTTTCTGGGAGTGCTGTATTTGCAGGTACAGATCTGTATGAAAACCCCCGGTGTTGACTTAGGTCTGTAGATGTGAGTGTAGTTTCTTTGGGCACGCTACAAATTTGATGGTTAACGCCTCAGTTCTCCAAGTAAGAAAAATGGATGCTATTTAACACGGATTCATCAGCCCACAGTTGAGGCCCCACCTTCCTTCCTACAAAAGCCATTTTGTACTTCGACATCCATCAGGAAGCTTCATAAGTACAGAAATAAAGCTTAGGTGGGGATGGGTTTGTTTCTTCTGTGTCAATCAGGAATGACAAGAATGAGGTAACAACTTGAGAAATCAAAGAAATTCCTGAAATCATTAGAGACTTGAAAATAGAAACCATATGTGGCATAATAGAGGTTTCATGCATTAGTAGGAAATGCTTTCAAGATTAACAAAAGTGCAGGGGGATGGAGGGGGGGAAACACCTCGTGCAGAATGGAGAGAGCTTCAAAGTCTTCTCTGCAGCATCTCATAACCCACAGCTGTCCTTAAAGTGTGATGCCAGCTAAGCTTCTTACTTCAAGATGGAGAGATGTTATTATAAAAACGTAACCATTGGTTATGTGATATGAAAATTCATAAGTTCAGAATAGAAACCGGTTGATAGCAACATGATTCCTCAGACATGAAAGATTCCCAGCTTGCTGTAGTCTGAAAAAGAAATCCTTTGACTTTTTTTCAGCGCACTAAGAAATGTAAAGAGATACTGATTTTTAACACATGTGGAATGGGCATGTTTGGCCTGGGGGAAAGATGTGTAGTAACTCCCTCTTAAATACAGTTAATGGAATTTAAGTCTGAGGAAACCGTTTTATTAATAAAAGCCTTCTGTCTTTGGATATAAATTGGAGGAAAATCTCTTTTGATGTGTTTGGCGTTGTGTTCTGCAGAGCAGAACTGAAGCAGCCTGCATCGCTGACCCGGCTTGCGGGGTGTTGGCTGCCAAGCACAATGCGGTAGTGCTGGGAAAGACACATGCTTTGGGGTCACGTGTTACATAGTTTAAGGTTCAGTCTGGTAATAATGCCACAGTGATTTTTATTTTATTTTATTTTATTTTATTTTATTTTATTTTTTACCCTGTAGGAATTTGAATGTATTTTCAAAAGGTGTAATTTTATGAGCAATTCCCTAACTGCTCTTCAGAGTGGCATCCACTTGGCACTTAATGTAATTTGTTGGGCTGGTGGTACGAGCTTTGCTTTGATTAATGGCTTAGTGAATGTGCAATAAGATTGGGTCTTAACCCGCTACCTATTGCTGATGGAGGCTTGCTCATGAGGTTGTGGTGCTGGTTATAGTTCCTACTCAGTGCCCTCAAGAGGTTGTGAACACAACATTGAAGTATAACATTTTACTCCAGGCAAAAACCAAACCCAACAACTGCAGTGGCAAAGCTTCCCACAGGATTACTTTTAATGGCAGAAGTGTCTGCTGACATGACTTTCTATGACAAATGGAAACTGCTCCTGTTCAAGTAGTAAAATCAGTTGCTGGCCATCCTCTGTTCCAGCAGTCCTTAAATGCTCAATGGGATGCAAATGTGAAAGCTTATTTTGTCAGATTATTTTCTGCTCTTACAGTTTTCCTTATGGGATTAGCTGCTGAAGGAGGGGCTTACATTCAAAATTACAGCTTGCCTTTGTTAACTGTTTTAGGATAAAGCTAATGGTCACATAGCAGAATGCTGTACAAATGCATCTGTCAGACATTTAAAATAGTTGCTGAACTGTGGAGGAGAAATGAAGCAGTGTTAGACAAAACAAAGAACACGTCAGTAACAATAGAAATGATGTGTGTCTTGCTATCTTACTACCTTAGGGAAGCACACACAAAACAAGACCAAATCATCATGTGGAAACTAGACAACTCACAGATACAGATGAACATGGGAGAGTAAAGTCATGGTAAACACTTTGGTAGAGCCTGAGAAATGCTACATCAGCTTCCTGTAATCACAATTACTCAAATCAGTTAAGCACGTCATCCTGGGAGAATACCAAAACAAGTGAAAAAGCAGGCTGAAGGTAGTACAAAACCAGGAGTCTGCAAATGGAGAGGGTGAGACCTGTCACTGCTAGGCGTGGTGCTCTGGTGGTGGTGGCATTCCCTACCAGTATGCAGTTCCCTGTTGCTCGTACTTTGGCCAGCACTGGTACGTGCATGACTGACTGCTCTTACTGGTTGTGCTAAGCTGTTGGGAGGAAGCAAATTCAGTGAGCTCTGAGATGGCGAAAGAGCTCTTCTATGTTTCTTGCCTTCACTGCAAAGAGAAATAGGGAAGATGTGCTAGCTGCTCTAAACAACAGGTTTCTTCAGCAGATAGGCCAAGGGAGTGGAGCACCATTCAGCCTGCTTTGCATGCTGTGCACCACTGAGTGTGCGACCCACACTCCCGAAGAGTAAAAATGAAAATCTGGCCAGAATTCCCAGCTTCTTCCATTCCATCCTTTGCTTGAGTGGGAGTAGAAAACAGTGGGGTTCATAGCTTTGTTTCACTTGGAGCTTTCACTAAGTGCACTTATAGTCAGTGAGGCCTCCACAATGTACCTGAATACTTGGGATAATTTCTGAGCCTCTACTTAAGTGCATAAATTAGTGGACAAAAGCAAATGTGGTGACTTTTCTGTTATCTGATGCAGCTGGTATATACTCTGCACAACTCCACCATTTGTAGCCAAGAGCATCCTGGAATGTATAGGATGTAAGAGGTCAAGGAGAGTGTGAAGGAGTTGCCCATGCAGACAGTATTTTCTATTGACTCTGACACCATTCACGGATACAGATTTTGGTAAGAAGGACCTTCTTGTTTTCTGTTCCTGTACTGTGCCTTTCTCCTTTCCTGTCCTCAGGGGTATTCATCTTTAAGAAAACCGTCCTACAGAGCACATGTACCAGCAGAGCAATTTTAAGCTGCCTGTAGATCTTTGGTATTCCATCAGTATTATCGTTGCTAAAATAACCATTTTAGTGTTATCCTCTGTGCCCATCTCTCTAGGTGATATTTACAGTGTTCAGCTTTCTGCATAGTGGCCCAAGCTTTACCTCCCGTTGCCTTGAACTGATGATGTTGCCTTTGTGAATGGTACTTTCAAGGCCAAACTAATTGCTGCACTATGCATTGAAATACAGTAGCTCACCTTTATATACCTTTTTTGGTGCGTGTAGTATTAAAATCTACAACAGTACTCAAGAAAATGAACATTATAGTAGTTTTTCTGGGAATACAAGAGTAGTTAATAGATCGCTGGAAGTCCAACTCTCATCCTGTTCTCTGGACAAGCAAGCTGAGGGTGGATTCATAAACAAATTATCAACAGTGATGGCAGCTAAAGTGTGGCACTCCTCATGGTCTCTCATTCCTGACCAAACAGTGCAGTGTATTGGCAACCCATGAAGCCATAATGTCTTGCAAGTGTCTTCAGTTCTGAGGTAGCTTCTGTTACTAAGGGTTCAAACTACACTGCAAATCACCTACAGGTATTTGTTCTTGTAAACATCTCTTGAAACAATGCTGTTACCAAGGTGTTATGGAGAAAAGCAAACATATCGAGTCAACAGTGGCAAATATAATGGATCCCCCTTGCTCAAAACAGGCTAAACATTGTGACATTATGTACTTGCCACCTCCATTCTGTTATGGAGTTGGTACGTGGAGGATGTTATTGAAGGAAGTGAAGTGGCTTTATGTGTCCACTCACAGCCGTTGTCTATGTGAGCCCCTCACAGTCTAAAACACAGAGGTAAAAGGGGCATAGGAAGAAGTGAAACATATTACTGGTCCTGTACTTACAGATTTGTTGTTAAGAAAAAAACGTATCCAGAGTTTGCTTTGAAACAGTGGCAGCGAATGTATAGTCTGAGAACAGAAGTATTTATCTCAGCAGCCTTTATTTCCTTACTGCTTTAAATATGAAGCTCTTTCGCACACTTGCTTCTGGTTAAAGAAGCTGCTGCACATATTTTCTTATAGAAACATTGCATTTTCCCTTATGTATCTCTGTGCATACCACATCTTTCTAAAGGTGTTGCAGTAAAAAAATAAAAAAAAATCAAATGTCTTCAAACTAGTACTTCTCATTCATATATTTTTAAGCAAACCTTGTCACTGTCCTTCCTTGTATTCTTGGGGTGGATAATGTTGGTTTTTTTTATTTATTTCAATTAATTATCACACTGGTTATGTTGTTATTTCCTTTGACTGTCCTCTCTAGAAGTCTGTATTTTCAGCTGTGAGCTAACATGATGTGTTTCACAGAACATCTTGTTAATCATATGCTAGCATGAAATGTGCATTAGCAGGTGTACAGAGTGCAGAAGGATCTATGCCATAAGATTAAGTATAGTCTCATTCCCTGTCATAAACAGGAATATGTGTACAGAATGACTTATTGCAAAACTTTAATTTTAAGCTCTTAAACTCATAATTTTGCCAGACCCCATGGATATGGCTCCTAAGTCTAGATTTCCACTAGAATGAGATCATATCAACATGAGAACTTGATCTTAAACAACGTTTTATGCAAATCTTAAGGAATATAGTCATCTTGGAGCTCTTCCAGCCCAAAGAATTCAACCCTCTTAACTTTTTATCACTTGAAAAACATATTCATGTGGTTTCTCCTTCTTCTGACTGGAAGAGAATTAGATTTTATTTTCCTTTTTACTTGATACTTTATTTTTTATGCAAAAGGGGCTCAAGACTAAATGAAAAAAAAAATCTGTTCGCTTACCTTGCCAGTCTTGTATTCCAGAGGAACTAGACTTGTTTGATTTCTGTAGGACATAAAAAAAATTGCTGCAAGATCACAATTAAACTACATTAGTGAGTTGCAAAACCTTGCAAAACATATATTCAGGGGAAATATTTGCTATTATAGTAGACAGAGCTCATCTGTTCAGCTGTGGCTTTGCTGGGCTACATACTGCATGAAGGCCAGTAGCTGGCCTGAATTTCTTCCACAGAGAAACCTGTCTTTGGATCCACTTCTTATTGCTGGAAATTTTCATTGTGCCTAGATGAAGTGTCACATCTATAAATAACAGAGACAACAACACAATTGCTGTGCAAATTCATTATGAATGCCATCAAGATGAGTACCAGGTTCAGGCCAAATGAGTTAATGATGGCAAATATATATATGCGCAACTTTTTTTTCGAAGGTGGTTTCAAGGAAACTTTTTTTTTCTTGGGGGGGAGGGGGTGGAGGTTGATTTAATCTCTCTCTTTTTTTTTTTTTTTTTTTTTTTTTTTTGAGTCATAGCAAATTTCTGCAGTATTCAGTGGTCCTGAAGTGCCATTCCAATGGCTCTGGGGTCTGGCTGCAGGCCCATGGCAGGCCCCTTGTGGCATTATGGTGGTTCTGCTCCTGAACTGCAGCATCTCTTGCCTGTCCGACCCTGCTTGTCCAGAAACCTCTCCTGTGAGTAGTCTCAGGGATTCCCCCAGGGAAGAAAGACTTCTGGCCAGTTGAGTTGCTTTCTTAAAGCAAACACATGAAATGAGACTTTAGGTTAGAGTTCTCTGTGCTGTCTTGCATACGCAGTGGCTTTGGTGGGTCTGTGGCTTTGGAGCACACGTGATCTGAAGTACAGGCCATTGGCTGCTGGGCTCACAATGATCATTGTCTCTCTACAATGGAAAGGAGACCAAACTTAATTATTATAAATGCCCTGTTTCATCTTAATTAATCTAGTGATATGATTCTGCTTCCCCGATCTAATTAGCTAGGGAGACAGTTAAATATAACTTCATGTCTCTTGAATATTTAGTTGTTCATGGTTAGATCTGCCCACAGTTCCTAAGAGAATGTTCCCACAGCTGGGGTTACCTCCCGGTCGCCCTTCATCTGAAATAAAAAATAGAGGGAGCTCATCTTAATTAAGATGGGGGAATAAATTGTTATTTTAACAGTACACCTTGTAACTTCCAGTCACCTTCAGATCTCTCATGAAGACAAGGAGGCGTCTCTCTGTTCTACTACAAAGGACTGGAAAGTGATTGTGCTGTATGTAGGAAACGGGGTTACCAGTGTTCAAGCGGATAAACATGACTTCAGGCTCTGTGTGGAAAATATTTGTCCTTCACTCTGTAACAGATGGAAGATAATCAGTAACCTAGATTAAAGTGATAAGAATAATTTGAAATTAATAAATCATTTAAAAATAATTTTCTATGGAAACATTTCTAAGAAAGACTAGTCTGTAACCATGTGGTCAGAATAGTCATAAAGAAGGTTTTGTTGACCAGTGATGGGCAAGGATACTTCATGTTGTGCTAGATGTTTGCAAACAAGATAAGAATAAATTGGTTTGTCCCTATCCTAAAGTGGACAGTTAAACATTTCCTTTCATGAACTATTTCTTGGACATTTAAACGTATTACTTGGATGGGTCATGTGCAAAATAAAAGTGGGACACCCATGTAAACAATGTGAGTGATGAATAGAATCTGTGAAAGAAAAAAAATGAAGGTTGGTTTTGAACAATGTAAAGAAGAGGATAATTATTTTAAGACCAGGTAAGTATCACCAGTGAGACATCATTTCAGTGTAAGTCACTGTGCCTTGGAGTAAGAAGGGGGATTGTTCACACTGCATTTGAGGTCCCTGCCAGCCCTACATTCTATGGGATGAGGTGCACCAGGGACCTTTGGAGTGAGCTTGTTCTGGTGTGCAGGGAAATTAGTTCCATTGAAAGAAAGTCATTCTTGAATGTACCATTTTATTAGCAGTGTGTCTGAGCTCACTTAAAATAGAGATCAAAAGATAAATTACTAATATGTAATGCACAAATAAAGCTTTTCTAAAGCTGGTACAAAGAGAATTTATTGATTCTGGACACACAGGCTGTTAGATAGACCTCTGTTGAGTACTTCTGTCAGAATGCCTGAAGTGTGCTGTATGTTTGAGACCACTCTTCAAATTGGGGCTGATGTAAAAGAATGGGAGTTAAGTTTACAAAAATTACCAAGGCTTTTCAGTTCCTAAATTTTATTTCAAGACAATGATACGTAGTCACATGAGTACACTTTAAACTTCTGCTGTGTAAGCCTAGAATGAAATAACTGCAGCTGAGAACGGCTGCAGTGCTGACTAGTATGACACTAGTATGTCCTTTGTTACTTAATCTATAGGCTGCAGAAACGTTTGTGGGGTTGTTCCACAGATGAGTGGAGAATCTAGCTGCATAACAAAGGCTATACACACACTTTCAACACATGGCTGCTCAAACTTAATGGCATAATAACAATAGCTTTGAAGGTTAAGCCTGATATAAATTAAGCCCATTTCTAAAGAAATCCTTGGTGTGTATTCATAAATGGTTTTGAATAGACCTAACACGTAGCTGAACAAACACCTCTGCATTCTGTTTTGTGTGCAGGTGGGCAGCTGCAGTTGAAGTTCCTGGATCAATACTGGGGCTGCCCATTCTGCAGCTATTTGGGACTGAGTTTGAAATGAGTCTGCCTTTTGTACCTGAGGGCAACCTGAGATTTGTGTAGTTCCCCTGTGTGCTTACTGACAATAGTGGTGTGCTCTGTAGAAGCACTTGCAGGATTTGTGCATGTGCTTCTGCCTGGTGAATCAGACTCTTGGCTTGTTGCCCATATCTTGGTGTTACTAGAGATGAGGAAATGCTCACCTTTGTTCAGCTGCTAATTGCCAGACTGCTCAGCTCGGTATGGATTTCGAGCCGCACACAACAGTGTGTTGGCATCTCTGAAGTGAATCTTGCATGGAGAGAGGCGAGTCTAGGAGCTGAGCTGGAGCTATGGGCTTGATTGCACTTGTACTTAACTTGTTGACCATGGAGCCCCTCTTTCGGATGTAATTGTGCTAATAAATTCAGAGCTGTGAGCTGCTGGAATTGCAGGTTAATTGGGATGGTTTGAGTGGGATGCACTGGTTGTGCTTGCAATCACAATACACAAGTATTTCCCAAAATATTTAATCTAAGCATTCTGTCATCTGTTTGCCTGTCTTCCTCAGTTCCCTTAAGAATGGTATTTATGTTGAAGGCAGGTTTCATACTCCTGAAGAGGAAGAAGAACTATCTTTCTAATCTGCAAAAGTACAATTTTCATGATGAGTAGATAGCTCAGAAAAGAAAAAAAAAAAACACCTTAGGTTAAGATTCCTTTAGTCAAAGACAAAATCCCTGGCATTAGGTCTCACTAAATTTAATAAGCTCGTATAAACTGGCACAAAGGGTTGAGCAGACCTTTTTTTTTTTCTCTTCATGAGAAATCAGCCTAGTGAAGGCAGCGTGAGGGAAGGGAGTGTGAACTAGATGTACCAGGCTATCCTGCTATGTCAGGGTTTGGTGCAGGGTAGGTAGAGGAGCACATTCTGGTGTATAGTGGGCAGTGCTCTCTTGCTTCTCTGACAGAGATCTGTACAGGAGCTGCTGGAGGAGACCAGTGGGGTTCTGCTGCTCCAGCTGGGTTGGAGGCAACATCCTCCATTGGAGTTTGCTGTAGTTCAGGGTTGAGTCTGGTGTGAGTAAAACTGCTCTTCAGTACAAGCAGTCAGTAAGCAAGATGAAGTGCTAAAAATGACTGTACTGGAACCTGGTTCAGGAAATATGCTTTTCAAGTATTATGCATATGCCAGTGTTTAAACTCCAGAGCTGGACTGGTTTGTTATAGGGAAATATCTGACATGTATAAACCAGATACGGCTGGCATAATTACTGCACTTCTACAAAAACCTCTTCAACTTAAGAGACAGGCCAATGAAAACAAACATGAACTTAAAAATCAACACTCACATTTGTATTCCAGGATTGGAGTTTACTTTTGAGACTAGTGTCTACCACAGTAGTATTTTCTACCATAACATAGCTACCCACAGTTCATAGAGATTTGCAGTTTATGACCTAAAGTTTGCACTAGTATCGGAGGCCTATGGATAAATGAGTGTTAATTAAAGAAAGGCATGTATCTCGTGCCTATTGGTAACACACCTTGAGGATGGGCTGCAGTAAGAAAACTTGTTGCAAAAAAAAGTTTCGTGTGAACTACTTGAAATTTGGATATATTTTAGAAGATTTTGTAGATTCTTGGGAAGTGCCACATCCTATGCATTTTTCTTTCACCAAATGAGAAGTGTAATACTGATAGGAGGAAGGTTTAAATTAAATCCTATCACCACTTCCTAGTCAAGTGAAGAATGGTTTTGACTTTTTTTTGAAGAGATTTTAATTAAAAAATCTGAGATTTGAACAGGATAATGGAGCTGGCTGGGAATGTACCAGTGAATTTTTTTTCTGCTGGAAAATGTTTGAATTCTTACAGCTCAGTTTCTGTAGGAATAATCATATGGGTTTTGATTTCTAGCTGATATAAAGGTCAGATTTACCCTCTTTGGGCTAGTTAATCATTTAACATATATGTAACCCACATAGACAGCCAAGGTTCAAATTTTTGTTACTGATTCCAGCTGGTTGTTCAGACTTGTCTTCATGCAGCATACTCAGCAGTCTGTTGTCCAGTCTTGGTTGGGTCAGTCTGAGCTTGTTGATGAAACTTACTGCTCCATGCTCTATAAACTACTGACTGGCAGGAGAACATCTGTGGTCTGAGGTGCTGAATGCTTAGGTTCAGTCTGAACCGGACAGAGAAGAGAGATGAAATGTCTACTTTTATAGATGAAGTGTTTCTCTAAGCAGAGGGCTTAAGCCTGTGACTAATTTTTTTGACTGTCCAACTGCAAAAACTCAAAAAAACGCCGCAGATACTGATCTTTTGGGAGACTGGCTTGCTTTTTGCTACATAGATGTAGCACAAAACCAGTGTCTTTGTTTGAATTCATGAATGCAGCCCTTTGGTTATTTTGCAGTCTTTGATTTGTAGGAGTTTCCAAGAAGATGTGCAAGTCCCCAGGTGCCAATTGAGTGCCTGGCACTCATCTTAACCAAGGAGCTGGTCCCACTACTTTACACTGGGGCAAAACTCCTAGGGTGGAAATATGAAATTTACGTTGCAAGCTGCAAGATTTTTTACTTAAAGGAGATCAAATTCCATCTGTGCCGTTAGATACTTCCAGCAGATCCTTTGGGTGTCATGCTGAGTGCTCCTCTGCTTGCTATTTGCTGTTTCTGGCTGAGTTCCTTCGCTCCCAGCTGGCTGAGTGGGATCACCTCGGCCAGGGCTCAGCCGAGAGCCACGCCAGCTGTGAGAGAAGGGAGTGGGCAGCCAGCCCATCCCACTGGAAACAGCGAGCTGTTTGATTTGGCTTGGTCATATCACCTTAACTGCACATTTCATCCCAAGGTTTCAGTCATTTTTAATGATGTTCCACTAAGCATGTTTCTCATAAACCCACATTTTTAAGCATATCCCTCTTATGAATAGAGCATGGAAACATCACATAATGGGTCTTAAAAAATTGCACAAACTTGTGCAAATTAAAAGCAACTGTGAAATTTTCCATTAAAATGCCTTTTGGTTTAAATTCTAAGGAGTGAATTTCTGCATTTCCAGAGGTCTCAGTCTGCTCAGTGATCACTGTATGTCCAAGCTGACAGCGCAGTTCAGAAGTGAGTGAACTCTGGTCTGCAGTAACCATCTGCATCTTACGTGTCAGTTTATATTTTGTATGATGTAGGACCAACTCAAGTCTTAAACTTCTTTTATTTTAATTTAATTTAATTTAATTTTTTTATCATTTTAAAGTTGTTTTGATTCAGGTAAAGCAAGCACTAACCCTTATGGATTATAGAGTAACTCTTTTGTGTACATTTGAATTGAAACCAATGTGTAAAACTCAGGTGTAAGCAGTGTGGTAGTGGTGAGGAAAGAAATGCCTGAGAGCACCTGACACTTCTGGCCTTGGGCAGGAGCCAAACCTCTGAAGGGATACTGCAATCCTGGCACTGCAGGAGGGCTACAGAAGGCTCACTAAATTCTTGCTTTAATGTTGTCTTTTGATTCACATATTAAAAGTAGTGAGTAGGTTGTAATGATAAAACCATCACATCAGGCTGACAACTTGGGTTCATACTTTCTCAAGTGTTTCTTAATGTTCATTTAATGCTGACTCGGGGGAGTTGGGGGGATTTCCATCAGTTTAATCAAGGGGACTAAAAAATTAATACTTAATACATATTTATAATCCCTTCAAAGGAGAGCCACTTATAGCTTGCTCACAAGATAAAGGATTATTTAGTTCAACTGTTTCATCTGTAATTTCTGATGCTCACTACAAACCAGGTCATTGAGACTACAGATTATACTCCTCGATAGAATTAGAGCAGCAAGGCAGCAATAGAACTGTGCTGCACAAAGCAAATTGCTACACTGGTGCTGGGGCAGGAAATCCTTGACACTGTAAATGGGAACTTAGCACTGTTTACGAAATGTCTTATCCCAAAGATAGCTTGCTCAGCATAATTTATGAATGCATGTAGTTTTCTCACTTAGCTCATTTTGATGATGGCCTTAAAACTGAGCTTTGGTTTGTGCAGATTTTTGGAGTGATGTCTACCATGTCAGCCATTTGGCTGCAGGAGAGCTTGTAACACTTGCTGGATGGAAGCGAGTCAGCTCTGTTGGACAAACACGAGGCTGTTTGTCAGGGCAGTAAGGGAAATGTGCTGCTCTTGTGTAAAGCTCTGTTTTATGAGGAGAGCCTAGCTACTATGTTAACTTTTCGTACAGTAATCTATCAGGTAATTCCTGCCTGCTAAACTCTCTAAGAATTGTTTTCCACCATGTCCTGAGGCAGTATAGTAGTACAGGATCATTGATGGGATTTTTGAGAAACTAACTGCAGGTGCATTTCTTTCTCAGTTTTATCCTGAAATGAAGAACTGGTGGAGCTGTCCTAATCCAACAGATCTACAGCGCTGGACCAACCCATTTCTGTTGGCTTATGCAGCAACCATGAAAGTGGGGATATGCATGTAGTATGTTCGGTAGCTTTACAAGTGCCGGAGTTAGCTCCGTTCCTGGCAGAAGCACAGCTGTGTTCACGTGGAAGCTCTATGCGAGCTAATTTTGTCCTTCTGAGAATGTTTAGCGGCCCCTTGTAGAATTTCACATGTATTTTACTTCCTCTAATGTGGGCACTGATGTATTTGACTGCTTTGTGCCCCGTAAAAGTGCCTTGCAACTAGCTATTTCAGTACCAGTTTCAATGTTGCATTGCGTGGAGCATTTAGTATCCTTGTTTCATTCTTTTAAATTGAATTAAATCTAATAAAGATAACAATTAAGAAAACAGTACCAAATATATGAGTTTTGTTATAAAGCTTACATTTTGTGCATACGACTCTTCAGAAATGCTTGTGAAATCCAACAGTTCCTCTTAAATTTGGCTGTAAGTAATTTGAATAGATAAAATGGCAACACAGAAAAATGAGAGCTGATAGCAACCATGGAGAACCCTCTACTTTACCTTTGCATGCTTCCACAATGACTAACATTATAGGGACTGAATCTATCATACAGATGTGAATGGGCCTGGTGTCAGCCCCTCATCACCAACAGGCACTATAAACTCTGTTTATAGCAGAACAGCATTTCCTCTGTTACAGGGAACAGGGCACTAACCCCTGTTTTCCACTAGTTTTACATCCGTAAAACAAACTCGCATTGAACAAAGGAACTTAAGCTTGTAAAAAATGTGATGTAACTTAGATGTCAAGTACAAGGCTCAGCATATCAACCCTGGTACGAATGCCAAAAGCCATCAGGAGAACAGGCTGACAGAAGAACTTGTTTGTAAGCAGCATTCTGGAGCAAAGCTGGAGGCTCACAAAGCTTTGAGACCTGGGGTTGCACCACACGCCCCTTGGTGAAAGAGCTAATACCCAGTGATGTGTAGGAGCACGCCAGCTTCTCGCTCAGTGCAGGTTTGATTGAAAACCCCTTTGTTAAAGGGGCTCAGAGGGCTCAAGTGTCCATGAAGGTTGCTGCCTCTGAGAAGAAAGATGCCTCTTTGAGAAGAACTTCTTGAGATGAGGAAGAAACTTCAATCTGAAACTCAAAAGCTAGTGATATCTAATCACTACAGTAATCCAGTCTGAATGTTAACAGTCCCCTGTGCAATTTTGCGAAGACAAACATTTCTTTCTACATCTCAACAAAGCAAGCTTCTAATGTGGGTCAGATGGAAATCCTGTTTATTAAAAAGCTGCTAAAGACAACTAAATTTTTGATCTCAATGGGAGAGTCTTCTCTGTGACCCTTGAAGGCATGCCAGTGGACTCTTCCAGCACACGCCTCACTAAACAACAAATGGATCACTGAGGTGCTCTAACAAGGATTGATGTGTCCACCCAATTAGAGGGATGTAAAGAGCGGTCCCTTGAAATTCGGGGTTCATTGGAATTGCTCTGTAATTTCCACAGTACTAAAGCATTGCTTCGTGGGTATTGTTGGATGCAACAACTGGCTTGTGTGCATTGTCCTAGCTCACAAGTACAAATTTTGTACATACATTTCTCCTTGGAAGCAAAAACAATAAAGTGAGGAAAAAAAACCCAAAACAAAACAAACAATCAAACAAACACAAATATTAATAAGAAAGTCAAATCAGTCATTGATATCTGTAGTCTGATAAAGGTCTTCTCCAAACCTAGCGCTGTTACAAGCCTGATGGAGAAGGCTCTTTAAATACCTGTTTTCAGGGGCTTACATTTTTTCACTTCTACTTGGATTTAATTTCTTTGTGTCTAAAATCTGTACAATTTGAGGAGGTGAGAAGTTGTAATGCACCTTGTGTAGCGAAAGTAATGCAACTCTTCAGATGGAGCAATGCGTGGAGAATTCATTAAGTATTTTGGGACCGTTTCCTTTTTCTCTTGGAACAATGTTTCTGGTTTCCAGTTTAATTGTACGTGGAACTTGTGCTACTTCAGAAATAATTTCCTCATGGCATTTTAAAAGAAAACTTAAAATTAGGCCATGTTCTCACTTTCTAGACCATTTGTATTTCCAGGTAGATAGTGCAATTGTTTGCATAGAACAACATGAAATACCAAAATGCAGATCAGCAACAAAGCAAAGATCAGTGCATGTTTTGTTTTTCAATCATCTGTCAGTTTAAAAATCATGGAACACTTCAAGATTTTAGAGAATGTCTTGCAGGTAATATTAAAGACTCACTCTGATAACGTGTGATGGCAATTTGAAATTCCTTGACTGCCCTTCCAGGAAAACTGTATCATATTACGTTTTAAGACAGTTAGATATTGGCAAGTGAAATTTTATTTCTTAGAAAACAAATGAAACACTGACTTATGAAAGAAATTGCATAGACAAGCAATAAATCCATACAAAACAGCCAGTTGAGATATTCAGCCTACTTTTACAGAGGATGCTCTGACTCCTCCTCTCTTGCTGCTTCTTATCCCTTCAGTGTGATGTGAGTCTGAATAAGAAATTGTAACTTAACTGTGGCAGGTAACTACCTGCATTCAACAGCAATTCTCTGCCTAGATTATATGTCATTTTTAAGCCTAACTCATTGTGAAGGAAAGTCCTTATGCTGAGGAGTTAGCAGTGCTCTAA
This sequence comes from Odontophorus gujanensis, assembly GCA_013399175.1. Lineage (NCBI taxonomy): Eukaryota > Metazoa > Chordata > Aves > Galliformes > Odontophoridae > Odontophorus > Odontophorus gujanensis. The sequence goes on along the minus strand of VXAB01003425.1, from coordinate 41,305 downwards.
AACATGTCATAATGTAAAAGAAGATTCTGCTTAGTTCTGTACATTTTATAAAAACTATAGCATTTGGTGTTACCATTCTCACTGAATAGCTTAAGAAACTATGTTAAAAGCCTCATTTAAAAACCTTGACATCTTCTGGTGATGGAGAAAGCCGAACTCCTCAGTGTTTGTAATTACCCTCTGAGGATAATTAGCTGACCATACTTGGGCATGGTTATCATACCTTAGATGCCATAGAGATTAAAACAATCTGAGGATTTCTTTGAAGCCAAGTAAAATGAGAAGTGTGAGTTAGAAAAAGACTGTGTATGAGGTATTGCCTTCCCTCCTTGTATAACAGGAATTCAAATGTATCATGTGCTCAGTGAAGCAGCACATGATATTTCAAAAGGCAGTAGATACTGAAGACTGATTTAAGCCACATTTACCAGAGCCAGTAACTTCAAACTCAGATTTGTCTTCTGGCCAGGGAATATTCTTAGCTCATCTCTAGCCAATTCTTGTTTTTTCTTACCCAGCATGACTTTATGTTATTAATAGATCCCCTATGTTGGGGATGATTTGATCTCTTACTCTCAGTGTTTATGTAATTGAGTCACTGACCCACTGTGGAAATTCAGTAGCATGCAGCTGTGATACGGAATGCATGTGCTTTGTGTCACTGGTCTTCGTGTCCGTAAACTCAAAAGCTGCTGCCTGGCCATGGTACTTCTTGCCAAAGCTGCCTGTTTCCAAGACCATGAGAGAACATAAAATAATTGACATGTTTTCTTAAAATGTAGGCTTTTTTTTTTTGTGTGTGTGTGTATGTGTGTGTGTGTGTTTGTTAGGCTTTCCCATTAGAGTGGGTAAAAAGAGAGGCACGGTAGAATACTCTGGAATGACTTCAAAAAATATCCCACTGCAGCAGTGACTGACATCTCCATCTTTAAAATAACTGTAATAGAGTTAAATACAGGAGTGAACAGAAAAGCAGATGAAGCCTGTTCCTGCATTTAATCCATTCCTCTCTTCCAGTGTGTGCTATTTTTTTGTATTGCTGGGCATCTGCTTCAGGGCTGAACCAACATAATGGACAATTATATGTCAGCTCTGATTACAGAATGCTCAAGTAGGAAAAACACTGATAAGGTAGGTTTAGTAGAGAGAATATCATGGATTTTTGTGTGTATCGTTTGTTGTTGTTTGCTTGTTTTTAAACTGGAGAACTCCTTAACTGCTGAACAGAGTTCAGTGTCAGAACCAATCTAGGTGCCCCTGAGCATTCCTGAATCCTGACCCAGCCTTTGTCAGCCCCCTGGGAGGCAGCATGCCATACAGACACTTAATCTAGCTCATTATGGCGACTGAAACAAGGACTGAAATCTCTCTGTATGAATTCAGTGGTGCTGCCCTGAACAATCTCTTTTTATCTTTCTCCTCCCATCCCCTTAGTCCCTACACTCCAATCTAAAATCAAGTAGCAGAGGTCATTTCCAGCCAGGGGCTCTCAGCCCAGCACGTCATCTCTCCCAGTCCCCTCCAGGCTGATGGTATCTCCCTGTCTGGCACTGCTCTTCTGTGTTACTGCTAGGAGGACGTTTTCCTCATAGTTTTGCACTCACTGTGCTACCACTTATTGCAGTACTAGGCTCCGACTAAGACATACAGAGCTCTTTCTAGTTAATAATTGACACAGACACTTCTACCATCAGTCACCTCCCTTGGGCAGTTTCCTCACTCTTCCCTTGAATTCCTGTCTTTGGGATGCAGGAGTTTTCTTGAAGCTCTTTTCCATCCCAGCTCTACTTCTTGTGCTACCCTGTGCTGCAGGTAGTCCTATTCCCTGCCTCACCACATGCTCCCTATCACCCTCACCTTCTTTTTTCTGTCCTTCTCTCTCCCTGAGTTCACTCCTGGCTGAGCACAGTTCAGGTGAGACCCTGCTGGTGCTGCCAGCCCTCATAGAAATATAACTCCAACAGACACAGCAAAGTATGCCAGAGCCTTCTGCCAGGGCAGCGGATAGTTTGTTCTGGCATGCTATCTGCCCCACAGTCTGCCAGCTGGCTGCAGTACTTCTGTGTGCTTGTAGTATCTCCAAATATACTGGTCTTTCCTTGCTTTGGGTTTATTTTAAATTGTTGCTTACATAGCCTAAATTTTATTGCATCAGTTTTTCCATCAAGAGATGCAGGAATGAATGGAACCCAGTAGGCACACACTGAGTGCTGAAACATCCTTGAGCCTGCAGCTCCTTTTGTTCACTGACCGTTAGACACTTCTTCAGTTGCATTTAGATGACATTCTCTTACAGGTTAAGAAATTCTTTGAGACAGTTCATCCCCACCCCCAACCAGACAGTTAGGTCCCCTGCAAGTGGATGCCCCAAAGCAGAAATCTCAGTTCTCTAGATTACCGTACCTTATTTGGTGGAGGCATCATTTAACATCAACATTTTAACTTGCAAATAACTTGCATTTAAATTCTTAGAAAATTTCCTCTACTTTCATACTTTGGAAGCAGTGAGTATTTTAGGTGTGTAAAATAGAAGGCACGTCCATTACTGAAGTTTCACAGGCTTCTAAAATCACAGAATTTACGCGATCCTGCTTTGCTGCATGAAACTTCTAGGCTTTTACCTTCAAAATACAAATGAAAACATTGGAAGTGTCACCTCCTGGCCATGTGCAAATCTGCTGTTAACTTCTCCCACTGTCATTTCTTAGGATATTTTTCACTCCTAAATGGTCATTTTTAATTATCATCTCGGCATCTTGTCATTCAGAATGCATCTTTAGAAATGAATGACGTCACTCACATCAGGAACTCCTATTTTCCTTCCCATTCCTAATCAGCTCACCACTGTCAGTGCTGAGTAATAAGTTTCTCCACAGTTACTTAAGACCCCTTGCTGTAAACAACTCCAAGTTGGATCCATTTGACTCTTTAAGGACTTTATATTCTGTTCTATTGGTGTACACAAACAAAGAAACTAAAAAAAAATGGGCCAAAAAAGTCTTTTTGGTCCCAATGATATGGCTGATTCCTCCAAAATAATATTAAGTATTGTCCACATCACTGTTGTAATTTCTTATTTTTTTTTTTTTATTTTTCTTTAATGAGAGCAGGGGAAAGCTGAATTATTTAAAATTGGAAATGTCTGACTGAGTACCTACTGGGATTAATATTGTCGTCACGATCTTCCACACTGCACCTTTTGTCTGCAGATTCCTTACCAAAATACCAGTCTGTTCTCTTGCTGAGTGCTAATTTAATGGATGGGTGCAGATCACTTGCTCTTTATACCTTAATCTTTGCTATCACCTGTCATTTTTGACACAGTTGTCAGAAGATGACAGTCGCTCACTTGAGAAGCTCTGGAAATGTTCCTCCCATAATGCCATGGCACTGATGTCATTAAAAGTAAAAAGCTCTCTTTCCCCTAGCTTTGGGATGCTAGAACAAGTTGATATATTTCTTATAATAAATGCAGGATGGAAGTGATGAGGTTGGCTGTGTCTGAGGATGTTGCTTGCTCCCTCTCAGATCGCTCGCTAAGTCAGTGTCACTGAAATGAGCCTCTGTAGTGTCATTGTGAGGAAGAATGGCTTACACCGAATGCAACAGAAGGCAACATTCGGGCGGGTGGGAGGAGGCCTTTGCCAAGTTGTGGCAGGGATCACAGAATAAAATTTAAGGGGTAGGTTTAATGAAGAGTGGAGGGAACGTAATCTTGGATCTGCTGTTTCCATTATGCACAGAACTGGTGCCCATATAATAGTGACAGTTTATTTTAAGTTTCTTGAATTTAGAAGAGATCTTTTTTTAAAATATAGTTTGTATTTCACAAAACTAGCATCTTGGAAATGCTGAGTTTTGAGGACTCTCATTGCTTATGATTTATTCTTCACTGTTAGTCTTCAGCCTGCCTTTCTGGCTCTGGAATCCAGTTCACAGGCTGATTTCCATCTCTCTTTCAGGAAGGAATAATAATGACACTCCTTTCTCTTAACATGCCTGGGGCAATCCCACATCAAATCATTTTCCAGCTTTGTACTTCATTTTCACAGAGTTCCTCAATACGACTGAAATAGTTGGACACATTTGGACCCTGTCTTTATCTGGCTGCAGTGGCCAGCATGTAAGGAGGAAACCTGTGTTTCTCTGGAGCCATGGCTTGTTTTCTGCGTCTGTTTTTCTGCCATGTGGGGACTAGTAATTTCAAAGTCTTTTTCAGTTCAACAGGGGAAGCTCAATGCTTCCATGAGTTAGGGGGGTAGTTCCTTGTAATGGTTTGTGACCAGTCTCATCAAATAGGCAAAGCTTGAAGAAGAGCTATGCCTGCTCTCCCAGTTCATTCATTCCTATCAGAGCTGATGCAAAAATCTATGTGAGAACCAATTTGTGCTTGGTGCTAGAAGCATTCCCTCCGAATTCACTCTTCCTTGCTTAGGCTTGTACCAAACTTGTTTAATGTGATCCTGGTATGCAGGTGGAATCTCACGTGTTTAATGGTACAGTTCTGATGATCTTGTACTCTTCATTTCTGGCCTTGGAACTGTTACTGGTAGGGCTATGGCAAACATTTCTGGGTATGCCATATGGCCAGTGCCCATGAATGCATTTGACAGCAAAGCTTGTATAGGGCAGACTGTCTGCTACTTTGCTCTTCCATCATTCAGAGCCTGCAGTCACCTGAAATGTGTAGATGACGGAATCATAGAATCACTAAGGTCAGAGAAGATCTGTAAGATCATCAAGTCCAACCATCAACTCACCTCCACCACTGTGCCCACAAAAGCATGGTCCTCAGTGCCACATCCACCCTTTCTTTGAATGCCTCCAGGGTTGGTGACTCCACCCCTCCCAGGGCAGCCTGTTCCAGTACCTCACCATTCTTGTATGGATATGGAGGACTATGGCAGTGCAACCTGATATACTGCCTCAGATCTACTATGTTCAGCTGCAGTACTTTAGATGCAGAGCAACACCAAGGTGAATGATGACTTATGAGAATATTATTTTGTTAGATGGCCCAGAATTGAGGCAGGCATTAAGATGAAAATAAAAGGTTATTTTCAAAATTGCACTAGTTATTTTAATACGTATGAAATATCAACCTGAGCTTTTCTCACTCTCCCTCCATTGCATGAACCACATCAACTGTAGTTTGCTTCCACTTTTCAGCTAGCTTGTGTCTATATTCAGCTACGCATGTGAAAACTTGAGAAGTTGCAGTAGTTTCATTTCCTGCACCATTTCTACTGTCCCTGGCTGGTGTGTGGTGTGTGCACATGCTCTGCCCAGTGCTGTGTTGTGAAACTTTCCTCTTGCAAAAGCTATGTGCTGGGGAGTGGGAAATACATGTTTCAGTGATAGAAGGGGAAAGGAAAAGAAACAAACTGCTCTCTCAAAATGATCATATTTTATTATATGAGTGGTCACATTCTCTGAAGAAAAAGTGGAACCTGGACAATGCTTGTTTTCTCCTCGCTTATTTTTAATGGAAAACTGTTGACTAATGACACTTGCTGCAGGAGTGCCTCTGCATACATGCTACCTGTGGTGTACCTCTCCTGGACAGGAAGAAAAAAATACTGCTATTGACTGAATGTCTCTGCAAGCCTTAGAAATACTGAACAGGCAGAGGAAGACAGGGTCTGGAAAAACAATCCCCTGCAGTATTTACTTGAGCCTTCCTTCTGTCCACACAAGCCAAACTTAGCAATGTCAGTATAAATGTTGGGTAGTTATGCCACACGCAGATTTATGAGCTTGCATAAACATCTTGTTATTAAAACTTTAAATATTTACGCTGAGATTCAGCTGCCTTCTGGACTCTGAGAATCTTTCTGAGCACTAGGGTTGGTTGTTTTTTTTTTTTTTTTTTGTGTTTTAATTGAGAATATTCTAGGGTTGGCTTTTTAACATAGAACTCTGATCCACTGGTTTTCTTATCAACGGTTACACATTAATTTACACTGTATCAGGGCTTATGTGTTGTTTAGTCCTTTTATAGTTAAGTGACAACTGACCATTTGAACGACCCATGTAGCTCCGAGAATGAGCAGTTTTAAGTAGAACAGTGAGAAAAAAAATGGAGTAGAGTTCAGAGTGCTGACTTCTGCTTGGTATCTCCATGTTTGGGTTCTGCAACAGCAGGGCATAGTTCTGTGCTGGGCCCTCAGGAAATCAAGGCTTGTTCTGACTGTTCCTCCTAAGGACCAGCATAAATCCCTCAGAGAGACTTCTTTTGTTTTTTGGTGAGACATGAATTGGGGCATTAAAACAAAAATCGTTATAGTGGGTTAAACTTTAAACATTTTTCTGTTTAGTAGCATATACATGTAACAAAACATGCCCTTGGGTTGCCAAACATTATCCAGCTGGCAATTACATTGCAAACAGCATGCTGAAGATTAAAATGCTCTGTGATCTAGACAACACTTTCTGTGCTTGATGCAGTATTTCCCTTTTAATTATGTAGGGAACTATCACACTGGTAAGCAGTGGCAAATAATTGTCATGAAAATTTGCAGATGAAGAGGCATTATTTCAAAATAGCAGTGAGGTAGACATGGAGGAAGGTGAGAGGTAAGAAACAGCCATGTATAACAGATGGGAAAATTGGCTTACACATGAACGGGCACTGCACTTGAATCCAGCATGACCTGGAGGAGCTGCAGTCTGCCAAACATCACCCATCGAGCAGTGCAGTGACAGTTTGCTTTTTAGCATAACAGCAATGGCTCCCAGTCAGTCTGGACAGGGAAGACATAGGATGGGGCAATATGTCTGTGCTGGGGGAGCAAGCTCTAGCTGCAGTCATCTGTTCAGTTATCTGTCCATTTTAATTCTTTTAGCATCGTTTTAATTCATTCAAAGAACAAGCCCGATTTTTTTCCTCTTTTAGAAGTTTGGAAGGAGGTAACAGAAGGAGTAAGTAATAACTTAGGAATTTTACATTGAACACGAACGTTGGCTCTCTGTTGCTGTAGCTACATCATCCGTCTCAACATACAGTAGCTATGGGAACAGAGCTATTCGACATTGCAGAAGGAATGCAAACCTTTCACCCCTGACTTGCCATTTGTCAGAGTCCTTTTCTCAGAAGTCTTAACATAATTTCCTTTCTGGTCTTAGCTCTCACAAGGCTCTAACCATGGCATTTCCCTCCTACAGAGATCTCAATCTCAAGACAAACAGGTTTCTTTTCTCCATATTCTTGAAATTTTTCTGTCAAATTCTACTTTGTTGTCATAGCTCTGTGCATAGCAGTTTTCTTGGTTTTCTTCCTCCTCGACCAAGCAAGGACACTGAGTAAAACACTACTGTAGAAAACAAAGGAAATGAAATGGAACGTGGTGAAGCCTGTGAAGCATCACAGATAGATAGCTTCACCACTCAGGTCACACCACTGGTGGGGCAGCTTAGTTGCAGAATCCCAGGGACGATGCTAGCATGAGTGCTTTGTTTAAGATCTCAGGTGATATGGTCATGGAAAGCAGTTTTAAAAAAGCTTAATTAAATCACTTAGTAAAAGGAGTAGAAACAATGGAGCCTCTTGTGCTGCTACAGTCAGAAAACACTGCAGTTAGCTGCAAGAAATAGAGGACATTAAATAAGTCTAAGAAGGTGCTTTGTGACAAGGGATATTCATACTCAGTAGAACTTGTATACATACATATAAAAATGTTTATATGTATGTATACAAATACTTAAAGATAATGTACATTTAATACAGATACAAATGAAAACTGTAACTGTTTAGTTCTCCTTTCTGCATGACATCCTGACATGCTTCAAAATTCCTGTCATTTTCTTGCTGGAGGATTGGCAAAATGTGTTTTTTTATATTCTACTCTCTGAAAGTAAAATATAGCTGAGTTTGAACCTCAAGAATTTGATCCTGGCTTACCATTTTTGGCTAGAAGTCAAGCCAGTAACATCATAGTTCCTAGGAGATGAATTAAAATAAATCACCCATGAAGCCCGATTCTGTTTCTTGCTCCTATCTATTCTACTGCAAATAAGACTTCTTATTAAAAATCACCATGGATACACGATCCTTATAATCCTGTGAGTCTTACTCTGATTGTCTGCTTAGCTGCAGAAAGTTAACTAATACTATGCCCAAACTTGGAGAAATTGTTATGGAAGTAAAAATGAGATTTATATCTTCAAAGCATCAGGAGAGGAAGAGTAAAAGTGTGCTTATGAGATCTCAAGTGCTTTGCCAGAGACTGGATAACAAGTTGGCATCAAGGAAGAGTAAGATATTTGGACTGGTGCCATTGGATTTTATACTTGGAAGTATACTTTATACTGGGGGGTCTCTCATGAGAGCTGTGAAATTGCTGTACAGTTTTGCAGATTTCCTCCTATCCTTCCTCCCCTCAGAGTGCTGAGCAGAGGTGGCTGTTCTGCTTCAAATTACGTTTAATTGCACTGTCTCTCTGTGGAAAAATATCTGTTTTTACTGAGTTTTCCATCTGGATCAACGTGTTGTCCAGGGGACCCTACGGCTGTGGGAAGAGAGAAGGCTGCCTTGCATGTGTTGTTCATGCTTGCTGAAAGATTAGGCTTCAGGAAATCCAAAGTTCAAAGTGTTCATTCAGATAGGGTTCTTGTATTCTCCCTGAACTGGTCAAGGAAGAGACTTGAAACCAAACCTCACATCTCACATGGTGCTGCCTTCTCAGACCCCGCAGCAGTGACTGTGGCAGTAACTGCTGCTTCTCTCCCTAAGTTCCACAGCAAAGAGCCATAGAATATCCTGACTTGGAAGGTACACAGAAAGATCATTGAGACCAGCTCCCAGCTTGACATGGGACCATCCAAAAGTCAAACCATAAAAGATCATCTTTAAATCAAGCACAGCTGTTTTGACCCAATCCCCCTGTGACAGATAGTGGGGCAGCAGGTTGCTTTATCTCCATCTGCAGTGCTTGGGGCATTTTGGAACAGTAGAGGGAAAAAAGCCCTTTGTGAGAAGTTGCTTAGCTGTCTTTAGAAAGGGTGGAGAAACAGTTCAGAAGCAATTGCCATGGTGCAGAGCTTTTTCACAGAGGCTTGTGCATACCTCAGCAGAAGTCTTCACTCAACAATTAGTGTGATTGCTGTAGACCAGCTTGTTTTTACTGGTAAAGTGGTCAGATCAGTTCTCTGGTTTGTATCAGCATGCCCTTGCAGTGACAGTATGAACAAAGTCTGCTTTTCAACCACTTACAAGCATGGACTTGCTCTCTGAAACTTGGTGGCAGTAATGGCAACAGGACAAATGCAATGAGAAGGTGTTACAAAGGAAGAAGAAAATGGAATGGTCATCCATCTCCACAGATCTAGGCTCACAGGAGAAACTCCAAAAAGGAGGGAGCTTCAACAAGAGAGTCTTCCTCAGGGGCAGTCAGCCCTTAAATGAAGTCTAAGAGGAGTGGAGCCTGGCTCCACCCCTTCCAGTTGCCCCGGTGAGTTACCTTCACCTGCGCTCCTAGGGCTGCCCAGATCATTTCTCTAGGTGCTTGATCAGCAGTTGCCATACAGTGGCATTCAATACTTCTGAGTGCCTCAGATGTTGTTGAGTGTATCTCCTTGGCTGATTACTGCCTGTAGATACTCAGTGATCAAAATGAGGACAGAGCGTCTTCACTTAAGCAGAGATGCATTTTGTACAGGCACGTACCACTGCCGCTACTTTCTACTGGTGTGAGCTTCCAGTAGAAGGTAGCACAAATGGTTGATGGCTGTGTGTGTCCCTTCTGGGTTTCTCCTTTGCAGCACAGATGGGGTATCATTATGAGCTTCTACATGAAGAAGACTGGATTAAAAATGACTTCTGGTACTGTTTAACATACTGCAGCAAATGCTGCATAGATCTGTAAATCAAGACATTTGTTCTTCATTTTCAGCAATGCCCTTTCCCTGAACTCTTCTAACGAGGCTGAGTTGTAAGATGTTTGTATGTTAATCCAGCTGGACTGGACGTGTGATGCTCGAACTCTGGCTCTTACTACTTTCTTGTTTTAAAACATTCTGTGTCAAAGGATGGTGGCAGCTATACTCTTAAGGCAGCCTTATTTCATACAATATCACTCTAATGTTGCAAGCAGTGTAATAGACAGGAAAATGCCTAAGCCTGGTAGTATCTTGGAATTTCTTTGTTATTGGAGGCCTTGACAGCTGTGTTTCATAAAAGTGAAGGGGCACTGAAAGTACAGCTCATACATAAAAGGTAGTGTATGAGCCAAAATGGCACACACAGCAAAATGCGACAGTGAAGAACAGAAGACTGCGTGCTTTATTATACTTGTTTGTCCAGTATCAGATCTCACAGGAAACATGCCCAGAAATCAGTTCCAGCATATAAATGCAGTTTATGCAGTACCAGCAATATAAACAGTTACAAAAGTAGCTTCAGAGGCATAGATTATCACTCTAATTTCAGATATTTGTAGAAGTAAAAAAAAATAAATAAATTGCATTTTCTGTTGGTGCGTAACTAACGTTCCTATTTTCTCACTGCTCTAGATAAAGCTCCAGGTGTGAATTTTTTAGAGCTCTTTAATAATTTTCTGCCCCTTTTTTACTGAATGTAGTGGCTGATGTAGGTTGTTCAGACTGCTAGGTCAGCCACACATCTTGACCCAGTGACCCTGAATGGCTATTTACAAAGCATGAGTTAGTATATTACCCTTTTTGTACACTTTCCTGTTAAATTTAATCTGATGCTTTGCTTAGGCCTCATCTCACTCATTCAGACTGCCTGACTGCAGTGATGCTGGGCCCTTGGAGCAAGCCAGCACTGGCCTGAGAGAGAAGGATCACTTCTGTTGTTTATTTGCTGCTTTGCAGCTTGGTCAGTGTTTTGCTGATGCTGCACATTTCTTATCAGGGCCAGGAGAACATCTTACATCTGTGAGCAACACCCAGCATCATGGGACTTTACCTGACTTACAGCATTGGGTGGGGAGGACTTGTTGCCTGCAAGGGCCCTATGAATGAGATCAAGTCTGGTCTCATGACAACATATTCTTACTTGTTTTGAACAAAGAGAAGGACAGATTTTATATATATCCTTTTATTACACTTTATGCCATCTCTTCCCCTCCATCAAAGTGTAAAAGTGAACCTCCTCCTTATGTGTGTTTTCATCTAGAAACTCTAGATTCTTTTATAGGGGCTTTTGTTGGCTGCAAGGAGAAAGGGAAAATGATGCTAACTGTTGCTAGGAAAAGGAAAACAGGGCAGTTCGCACACTCAGCTTGTACAGGACAGCTTGGATCTGAGCTGCTGTCATGGTGATAGACAGCTAAGCAGCAATATGGACCATACTGACCCTGTATTGAAGTTGCTTGGAAGAGAGGATAACTTGCCTTCTGATTGTAATGGTCCACACAACCCTGCTCTCTGAAATCATTTCAGTGAGGGTGTTCCTTCCATAATGAACACAGTAAAGGACAGTGGAAGCCAAACGGGTGGGAGTGATCTGCCATACAGCAGGAGCAGATGGGGGACATCCTTTGTTCAGAAATACTCTGAAGGCAAAGAGTTATGCTTTTGTCCTTTCCCCTTCTCTTGCATACACTGGTGGACATAGATGTGGTTTCGTTTTTTAACCTTTACAGATTGTCGTCAAAAACAATCAGTGGCCTCTTAAAATAACTGCTATTTTTGGAGGCTGCAAGGGGAGCTACCATTTGTCAGATGCTTACGCAACATTTGAATAATCAGAAAAGCATAAGGACCAATTTAGTAACCTTTTCCTGGCATTCCTAGTTACACTTTTGCTGTTACGCTCTGCTTGGTATGGACAGTGGCACCTCATTTTCTGAATTACTGTAATTTCTCACACTTAGGTGTTCAGAATACTTTAAATCTGTGTTTAGCTTTTTTCAGTAACTTCAACCTTCCAATTCTAAATGCGCCTTTTTTGGCATCTCTGCTTATAGTGTTCAGCTTTGTCCCTTTAATCTTTCTGAGATATAAAATGTTACAGAAAAGAAGTGTAGTCTAGAGTGAAAACAAGAAATTTTATGCCCCTTTTTCACCAAATGTCAGTGGAAATAGATATTATTCAGATTCCTATGTGAGATATACACCTTGATTCAGTGATTCAGAATAACTGTTTACAGCTGAGATGCAAACTCCTGTAGCTTCTCAAGAGAACGATATTTTCTCTTTCTTTTGTGTGTGTGTGTGTGTGTGCGCTTTTCCAGTAGTAATTAAGAAATACAAAGAGCACCCTTTTCTTGTGATCTCATGACCTCTCAACAGACTCAGACTTTGTTTCCTGGTCTAACATCTGTCTTTTTAACACAAGAAAGTTTATGTGCCCAAAGTCACTCTCCTCTTGTTCCCTTGTCCTGCCTATTTATCATCAGAACAGTCAACTGTTTGATAACAGCACATGAGGAAAGACGGGGCTTGATACTTTCTTAGGCATTAGTCTGAGGATGATTTACAGAGTGCTGATTTAAAGTCAAGTTGTAATTTTATCCTGCTGTAATCAAATATGTAAAAAATTGTTTCATGTTTTGTGGCTGAGTAGTAAGACTTGTATTCCACATGCTTAATCACACGCACTGAATTTTTGTGAGCCCAGTGGTGCATTCTGCTCCATAGCACCGTGCTGAGATGCTAGTTAAGGGGAGGCTGTAAACCTCAGAGATTTACAGAGGGGCAGCACTGTTGTGCCTTGTGAATATAAAGGATAGGCTTTCAGACCTTCTAAGCAATATTTAAAGGTTGTTAAGGCAGTCTGAGGAGGGTGATGCTCAGCTAAGCGGAGTTAATTGCTCTCAGTCTGTATAGGCAGGTGGCCATTTACAACTGTACAGCTTCTTTCCTCTGGCCGTTAGATGTTGATATGCATCCAGGTCTACCACTGACATTAATGTATTCTATCTGCTGCTTGGCAGAATGAGCATATTTCTGGTAACTGAGGATCATAATGGAATAACTGGAGATGTCGTATAGTTGGGCTGCATATGAAACACATGATTTTTTCAAGAAAAAAAATGTTAAGTAGGAGGTTCAACAAACCCTGGTTCAGCATTCTTTGATCCAACTGCTAACCTCATTTATAATACTGGCAAAGTCTCTCTATTTTTCTTGGTTTATTGAAAGGGAATTGTATTGGCAAATGCTAGAGATATGGTTGAAAGTCTCAGCTAAACTTCACTCTTCTAAGTATAGAATTTAGTACCTAATACTCATTTGGAAATATAGGATTGGACGCAGATGCTAAAGATTAACTTTTGTTGAGCATTTGTAAGCATTAATGTTTAATTCTGAGTGTGAAACTGCAAAATTATGCTTGGTGCTGTTGATGTTTTGTAAAGACTGAGTTCTGGCTTAGCACTGCTTTTTGTAATCATCTTTAAAGGAAAATACAGACAGAAAAACATTATATGAATTTTGAAAGTGTCACATGTGAAAATAAAATTTGGAACTTAAATAGAGGTGAGGAAACTACTGTCTTTTCAGTAATGCTCCAATTAAACACTGATTTATATCTATATTACTTGGTGCAACAGGTAATATCACCAAATTATTCTGAACAAATTTTAGAACTACTCTTGTACTAATCAAGCTTGATAGGAAATAGTTGTTTGCTAATCACTAAAAATAGGAACAAGATTGAAACAAATATCCAGGCAAAACAGTAGAAATAGTCTAACGGGCAGTCAGTTTCTAATTCTGAGCTTTTCATTTATGGATTTGTACTACGCTATAAATAACATAAATAAAATCAATTGATTGTTATAGAGCTCCAGCTGGAAAATCACTCACAGAACACACAAAATATCAGTTAATTGCAAATGAGAAAAAGAGTTTATGAGAAAACACTCCAGAAGCTCAGAAGATGAAGAGCTAATAGCACAGATGATCTTGTAGTGATGCACTGTGGCAAGCTTGTGGGCAACCTTATCAACATTAAAAAAAAAAATAAAATCCATAAAGAATTTTCAAGGATCTTTCTTATTTAAACTAAATTTCTCTTGGCTTTTTCTTTTTCTTTTAAGTAGATTTTGGATACTCCATGCTTTTGCTATGGAAAAAAATGTTGGGAGTTGTTCTTTTCTCTACCAGTACTGATTCTGACTCCCAGCTTCCCATTGCTGACATACTGATTACAAGAGACTCAGTTCTTGACTCTCCCATCCACAACTTTTCTGTTCTCTTTATGGCCACACTGCAGGGTACTTTGTCAGGTTAAAAACTAATGGCGGTTTCTTAACTACTGAATGCACAAAGATAAGCTGTCAAAATAAAGCATGAAGAAATATTTGAACAAATACTAAAATAAATTTAAAGAACACTCATTATCCAGAATGCTAGGACAATGCATAAAATAAATTGGCATTCAGTTTTTAATGAATGTTTCAGATACTTTTTGCTCCTTGCAGGCATTCTGTGCTCCTAGCCTTAAGCATCTAAAATCAGTGATGTCTTAAGAAGCCAGGAGACAAAAACTCATATATTGTTTTAGGACTCTTCCTGGTCTTTTTACACTAAAACAAGGATTCAAAAATGGAAGGATAGATTATTTTTCTAATGAATTCTAGCACTGGTGCTTTAAATAAATCCAAACATTTCGAGGTTATGATTACATTGTGAGTTGACAACTTATAAAAATGAGAATTCATAGAAAATGAGTTCACTTGAAATTGAGCATCATATGGTATTGATCTTGTTTGATTTAATTTCTTTGATCTCACTTCCTGCTCAGCCAGGGACCTCCAGGATTTTTTGCACACCTGATATTTTTTTTTCTAACTAACCAGCTTCTGACAAAAGTGATATGAAAGCAGTCTTATTTCAGTTAATAAGATCTCTCAAATCAAAGGACCCACAGTGGTCCTTTGTAGTCGTTTGCCCCTTGGTACACATTCTAAGAACTGTGACCTCCAGAAGCATTCTTCATTCCCACTGGTATTATTTATTTGGCCAAATTTGTGCTCTTGGTTTTATCTTACAAGATTTCTGAAACTCCTGAATACAGGCTGGCTTCAGTAGACTCTTAAAGGTGTTGTAGCCAATTTATACAAATTTGTCATCCTTCAAATTCCCAAATCCTGCCATTCCCTGCAGAAGAGGCTTCTATTTCCAGCCCTTTTGAGCACCATCTCCAGCAGCTCTGTGTTACAATGTGTGTTTGATATTTAATCACAACTTAAAGGAAAATATTTTTAATTTTCACAACTTTCCATTGTCGTAATGGTACAGTTGCTGAACACAGATCTATAGATAGGAAAGGCAGCTTCAGCAATGTGGAACAAATAAAACTCAAAATTTTCAAATGTTCGTAGTCTTTAAAAAGGTCTTGGAAAGTTAGTGAACCAGTTTAGAACTTCCTCTTACATCTGTTCATATTTGAATGATTGTCCCAAAAAGGAAGGCCCTTTTAACAAAGACATGCATTTAATTAATAAATATAGCGTAAATGCACCAGTACCTATGATGTTTCAGCCCAGTGCCTGAAAACATAGTACAAGCAGGTTCAAAGGGATTTGCTGTAGCTCTTCAGGCATTCAAAATGTTCTATTTAAGCAAAATTACTTTATTTTCTTACATCTGTCTTTAATAAAGTGTTAAGATGGCTGCCAAGCAGAAGCTTCATCTTTATCCAGCTGGATACACCTGAGCTTTCTTAGCTTGAGCAAAAATCCTTCTCATTGGATCCTTCAATCCTTCAAGGATGGCACATTTCATCTTAAAAGGATGAATCCTATCCCACAGGAATGTGGTGTGATTTTAGGGATGAATGGAAGGTGAGGTTGGTTCTTTAGACTTGAAGAAAGAGGCAGAGCTGTGATGGGCCTCACATAAAAAGTAAATGTGAATGGCAGGCTATGACACAATTTAGTGGTGTGATGGTAGTTTTGCATAATTTTTCTAAGTTGCTATAAATGAAGGGAATAATTCTGTCACTATTTGATTTCTGTATTTGAGTAAAGTGTCTCATGTCAGATTTTTCAAGAAGAGTGTGTGACATGACAGATACTTGCACTTACTAGCAACCAGAATAAAAGAACCCCTATTTTTACCCTCATATATTCAAATAGAAATTTGAGGGGATATTAGCCAAGACTTTGAAAAAACGTAATTTTTAATCTTTCCTTTCCTAAAGCTAATGAGTAATTATGTTGAAACCTTGTCCCTTAATAGTGAAGAAATGCTTAACGGAAAGTGGGCAGTGAAATTGGCCCTTTATGGGGAAAAAAAATACGTTCTGTTTAAGAATAAATATCAGAATAAACTGTATTGTGGTATTGTTTACCAGTTACTCATGATTGCGAAACAGAAGAAATACCACAGTCAAAGGTTGTGACACCTGAACAGACTGAAGTGAAGATTTTGGGTACAAGTACTGTTAAAACCAGTCACATGTTTCTTGATATGTGTTTATTGCTTTTACCTCACTTAGCATTTTCTGAAGTAGTACAAGACCGATTATATTAATATTTCTAAGTATGGATGTGAGACTTTTATGCACTTGAATCATCCTCCTGGCCTGGGACATGTGAATTTAATGCTTGCCTTGTGCACGTGAGGGGATTACCCAGAAAACTGCAGTGTGCAAACTGTGCGTAGTTTCTGCAGAGCTGAATGCCTCTTGTCTTGTAACAGCCAACATCATAAAGTTCATGAAACACAGCTCTCTTTTACCACCCCACCCTTAGCAAATGAATTGCAAAAACCCTGGTAGTCAGAGTTGAGGTAGCATGGCAGAGGGACTCAGTGTGTTTTGGTTCCTCAATGAGATTTTGTAGTGGGACTCATAGGAACAAACTGATGGGCTGCTCAGTGACTATTGACACATTGCCAGCCAGGAGAACTGAAAAAAAATCTTTAGAAAAGCCAGTTATTGGTAGTCTTGGCAACTGTATGTTGCTCATGACATTAAAATGATTTGATATCCCATCACACTGTTTAAAACCTGGACATTCTGGGGCACAGATGGATTCCACGTATGTGCTAGTTTGGGGGGCAGCAAAATAAAACCTGGTGCTGATTTAAATGGGCTACTGATGAAATGTTTTAGTGATGAAAGTTCTAATAGAAATGTTCTAATGGTACCTATATCTGTGTTGAAAAAATGTAAACCAATATTTCATGCTTCTCACGTCTTCATTGCATTGAAAGACTTTTCTCATTTTAATCATAAAATAGCTTAGTTATGTTTTATACTGTTTGCTTGCCTTCTTTGGTTAGAACAGATAATTTTCAAATAGCCATGAACAGAAATCTCCTTAAAGTGAAGGCATGACTCTCAGTTTTCTGTACAGCATTTGAGCCTTCAAAGGTAAGCTCTTTCCTGTTACATGGTCTGAGCTGACCAAAGCTGTAAATTGGCGTACATACAACATTGATGGAGAGATGGCCTACTTCAGAAGTAATATAATCTAAAGCAATTGAACTGGAAACACTGAAATGTGACCACGTTAATTTATTAATTACATCTGTAGTCACAAAATGCAAGTCACTGTTCAGATTACATGGAGAAAAATGGACTACATCCAGCTCCACAACTATCCCTACAAAGCTATTCTTGTTTTGCTTTCATTTTTGTAAGTTTAAATCTGATATCTCTAAGATGGTCAGATTTCCTACTGATATTTAAATGCAAAATAAAAATGAGCTGTTTTACTTAAAGGAAATATATACCTGATCACTTCTCTGATTTCTGGTTTTCCTTTGATTCTACATTGCATTTTCTTCTCTTTTTTTTTTTTTTCTATAGCCACTAGTTTAAGAAGATTCTGGTTGAGTAATTATTAAATTGGGTTTCTGTCTTGCTTGGTTTGAAAATAAATCCCTTAGTTCAAGTCAGGGATTTAACTAGATACTGACTTTAAATCTTGCCAGAGAAACTTGCTAGTCTTCAGTCTTATGCAGCCTTCCCTCTTGCAGAGCTGATCTGCCACCCCAGTATAAACTGAACCAAAACCAAGCCAAAGAAAAGAAGAAAGATACAGTCAGTGAAGAGGTCAGAAAGAAACCTAGGCAGTCAACCTATATCTAGAGTCTCAAATCCAAGCTGATGTGTCTAACAGCCTACACATCTACACATGACATGGTACGGCTTATTTCCTGGCATAGCTCTTATGATGGGATTCTAAGAAACACTTTATGTTTTCAGAGTGGATTTCTCAAAGCAAACGGTTGTCATGTTGAGACACAAGACAAAGCTCTCTTAATAGTGTTTTGATTCTGCAGTGCCCTGCATCAGCTTGTGCCACTGAAACAAATGCAAACTCTGCCCCTTTCCTCATAGACATCTGTTGGAACTCTCTAAACATATATAACTTACAAGCAAAATGTGTTATCTTAGGGGTGTAATAGGCTCTACAGGACAGTGTTTGCTGATATATACCTATGGTTCTTCATCTGGTTCAAGAAATGGGACTCCAATTTCTGAAGGTTTGGAGAACGTTGCTAGTCTTAATAAGTAGATTACTTAAGGGATCCTGTTATCTTGAACAGCCATTAGGGGAATGCAAATGAGTAGTGATGAAAGTGATGGAGAGCGATATTTGCAAGAAAAAAAAACAGAAATCAGATGCTTGATACTCTCTGCTTGCCAGTTATTGTTGTATGCACGTTCCACGTTATTTTGATAATCTTCCCTCAGTGACTAAAGTGAAACTAGTAAGTTTGGTAGTTTGAATGCAATGCTTTGTTTAAAAAAAGTAAAAAAATAAAAAAAAGTTAAAATCCAGCATAACATGTATTCAAAATATAATCAAAATAAAGTTTGGAACAGAAGGTTTTCTTTTGTGTTACATGTATGCTGTTAAGAAAATATACACATATATATAAATATAGTACAAGTGTGAGAACCAGGAAATGAGAAGGACTGAAGTGACAAACTTCATGTAATAGAGAAAGCTACAGCAAGGTAGAAAATGTAAATGGGACAAAAGAGTGTCCAGTTATGTCAGTGCAAAAGCTGGCATTTCCGCCATTTCTTTTGAGCACATCTTCATTATTACAACAGCGCTGTGAGAAACTGAGTGCTGATATGGTACTGACATTGATACTGTGCTCATACGGGGGAGGTTTTTCTTAACAGCATGAAGAATGCTTTTAATTCAGCCCAAAGTCTTGCAGAGTTTAATTGCAGGTAGTTCTAATGTTTTGTGAAACATGACTGGACTTGGGCACATTGATTTCAGTGCTGAAGTTTTCATTTAAAATGAAATTTTGTATGCAGGATGAAAAGGCAAAAGTTGTTACTACAGGGAGAAAGGCAGCAGGTCTTCGGGAAGTCAGTGTAACGTCCCCTCTTAAGTGAGGCTGAGGGTGACCTCAGGTGTTGTGCTGGCCACCTCCTGATGGTCAGTTTCTAGCAGAGGCCTGCTGCATAGCTCTGTTCCACAGCCACAAGCGTCCTCAGCTTTCTAGTGCAATGTTAAACTTGCAGGTTCATTCAGAACAATGTTTCAGAGACTAATTTAACTGTCATTAGCAGATGTGTAACAACTGGAGGATGAAATGGGCTGAAGTCCGTGATTGTTCTGTAAACCTTCATTTCTGAGGAACGCCATTGTGGTGTTCAAAGCCAAGGTTATCTATCAGGAAGGCAGGAGCACTGCCACCACCTGAAGCAGCCACATGTTCTGTGACTCACATGTGGGAGAAAAGAGCTGTGGGTGCTTTTATTAAATCAAGCAACTTCTTCCAGTGTCTGAGCCTAAAGCTGCGGTATCTGCTGGAGTACTGTGCGGATCTGCAATTGTTTCTTTTGTTCTGTGTGCTTCCTATAATGTGGCACCCAAGCTGTACACAGTGCTGGAGGTGAGACCACACAGTGCAGAGGGGACAGTCCGGCTGGCTGTGCTGGGCCTGGTGCACCCCAGGCCACACTTGGCCCTTTGGGCTTCCAGGGCACGCTGCTGCCTCAGAATCAGTAAGATTTGGTTCCTGATTATAAACACGGTTTTACTCACTCCCTGTAGTAAGGATTTTATGCAAACATAAGAAGGAAAATATATGGCCTGAGGTTTGTTGTGATCCATCACTGGTCTGCTGTATCTGTTAAGAATCCTAATTCCAGCTATAGAATGTTTCCTTACAGCTGGGGCCTATACAAATATGTACTCTGTTTTCAATTACCAGACTAGAGATGGGAAAGAAAAATTCCAAAGAACTTGGCAATCACCTTGGAGAATCCATTTTCAAAGTAAAAACGGTAGTTCCAAGATTTGAAAATTAATGTATATATTTTTTCTAAGTATATGACAACTTGTGTTCTAAGGATTGTCTCAAGTTCGACTGAAACTAGTTTGCTTAAACGGGCATTAAAGTAATAAAGTTTGTAAAAGTAGGGAATCTTAAACAGATACAATGTAATTGCAGAGCCTCATAAGTATCTTTAGTATAAGACTGTGTGTTCCTTTTTCAGGATGAAGCTAGATAGATGTTATACTTGAAAAAAATCCTTTTCCCACTGTACAGTCTGTCCAGGACAGATGTGTACACACTTCTATTCTTCACCAAGATTGTAGTGCAGAGGAGGAGGATATTTTCATTGCTTACTAGCATCTGACTGTTGCAATTTTGGAGTAACTCTTTTGGAAGCACTCAAAATGGCTCAGGGGTCTGCAGGCTAAGCCCAGCAATACATTTGTGCTATGAGGATCAGTGACAGAGGCAGTGCTGGAGGGACAAAATCAGAGTAAAATGTAAATTCAAAGGAAATCGTTCTGTTACCTAAGGTTTTATCACCTTGCATGCTTTTGTAGTTAGATGTGGTGGTGATGTCTAAATTATTTGAAGGAGACAAAAGTGTCTCACCATAGTTAGAATGATATGTAAGGAATCTCACCTCTCCCTCTGCCATGAGTACTCTTGGGAACTGAACAGTTTGAAAGATGTGGGTAAGGAGCACCTCTTGAATTTGCATCATTTCATATTTAGGAGCTTAGTTCTAGGGTGCAGATTAGGAAGCTTTGGCTAATGTAAAGCATTCGTTTTTAAATGCTTTTTAGGGAGTCATATACAAAAAAACAAGATGATGCTACAACTCAACTCAAAAATGAATAATAAGAAGGCACAGACTTATATTTTTGGCTTATTATGTCATGTCAGCTTTGAAGACTGCAAACTACTTCTACAGAAGGCTTTCTTGTAAAATTAATCCCAGTCTCTGTGAAACAGGTGTTTACCACAGAGTTCCCCCTTCCAACCATGTGCCTAACAATATTGTGATTAGGATCTTGATCCGGGGCAGGCTGACACGCTGTGTGTTTGAATCTGCATGAGCATGTCCTTCTGCTGCTTTTATTGCTTGACAGAAAGAATATGTGCAGGTAATCTGAATAAAAGAGAAATTCTTTGAACATGAGCTAGGACTCCAGCCTGTAGGAAGGCTGGTAGACTGAATGGGGGAGATGAGGGAAATTAAAGTGGATGGAAGCATTTTTAATTTCAGCAGTCAGAACACTGAACAAACTGAATGCAAGGCTGTGAAACACATACATCACTCTTTAGTTTACACTTTCTCTGTGCTGATCAGTTTTTAATATGACTTTTACTTTTGTACAAACAGTACAAAACAGCCTTAGAAGAGCTGGCAGAAATGAGACCAGAGGCACTGGCAATTCTATCTATGCTACTGGGCAAGGCAGTGTGGTGTTGGCTCACTGAAAATAGAGATGTAGCAAAACCAGTGTGGTTCTGATTTGAAATCTGCAATAGACAAGTATCAAATAATGCTAGCTCTAAAACTAATCAGGTAGAGACAGTGGCCTAAGATGAATCGGAGTAATGCTATTTCTGTCTGTATTAGCTGGTCTGATAGAGGATGTGCATCTGCAAAGCACAGCTCTGCCTGGGGTGAACAGGAGTTTGCACATGGGAGAACATCATTCCCATGCTGCTTGTGGAATAGACAAGGCACAGCACATTGGTCCATGTTCTGCTCATGTGTTTTAGGTGGCTTTGCACCCAGAGAAGTTAAGGGTGTAACAACCTGAGGAAATGACGTGTATTTAATGCATTCAGGAGACTGCTCCTACGGAGCAGCTCTGCAGCATGTCCTCATACAGTGCACAGTTCAGCACTGCACAAGAGTGGCTTTAGTAGAGAATAACATGCATAAAGATTCCCTAATACAACACCTTGATGCATGTATTTCTGCAGAATCTCCTAAAGCTAAAGCAGTCCTTGTGTCTGACCAACCACACTGAGTGTTGAACCTTCAACGGCTCTGTGCCTCTGGTCACAACTCAACAGTCCTCCAAGTGAGAATAAGTCTGAAGCTATCAGTGCAACCCAAAAAATCTTCATCGCTTCATGATGAAATAATGGACACATTTTGTTTTTACTAAGGAATTCTGCCTAGCAAACTAGCAAAGATGAATTCTTCATGTGAAGTACTTGTGGTTTCAGGTTGATGCTAATATTAGGCAATACTTTCAGCAAAGACTTCGCCTGTGATGAACCTGCTGATAGATTCCTTACCAATGAATTAATACTTATCTCACAGATTAAGTATTTCACTTGGATCTTAGTCATTCTCGGTATAAATTTTTAATTTCCTTTCAAAATAATTATCACATGTTCAGTAACTTTTCTGATAACTCATTATACTTCTCAAATGAACCAGTTACTCATGTATGAACTGTTAGATAGCCAGACACAATTTCATGTATGCCTGCAGTGTGTTTAAATTATTATAACCCTCATAATGGCAATCTATTATAAATTGTCATCATTTACATGTGTTAATGACAAATGGTTTATATGAAAAAAGTACAGTGTCCTTCCCGTTTTTGTGTGGTATGTATCCCCAAGAATTTTAAATTTTAAAACAACCTGAAAATATAAGTTCCTTTATAAATAAAGAAGGAAAAAAATATATTCATCAAATTAAAACCTTAAGACTAGTAATACTACTTCTTAGAGGTCTTCTACTGCTGGATACGAGCCAGCAATGTGCCCTTTATAGCCCAGAAAATCCAGCCTGCTGTAGGAAGCTTGCTTTGGCAGGGGGGTTGGACTCGGTGATTTCTGGAGGTCCCTTCCAACCCCTAGAATTCTGTGATTCTGTGATTCTACTGGCTGCGTATTAAAGATAATGGGACAATAATAAAACTGGCATTGGCCAGCAGTAAACACACTGAATTGTTCATTTTTAAGGATTCAGCTTGACACAACCAAAAATTAAAAAGACCGGAGGATGTTTTACTGTGTGCATCTAATGAAGCGACATCTTGTTATGTTGAGGAGAGGAGAGGAGAGGAGAGGAGAGGAGAGGAGAGGAAAAAGTCACTGCTACTGAAGTACGACCGAGTCTTGAACCTCTCTGAGACCTAGCATTTCTGCTCAGTTAATTCCATGTAATAGCAGAGGAAAAGGAAGATGTGTGAGGATAATTGAGAGACAACAGAGAAGCAAGTCTTTGTGGTTAAAAGACTGAGCTAGAACCAAATTATATATGGGAGGTTGCTATAGATATCTTCTAAAATTAACCTGGTAAACTGCTGGGGTTGGTGAGATAGGAGTGTTTGTGTGTGTGTAAGGGGAAGCATGAAATTGTACTGCATATCTTAAGAAGTAGTGAGTTCTTCTTTTTCTTTCACAAAAGTTTCAAAAAATCTTTTGAAAATTATGTTTGGAAATCCCTTTTATCCCCTAAGTTCCTATGTACACATTTTTATGAAAATTTCCACACATTTTTCAAAACAGAGATGTAAAGATAATCAATGAAGTGTAGAGATGCAGAGGTTTTTAATTTTTTATTTATTTTTTTATTTATTTTGAGCAACTAGGGCTGAGGCAGCTTCTGGGATCGGCATTTCCTTTGACTTGGGATGTTGAAATTCTACTTTAGGAGGAATGTGCATTTTACTGCTCCTGTCAGCAGGTGATGAGAGATAAGTCATGCCTGGGAAGTGGCTTGCTCCAGGGCTGCTTCACACCAACCCATCACAAGGGCCTGCATTGCACTTTGGGCAGCTGGATTTCAGAAGGTACCTATTGTCTTCCTGAACTCTGTTTTTGGAGGTGGACTGAGCTCCTCACAGTCCTCATGAAATTGAATAGTAGCTTTAGAAGTTTAGCTTTGGGAGTCAGGTGATGCTCATTTAAAGGTGCTCATCTGTAATTTCGTCCTCTCCTGATGCACTGTTTTCTGTACTGAGGATGGGAGTGACAGCAAGTCCTCACTTGTCCATTCTTATGAGAACCAGACCCTTTCTTAGGATGTGAAAGCGCTTGCTAAATAAAATTTTTAGAAAGTTATATACACTTAAGAAAACTAATTGGCCGGACAAACCATTATGGACAGAAGAGAAAGAGAGGGAAATGAGTTAATTATAGGAACTCGTCCATTACAGAAGAACAACTGAAATATAGAACTTGGAAATAATATTTTCTTTCCTAAACCACGTATATGCTTCCTCTGTCCCAAGGACCCATTGCTATCCTATCACCTCAGTCTTCAGACAGTTTTCTGCGAATTCTTCTTACTGCTATATTATGGTCTTATGGACATCAAGTCTTTTTTTGGCCTTTTTATCTCAGGAAATCCTGATTATCATGAACATTCAATTTTCGAAGTACATAACATGCTCTAGGTGAGCTGTAGAGGTGGTATTTTGTAATGCAAATACTGCCAGATTATTTCTTCTTTACAATGAGAGAAATAACTGTGCCAGCTCTCCATTCTCTGATTACTTTCTGGAGGAGAATGGAAACTTCAGGAGAAACAAAATGACCGTCAGCCCTTAGGAACTTGAGAAATCTTGTTCCTCTGTCGACATTCTCTGTTGTGCTCACTGGGTCTGTTTCTTCCTCCTTGAGAAGAGCACTGTGGATAAAGCATACTAAGCACACTGAAAAGCAGGTGAAATCTTTTATAACTTTGGTGTGTGATATTTAACCTCAATTTTCAGAAGCACCGATCTGTCAACTGGTTCATCACTGGTCCCTGAAAATAACGGATGTATTGCTACTTCTTATATTAAAGCTTCTAGATTGTATCTACACATTTTTCTGGCAAACAGTGAAGAGACACAGCTGCCAAACCCTGTGTCATTTTGCAGGAATGGTGCTCTCAGCACCAACATTTTTGAGAACCCTCCTTTTGAATGTACCTATTACAAAGCGCTTAGCTGGTAGATGTTGGAGCTAAGAACTACTACAGGACAGTGGCAGTGCAAGTAACTGAAGGCATACCAGACTATAGCTTGTACAGGTAAATAGTTGTAGATGAATTTTCTTCAGGGCCTGTCATTCACATTTATTTAAATATTGTTATTCTCCTTTTTGTTAGAGTTTATCTCCTTGGCAGGTAAAGCAAAGAAGTCCTCACTCTTGCTAGTGTTAGTGTGTATGTAGTAATGCAGGGTGGGTTTAACACCGTATGCATAGAGGCCTTAGTGATTTAATGCAGTTTGCCATTTCACTTGTGAGACATTTCACTGAGATATTTTCTCAAGGGGTTTTATTTGAATAAATGTCACTGTGGCAGATTTCTTTCTCCCTTCCTCCTTTTCTCTCTGTCTCTGCTTCTTTTACTTTGAATGCCTGTTTTCATAAATCCACTCCTGCTTAGACAACAAAGTGACCTGTTTGGCAGCAAAGCTGAGCAACTTGGATGAAGAGATTAAAACTAGTGTTGTACAATTAAGACAGGACAGTAGTTCCTTGTGAATGGTTTCAAGAAGGATGCTGGCATTCAGCCTTCATATGGCACCAGGCAGTATTATCCCTGCAGTGCCTTGGTCTATGTGCTAGGCTTCTTCCAGGTACAGCTGCTTTTCTGAATGCTTTCTAAGGTCTGCTTTCTACCTGCTGTACCCAGAGATTCTTCACTTTGGACAATGCCGAGCTGTCCTTCAGGCAGGGATGTGTTGGGACAGGGACCAGAGCAACATCTGTCTGTGATAGTGGAGTGCACGGGATGCTGACTGGAGAAGATAATGTGGAGATTCAGGATTTGGTGTCACAAGGAATGAATCTGTTCTGCTATAAAGTCCATTATGTTCTGTTATGGCAGTCCATTTGTAACTGTAAATATTTACTAATAGAGCATAATGATAGTCTCCATCTTCTCCACTCTCTTGAGCCAGCTGGCTGTGATGCAAATTGAAACTCAGCGATTTTGCATCTTACCTCCGAGCAAAGACAGTGCATGCTTCTGTTCATATGTTGGGAGCACTTTTCTCATATGAATGCTTCTCTGCTTATTAAAGGTCCTTTGGCATATACATTCTGTAGCTAGCTTTATCTGCAGTTAAAAGGGTATTTTTTTGTACAGGAAAAAATAAATTGTGGTGAGTTACTATACACAGAATAGCAAAATCTGGAAAAATACAGAAGATGCAACAAATGAAATTAGACTTCACTGGGAAACATACAGGCTTAATTAGGGATTGCAAATTGGGATACAGACATGAATTCAGTATAAATCTCTGATCTGCTAACTTGCAAAAGCCCTTTCAAATATTTCAGATTTAACTATACACCCACAGTAAGCTGGAATAATACTTATGGAGTATCAAGGAGTCCAGAAAGCAACTTATATCCATTTTCTTCCCCTAAATAGCTGAAAACCTGGTATCTCTGCCTCGAAGGTAGAGATTAGGTTGCTCAACTGCAGCTCTGTGGAAGTTAATCCTTTTAGTGGCGTTACCCATAAAACCTCAGTCAATAAAGTAGTGTTTTAGCAACATTAGATTACCACTTTACAGGGCTGTGTGCTAACCCTTCAACAATACTGGCTAATTCTTCTTCTTGAGAAAGGTCTCTGCTGGAAAACTATTGAGAGGTGGCTGATTCTTGGTGATATTTAAAATAATTTACTATATAGCATTGTATGAGCTCTTGTCTGTGTTCACAGTTTTGGAAAGTGTGTGAAAAAGATAAGGCCTAGAGGACTATCTACTTTTTAAATACTTTTTAAAATCAGAAAGGAAAATGATTCATCTCCACCAGAAGAAGCTCTTAAATATTTGTTTAGCAGGAATGTGAAAAAATTTCCTTTTCAGTTGTTTTCAAATAGCATGAAACAAGGAAATTATGGTTTTCTTAACCTTTTGCTGAAGATGAACAATACAATTTTTCTTCATAAGAGACTCTCTTTCAGGCAGTCGTAGGGATTTTCAAGCCCATGAGGGAAGCAATGTATCTGTAATCATTTCCTGTTTTAATAGATTAAATTTGCTTCCAGGAACTGTGGAAAATTTTAAATATTCTTAGCAAAGACTCCCACACACAGGGTATATAAATACCGATATAGTTACACGTGCTCAACAATTGTAACCGTATCAGCTCTTCTAAGCAGCTGAACTACATACCTGGTCACTTCTGGTACTTGAAAACATGAGTCAGAGCATGCACCCCTCTTTTTCATCTCTACTTTTTATTGCATGATACTGTGTAGTGCACATCATTCAGAAGCACCCGTATTACTTGAGCTGCTCTGCTGAGGGGTAGCAATCTTGCTGTAGTTCAGGCTCAGCATTTCTGGTCTGATCCATTCTGCAGTGTGTGACCATGAGGCGGGATGTGGACGGGGTCCTTGGTGTATGTGATGCCCTTCTCTTGAGGGTCTTGGAGCAGGACCGTCCATAAGGGTTGTGGCAGTAGTCCTAGAACTGCAGTGCTGTGGAGCTGTGTGGGATTGCAGCCTGGCAGCAGTGGTGCTCGTCACATTTGGTGTGCTTGGCTGCTAGCAGCAGACCCAATGATTGTAGTCCCTATTTCAGGAGACTGAATTGTTTTTCCTGTGCCTCATTTGATCCGCTTTTGATTCTTGTGGTGATAAACACTTTGAGTAACCACATCTTTCTTCTTTTCTGTTACAGAGCTCCAACATGGGAGGCAAACTGAGCAAGAAGAAGAAGGGGTACAGTGTCAATGATGAAAAAGCTAAAGACAAAGACAAGAAGGCTGAAGGAGCAGCAACTGAGGAAGAGGAGACTCCAAAGGAGGCTGAGGATGCCCAGCAAACCACAGAGACCGCAGAAGTGAAGGAGAACAACAAAGAAGAGAAGGTTGAGAAGGATGCTCAGGTCGCTGCCAATAAGACAGAAGAAAAAGAAGGGGAGAAAGAGAAAACAGTGACCCAAGAAGAAGCGCAGAAAGCAGAACCAGAGAAGTCGGAGGCTGTTGTCGATGCGAAAGTAGAGCCACAGAAGAACAATGAACAGGCACCCAAGCAAGAGGAGCCAGCTGCAGCCTCTGCTCCTGCTGCCAGTAGCGAAGCACCCAAAACCTCTGAGCCTAGCAGTGATGCAAAAGCTTCCCAGCCTTCAGAAGCCACAGCTTCCAGCAAAGCAGATGACAAGAGCAAAGAGGAAGGGGAAGCCAAAAAGACTGAGGCTCCCGCAACGCCTGCAGCCCAAGAAACTAAAAGTGAAGTGGCCCCAGCTTCAGACTCAAAACCTAGCAGCAGCGAGGCTGCACCTTCTTCCAAGGAGACCGTAGCAGCCACAGCAGCACCTAGTTCCACTGCCAAGGCCTCGGACCCGTCAGCCCCACCAGAGGAAGCGAAACCTTCTGAAGCCCCAGCGACTAATTCGGATCAAACCATAGCAGTGCAAGATTAAATTGGACAGCCTGTTGAAACAACCACTTAAAACAACCTGTGTCTTTTTTTTATTTTTTCAGCTATACTAACTCGTTTCAGATCTGAAATAACAAAAAAGTATTGCCCAGAAAGAGAAGGAAAAAAAAGGAAAAAAATGAAAAGGATGTCCCATCAAGTTGGGAGGGAGGGAGGGGAGAGAATCCAAATAGTATTTTTGTGGGGAAATATCTAATATACTTTCTGCCAACTTGACACAAGTCCTGGATTAAAAACAAAAAACAAAAAAGCAAAATAGATGGATGTCTGAAAGTACAGCACATCTTTTGTATCTGAACTGCTGTAAATGCACTCCACCAATGTATCAAAATCTTCTTTTTGTTCTGTAATGGGGTTTGGGAGTGATGCGTTTGATTCTGCCCACTGGGTTTGTGCCAAGGCAATCAGATCTTTATGAAAGCAGTATTTTCTGTGGTTTTTTTATTTACAGCCTTTCTTATTTTGATATTTTTTTTATGCAGTGGATGAATGCCAACTTTCAGACAAAACCCACTTAGCTGTCCACATATTTCTCAATGCCAATCCTCCAATTCTTCCTCTCCAAATATTTTTTGGGAGTAAAAAGCATTCTCATCCTACTTAGCCTTCCTAGATTTCTCATGACGAGTTAATGCATGTCCGTGGTTGGGTGCACCTGTAGTTCTGTTTATTGGTCAGTGGAAATGAAAAGTCTGCGTTCATTGCAGTTCCAGTTTCTCTTCCATTCTGTGTCACAGACACCAACACACACTCATTGGAAAACAAATGAAAAAACAAAATGTACAATGGATGCATTGAAATTATATGTAATTGTATAAATGGTGCAACAGTAATAAAAGTTAAATAATTTAAAAAATATAAAAGCGTAAAGACTGATTAAATCTCCGCTTTCACCTTAGGAATTTGGCAAAGGAAATCCTTACACCCAGAGCAGAAGTGTTAGGTCTGGGGCTGCTCACTCTCCCATTTTTAGCGAAGTAGAGGTAAATAAAGTAACCTTAGCCTCACAATCCTAGAATCATGCTGCCATAAACTCCTGCTTCGGCAGCTCCCAGCATTCACAGGTGAGGCTGGAAGTGGCAAATGGACAGCAGCTCTCATACGTCCTTCATTCCAGGCACAGTCAAAGCCTTCCTTAACACCCAGAAAACATTCTTGCTGTTTCAAAGGGCCAGAGGCATGCTGGCTGGGTTTTAACTGCGAGTAAGACAGTAGATGCGATAAACTGATCTCTTAAGACAAGGCAATTACATTTAATCCTAGTCCAATTAAAATATTCCTAGTGCTGATACATTTTGTTCTTCTTCCCATTGCCATTGTGGAGGAGATGAAATGCAGCTGTCAAAAGAGCCTGAATCTGCTGATTTCAAGTACAGTTAACCTTGTGTATCAGAGTTTAGCCTAGCAGAAACAACATTCTTCAGTAGTTTTTGCTTTTTGTCCCATTTTTGCTCATCTGATAACTGATAAGCTCAGTTTCTTCTGAGTGGTGTCCTTGCAGTACACAGATAAGGTGCAGAGCCCAGAATTCACAGTACTGCTTAAAGCAGCATATTCAGCCTGTGCACAAGCAAGCTCTTGGACTGAGCACAGGTTCTGAGAGAAGTGGTCAGTGGAAAACAGAGACACCGCTTATACTCATTCCAAAGGGACACACAGACTTGTATTTAGTAAAGAAGGCAGATAGTGCTTTGAAATTATATAGATTATTTCACATATTCTCTCTCCACACAATGAGGATAATTCTCTTTACAGACTTTCACAATTCTCATCCTTTATTTTGTTCAGAAATTTGGGGCTCTTATTTTGTGCTGGGGATAGTGATGTGCTTTGGTGCGCCCATGATAAGCTTTCTGGAACAGACAGCAGCACTCCTTTTGTTTTCATATCAGGCCAAATACTTGCATGATTCTGGCACCACCATCAAGTTTTTTGCATCCTTAATGTAAAGGAGTCAATTTCCTGCATAGCGTATAATAAATTGGATTCTTTTGCACAAAGATCAGTACTCTGGCTTAAAAAGAGGGCAGAGTTCTCAGATGAAGGAGCTGAAGCACTGTATGAGTTACGCAGATTAACACATTCATGGTGTGCTTATACAGCTGTCATGTTCTACAGCATTCTTGTGAGGTCAAGTCTGCAGCTTTCTAGCAAACTTGTAAGAGCCTTTTGCCATTGTTCACCAGTGTAGCCGTGTCTTGGAGAGGGAAAACTTCTGCCCAGGACTCCTCCATGAATTTCATGAGAGGTCCAGGATGAAGAGGTGGCGTGCAGAGATCCTGCAGTACTTCACAGCAACACATTACAGAGCCAACGTGGTGCTGGTGGAACTAAGCTGATGCTCTGCCTTCAGGCTGGAATTGCTTGCCAGTGGAGAACAGGTACGTAAATTGTTTACTGGGATGGCTGCTAACATGCCTGCTGACAATGACACACCTCATCTGATACCACTTTCAGTGACATTTTTGAAGTAGCACTTAATCTCTGTTATTAAAATAGATGA
This sequence comes from Odontophorus gujanensis, assembly GCA_013399175.1. Lineage (NCBI taxonomy): Eukaryota > Metazoa > Chordata > Aves > Galliformes > Odontophoridae > Odontophorus > Odontophorus gujanensis. The sequence continues at coordinate 10,238 of VXAB01003425.1, read as the reverse complement.
CAGTCTATTTGACAGTGCCTTGTTTTCTCCTGAAATGTCTTCAGTTAACATGCTTAGACCTGTTGAGGAGGTCTTAAAAGTAGTCTAACTTTAATTTTCTGAGGCAATTAAAAACACCCCTGTACTCCACAGCTGTGTCCAAACCAAGCAGTTTTTGCAGCTGTTGACAAAAAACTCTTAACATATGTGCAGCAATTCTCACAACCTGCTTGTTGAAGGAAGCCTTTTCCTGATCCTGTCAGAAGTGCAAGGGAATGTCATTCCATGTGACAGGAAATCACTAACATACAGGCATAGAAGTAGGCACGTGTCATCAGGAAGTTGAGAGGCAGTTCTACCAAAAATTAACACAATTAGTGCTCAATCATCTCAAAAACTTAAAAGTTTCTGTACAATATTTTTAACTCTTTTATTCATAGTCCTATTAAATATTTAAAAGCATGCAACTGGTAGCGCATTAGCATTCTTGCTTAGACCATTACTCCATTTTGTTGCTGCACCTAGATACAGAAGGAAAGATACCACCTCTGCTCAGAGAGCTCATGAATTAAGTATGTACAATGGGGATAATAGAAACGTGATGCATATTCCTTTCCTGAAGTGGCACTTAAAGGGACTAGAGTATAGTTTTTCTTCGCCACAGTCCAGTAGCTCATCTCCAAGCTCCTCCTTTTCTGGGCTATAATCACTCTTCAATAACAGAAAAAGTATGTAAAGGGTACTGAGCCAACAGGCATGTTAATGGTTTGAGTTTAAGTACATTGCAGATAACCTCAAAGATCCAGCCCTTTCACGAAAGTATGCCAAAGCAATACAGAAACTCAACCTTGGGAAAGAACCTTTGCTATTGTTTAAAGCCCCCACAGAGAGGTATTTGCAAAGTCTCCCTTGTTTTTCCTTGGAGATCATCAAGAATTTGTTTCTGTCCCTCCAACAACAGGAAGGTCAGTGCCTTTGGTTTCTCTCACTTTCACAGCAGCTGCTACTAAACTTAATCTTTAATTATTTTTATTAGTGTATATGAAATATACATTATGGCATTTTAATAATGGCATTTTAAGATGGAAAAACTACTAAAATCATGATAAAATACTCTAATGAAAAAGTAACCTCAGAGCCACACTTGCCACTTCCCTGCATCTGGTTTTCTGTACATATACTAAGGTGTCCATGTCCACGTCCATGTACTAAGGTGTACGTGTACTAAGGATAGACACCTCTGTGAAGCAAGTTTAAAATAAAACACTGAAGGATGCACTGATGTCTTATGTGACAGCACTTCTAATCTGAGATTACACAACTGCCCCTCTACTGCCATCTGTTCCACAACAATAAAATGTAATGGAATATTGTCAGGAAGGATCAACCTTACTGCCATACCACCGACATCCTCTGCTAATATCATGAGCCAATATCATAAAATAGGAAGCATTACTTTCAGAACAGCCCTCATAAAATATAAAATATATATCATATTTATGAGTTACAAAACTTATTTTAATGTTTCATATTTTTTATTAAAAAAAAAAAAGCAAAAAATACAGAACTAGTGGGATATGTGACCTTGGTTTTGTGAAAAAAATGTGTCTTGATCTGGTTTGATGTCAGTGTCTGCAATTCTTAGTGAGGTCTCAAGGTGTTCATTGGAGATTTCAGATGAAATTTTACTCTTTCTGTGCTTCATCCTTGACAACAGTTGTTCACAAATGCGCATACTGCCAAAAAATGATGGCATGAGTAAGACATGATTGTGAAATGAGGAATTTTTTTAATTAGTAAGTGAGGGCTTATAAAAGTACAAAGATACAGTCAGATTTTTGAGTTGAATATCTGACTACAACTCTGTACAGTCCATTTGAAAATTCTCAGGTAATGTATTTAACTTGACTGAAAATAGAGTTGCAAATATACATTAAAAAAAAAATTGATTTTTTTTTTTTTGCTATCTTGAAACCAGTTCTCAAATTCCTTTATCAAAAAAGAAAACACTGTTCACAGGAATGTGTTTAGCCAGTGAATCAAAATGCATGCAATTACTTGCTATAACTTCAGGAACACACTGCACCCTCCCTGTGCCCTGGTTGCAGCTTAGACAGTGTTAATAGTGCACTGATGTTCAGCTGTTGCTGAGTGGTGGGTGCTCTCCCAGTGCTTGGATGGGTTGCTTGCTGGGACAGAGCTGCAGTGGCTGCAGGGAGCAGAGGCAGCAGCCAGACCACAGTTCCTGCTGTGTTGGGCCGCATGCAGACCAAGGGCCGTGGGTTGGACGTGCCTGTCCTAACTGGAAAGTGCATCAGTTCTCTGTTTCATATAGCAGTTGCTTTCTCCAGATCACCTTGAATTCCTCTTCATTCCTAAGTACTGAACTGAGCTTGAAGAAGTGGAGGAATCAAGCCCTCAGTCTTTCTTCAGAAGCTGTCAAGAAGTACCTTAGATTTTTGTTGTTGTTGAAGGGGGAGAACATAGGGGGTATTTTGAAATACCGGCACAGGAACTGGAACACATGGCTTGTGACATAATCTTCTTGTTTCCAGAGACTGCATTATTTAATCTTAACTGGTCACTGTAAGGTTACCTAGTTTCCCTCAACTTCTTGTTGCTGGCATACTTGTTTCTCTTCTAGCATACTTGTGTTGGCAGTAAGTATTATTTCCACCACTTCCTCTCATGGCTATCTACATGTATTCCCTCCATCTTCAGCTGCTCTTTCCCCCACAGTGTGAGTCTATCTCTGAGTATCTCTTGGTGCATCAGGAAGCTGACTGAGCTTCTTGATGACTTAAGCACATCACAGACTTGAAGATTGCTCAGTCAAGTGAGGTACAGATCTGATTGAGTTACAACTTTGTTCTATTTACTAAGAAAGGCTTTACATGATATTTATGGTGAAACACATAAGATGAGATCTCACAGGATCCCACAGGCCTAACAGTCTGTTATTTGGGATGTCATCAGGTCACTGCAAAATGAATGACTTGCCAAACATCACTGGTGGTTCCACCGGCCAGTAATGTTAAATTAACAGTCAGGAAAATTCAACACTGATCTCATGTGAAAAGTAAACACATCATACTGGGCTCACAAGGACAGAATAGAGCTGTTCACATTAGGATGGGGAGAAGTGGTAGAATTCAACTATTTTTTTCTCCACTCAATTCCAGCCAGTTCAAAAAAACAGTGTGGCGCAGGAGTCATTCCCTGGATGTTCTTTTCATTTTGGGAATGGGATAGGCATGGCAAAGCTCATAGCTACCAGGCTAAGTCGTACTATCCACAAACCAGGGAAAGTCTTTAAAACTTAGCCATTAGTACTTGAAAACTTAAACCTGGTTGATGTTTTAATCACAGACTTCATAGCTCCCCTGAGAAACTAGGCTACTGGAGATAACCTGTGTGGCAGGAAGCCAGCTGCTGGGCTTGTGGTCTGTCTGTTCCAGTGACTGTCATTTTTAGCACTCCTTTTCCCTTATCCCTATTTGTTGGCTTTTTATTAGGATTTGGTTTATTATGTATTAATGAGAATACTGTGCTGTAGTGGCAGACCATACTGATGCTCCATTAATAACATTTTTCTGGCTTTTTTTTTTTTTTTTGGTGGAGTTCTGACATTACTGTCAGAATACTCATACTGAGTATGTAAAACTTTATGTTTCCCAAGAAGAATATGAACTGACTTGGTGGAAAGGAGAATCTGGAAAAAATAATTATATTACTAGAAATTGGAGCAAGCCTAAAAGAGCAAACTCTATTCTGCAAAAGTCCCACATTCTGAAATGGCTCACTCTAAGCTGAAAGACCTTATGGACATTTCAAATGATAACATGTCTGTGTGCTAAATGAATTGTTGGTTTAAGCTCTGCTGCTCTGTCCAATTATCTGAACTTCGTCAGCTGCACTTCATTTTGTTTATTCTTAAATAAAAGGAAGCAAACAACAGTAGCTGATAATGACAATATTGTAAAGGAAAATTTCAGTCCTATTAAACACTGAATAACCTTTCCCAGTACAAGAGGTTCTGACATGACTTAGGAATCTTTTCCCACAATTTATTAAATAAATTTTCCCTAATAGGTAATTTTTCAAAGACATTCATGAAAGCGAATCTTTATAGTTTAATTTTTGAAGATAAGCTAAATGGTCAATCTAGTTTAGTGTGACCACACACCTCAGCCTAAAAAGGAAAGAAAATCTGGAACAGGGGTGGCTATTCCATCAACTGGAAAAATCAACAAATCTCCACTGAACTGAAAGAAACTTTTTTTTTTTTTGTAATTATTTCATATAGATCTTAAAAAAAAATGCATAGTGGCAATAAAATATCACACTGTAACAGGTAGCATTGCATGATTGGATGTGAGACAATTAGCTGTCAGCCTTAGTGATCAACTGATAACAGACAGATTTGGATTTGAATTGAAGCAGAGTGTGAATACTAATTAGGAATGTAATGTAACTTCAAAACAGTAGATTTGAAATATTTATCAAAGACTTCAGGTAGTCAGTTTTTACGAATGTGTCACAATGCTTAGGTGAGGCAAGAGAAATAATGTGAGGATCAGCAAATTTCTGTATATGCACTCGAAGAAGGAATGGAGAAAAAATATAATGGTATCAGGGAGGAGAGCTATGTACTTTTTAATAGGTTTTAAATTTAAGCTAGTGCATCAAGCTGCTCTTAAATATAGTAGACGTGAATTTTGCCTTACTCCAAGTTTTGATGTCCTAGCTTAGCAGTGTCATGCTCTGTTTTCACTACACTACCACTGTCTATGCAGCTATATCTGTACTCGCTTCTCTGGCTTAGTCTGTAAGAAACAGTGAGGCTTGGGAAAGGTGATGATCCAATCCCTCAAATGGGCCTTTACCATTCAACTTGAGCTCTGTTGCATCTGAGAAAGTTAACTCTGGCTTTGGCATGTCCATACTGGTGGCAGGGACTATGAAAAATCTGACATTGGGTTTTAATGGACATTGGATGTCTCACATTGCCCTCATCTCCATCATGTTGAAAAAGTAGGGGCAGCTGATACATACTGAGCTTGAGAGTTCTCCTCTGTGTCATTTGAAAGGCTGAAAGTTAAGATGTAACTAAAACAAAGATGAAGATATACAGTTCATCAGTAAAGATAAGAAGTAAAGGGTGAACAAGTATTTGAAAGTAAGATATAAGAATAAGTGATGTTTAACCTCATGGTAGAGTTAAGGTAACAATGATACAGGCTGCATCCTGAGGAGAGCTGAATTTTACAAATGGGACCACATACGGTATTGCAGAAGAGTACAAAATGGACATGAGGACAAATGCAGCTTTTCTCTAAAAGCAAAATTTATGATGACTGGAAGGTCATTTGAGGTCCCTCCAACGCCTGCGATTTTGTGATTCTGTGATTCTCTGACATCCACGTCTAGCAGAAAGACATGTCCATGCTGCAGTCACTTATAAATAAAGGATCCATATTTGAAAGCTATTGACAGGTTTCTTTTTTTCTGTAATGCTTATGTTTCTGAGACTTAATCCAAGCAAATTTAGATTACAAACATGAACAAATATTTTGGTGTACTCAGTGGCATTTTGAGACAGACTAGAAAAGTCTTAACCCAGTGTTATGTAAAAATGTAAGATAAAATGAATTATGGTGTCACAGAAGTGCAAGTCCATAACTACTGCCCTGTAATGTAATACATAATATTTCCAATAAAGATGTGAGGATGTGAGAGAAAATTTAGTCACAGTTAAAATGGCACTGTCAGAAGATTGCAGTCAGTATGCAAGGCCAGGATGGTGACTTTTGCAGCACTATTTTGTGTGGGTATGGAGATGAGGTCCCATCTGAGTGTCTGGCAGCAGGGGTTGTAGGCCAGTTAGGTCATGCAGAAAGAATAGGATTTTTGCCTGCATCTGAAAGTATGGAGAAAGTTGCAGTCTTTTCCCTTTCACTCCAGGTCTCTCACCTTGACATTTGTTTCTGCTGCTCTTACTGTACTCTCAAGAATTACCTTCTTTTCTTCCCTGAGTTATGCTTTAGGCATTTGAGGTAACATTTTCCTGAAGTGGCCAAAGTATTCATTGAAGAGGAACATGTGACACATACCAAATGCTTTCCAGAGAGTTCCTGTACTTCCGGATAGGCACCACATTCAGCCTTCTCCATAGAAGTATCTTGTAGTAAATGAGGGCATGGAAGAGCAACGGCTCTGTTTACCCAAAGAGATCAATTATAAGCAACTTCTGGCTGCCACATGTGCTGCCAGGCCTGGGCAGAATGTGTGGGTGAGGGCAGCCACATGCCTTGGCCTTGTCAGCCCTACCTGCAGTGGGCTTCAGGGCTGCCTCTCATCTGGGTAGGCCATGGAACTGCTACAGGGAGTCTAAGGATCTGAGAAGAAGCATCAGTCAGGAGCTCTGTGGATATAGGTGTAGCTCCCTGTAGGTGACAGAATGGGAAGTCTTGACAAGGACTTAGTTTTCTATGGTTCCACGATGACTTCAGATTGTCCCAGTGAGAACTATCTTCCTTCAGGTGAGTAAGAGTTAGCCTGTCTGCTTTCATGGAATAGTAATTCACTTTAGATTGCCTCCAGCAGGTCTAAGGACAGTACAAGGTACAGTTCAGTCTCAAATAAATCCCCTGGTGCTGTATTTCAATAGCTGCATACTGTTACTCTGTGATACTGAGTATCCCCTTTTAAAATATTTTTTTGAAGTGTTGTCTCAGTGCCCAGAATGAAATGTTTCTCCCCCTCCCCCTGACATGATTTGATTTAGCCATTCTTTTGTCTTTCAGACCATTAGTAGGCAAAGCTGTTTACTTTTTCCTGAATGCATCAATCAAAATACAAATGAGAAACAATAGCACGTGTTTGGGTCACAGTCTTCTCTTGGATATATATATCCGTAGAGCTTCAGTTCATGTCTCAGGCTGCAATAGGCAGGTAATGTTATTTCAACTGGGCAACATCATCAGCTGTTATAAATGGTCTTGGGGATATGCAGATGTCCAGCAGTGGTGAGAATTTTCTAATCTTTGTGGGCTTTAGTTAAAAGTGCAATTCACAATGGATCTCTGATGAAAAGTGCTAGTAACCCTGCAAACTCTCAGAGTGCTGCCTGTGCAAAACTGGATCAGGCTTTCTTTTAAGAAGGACATCTGCTGATGTGGCAGAATTGGACCAGCAAATTGTAGTGATCAACTGGATAAAAATGACCTGGAAAATCCCTGCCCCACGTACAGTGCTGACTGCTGAGCAATCATTGCTGTTCTGTGCTTTTTCCTTTGTGTTGGCTGTGCATAACTACACCAGTACTGGGTTAATTTAAAGCTGGAGTAGGTGTAGGAGAAACCACAAAATTTTAATCTCCTTTTTCCCCCCTAAAAGAGAATTATTTTCTAACACTTTTGGCACAGGGAGGGAATGACGAGGTTAGAGATTTGAAGCTCAATCAGACTTTCTTGAATCCATGTGCATTTCTACACAGCTACAGTAAACACCAGAAACTGCTTAGAAGTGACTCAGACATATGCACAAGACTAATTAGATCAATTTGAAACTCAGGAACTGACAATTCTGAGGATACTTTCACAGCCTTTCGAGTTGAAAACTCCGTGTTCATCTCCTTCCTTACTTTTCTTGGCTTCTGGCATCTGTTAATACCTAAAACTCAGTGTAAACTGCCTGCAAAACTGCTGGACTTTAAGTCTATAGTCTTGGAAATCACTATTGTTTCTACTTCCTTACACCCCTCCAGTTTTAGTTTGGCTACGTTAATCCAAAGCTCAGTGAACTGAAAGACCAGACTGCATGTATGGCTTGCCATGATTTTAGCCAGAGTATCAAATGTTCAAATGTTCAAATAATCATTACCACTATTAGAATAAAGGAAGAAAGAAAATAATATATTTGTTCATCTGGAGCAACTGCATCCAGGCAAGATGCTTGAGGTTCTTTTCTGTCATTAAAACTAGAACTGAGGAATTTGCTGTGTCCTTCCACAAAATCTGGACAGCTTGTGCATGAATAGTGCCCAAAGTATCTGGTATCTGAAACCAGAGGGCATCTCACCCTGCTAATGGGTAGAATTTATCCAGTGTTTTATCACAATGCAGATACAGGCAGGTATTTTAGTGCCTGCCTGTCACTACTTATAATACTCCCCCAATATCCCTAATCTTTATTGAACAGCTTTATCTTTTTCAAATAAGAAACATTAATTTCTAACAGAGTGTGCAATTGGGCCAGTCAGGAGAAGTTACTGAATAACTAAGGAGTTCCTTGAGCCATTGTATTAAACCTAAATACAGTAATAAAAAAGAGCTCATTCTCTCTTCTTTGATTCAGGCAATAAAGATCTTAGAGAATTGAAATGGCAGTATGGTTTAAACTTATTTTTCCATGTGAAAGGTTACAATTTTTTCAGTTCTCATAGTTTGCTTTTAAGGAAATAGTCTAAATTTCTTCTGTATATGAAGTACTTGGCACAACTATTTCAACTGTCCATAATACTCACAATTTTTCATTTTGCATAAGTGATATCATTGTGAATCATTAAGTGGATTAAATCGTTAAATGGAACTATTTAATATGTACTTTGGCAACTTCATCCATGGAATGAATATTACTCTATTTGGTTAGTTGACTTCACAATGGAGGATAAATAACAGTATATATACTCCCACTACGTATAGCTGCTACAATGAGCCCTGTCATTTTGTAAAGTTTGTGGCAACTGGAACCCAGTGGTGCCATAAGATAAGTGAACCACTCCTGCTATAGCCGATAACACAGACAATGACAGATATCACAACTCTGTTCATGAATACATTTAATGAGATATTTTCCCACTCCTTGTGAGAAAGGCAAAGTACTTTTTAAATAAATGACTACCCTGGTAACCTGACCTAGCACCTGATCTAGTGGGTGGCAACCCTATGCGCAGCAGGGGGTTGGAACTAGATGTTTAAGATCCAGTCCACCCCAAGACATTCTGTGATTCTGTGATGTACTTAGAATCAAAGCAGTTGCCTAAGTGGAAATTCAGAACTGTTCTGATGGAAGAAAACACACTTTTATTTTGTATTAATTTCATAGTATGCAATACCTGGCAGTTTTTTTACTAACATTTTATTTTCAGGAGATTAACTTTATTTAAAAATCTTTTTTAGTCAACTTCTGTTGATGGTCTTAAATGAATGGCCTGATCTTAATGAAAAGTGACACGGAGTCAATCTAAAATGAAGCTTCCCATTAATCTGTAGCACTTGCACCCACTTCAGTCTTTAAGTATATGAATAGAAACATAGCAGGTAAAGAAGCAGTGTCTATTACAGAGTGACAGACTAATCCAGTTTGACTTTGGAGAACCAAAATGAAAACAACACAGCCTTGTCCTAGACAAGATTTCACTGTTCATTATTAACAACTGTTTTGCAATCAGGCACGTGCTCCTTACCCACACAGCATACTCTTCCCCCACCTTCCCTCCCTTTAAGAGTCTTGGTATGCAGCCAAGCATCACAGTCTGACCAGGTAGTGTCATCTGAGGAAGAAAAAAGTGACAAAGTCACTCTGGCATAACCATGAGAAGAGCTCTGGAGAGAACAGGGAGAGAAATAATGCTGGTGAGAGGCAAAGCTTAAAAGCTTATGCTTTCATGTATTTGTCATAGTACTAACACCGATATCTGAAAATATGGGGATTTGTTGCACCTGCATGTACAATGCTCTTCCAACTGGGTGTTTTGATAAGCTGCCCTTATGTAGATATCTGTACAATGTAAGCTAACACTCCACAAAGAGAGAAAATGTTTGGGATTATCCTGGAACGATAAAGAGGGATCATACGAATTACAGTAGTATACATTACTACCTATTGGTTTAATTAATTGGGGTGG
>VXAB01003423.1:20561-36424 GCA_013399175.1 Odontophorus gujanensis | reverse complement strand
AAAAGAAAAGAAAAGAAAAAACTACCTGGAAAAAAAAAAGGCCATCATGCATCCATTTCATTGCTTTAATTTTATTTTTACAATTAAGCTTGAAGACATTAAAAAGAATTCAAGAAACTGGCCACTAGCGATGTTTCAAAGCATCTGAAGCATTAAGTCTTACTACAGAACACATTTATGGAAGTAGAGATTGAGCATTACAATAAATTTGTTTTCTCGGCAGAAATTCTTTCTTAGAAACTGACTCCCTCATGCACATCTGCAAGCAGGAACGGAGCCTCATATCAGAAGTGGTTATAATTAATATGAAAACATGAAGTAGTCATCAATTGCTGAAGGGATTAAAAAAAGACCAAAGTAATACGAACACGTGGTTGCCTGGAAAGGCTGTTAGTTTATACCATGACACAAATAAGCATGAGGAGGGTAGATTTTGCTCTGGCTCCCTCAGAGAAGATCCCTATGGTGCAGCTGTAATTAGTGACAATGTGTGACAAAACCACTCAACAGAATATGCTGACAAGTCAGTGGTTTTTGACCTCCACAGAGAAAGCTCCAGGCACTGAATTCTGCAGCTCTACTGCTTGTTTTCTGGGTGTTGTTTTTTTGTTTTCATTAGTTATGGTGGTGATAGAGGAGGGGCAACATTTCCAGTCACTCAGTTTTTAAAAATATTGTGCAAAAACTTATGAAATAGCACTTCTTACGGGGAACCTTGAGATAATCAGGTCTCATGAGTAGTTTCGTCATTCAGCCCATTTGTGGAAGATCAGCTCTGCTTCGAGATGAAATTTTCCCGTGACTTTTATGTTTACATGAGACATAGTAAACACTCTTTGTGCATCCCATTACAAAGTAAACCAGATTCAGTTCTATCAGAGGTGTTCACATGGACAGGCACTCTATATGGCCTAAACAGTAGTAACTTCTTGGAAGATTACAACATAGAAGGAAATGATCACCTGAGTACACATGAGTATCCTGATTTCCAGTTCTCTGTCTGAAGTCATAGCTGTGGCTGGTCATCTCCACTGGGAAGAAAAAGGAGCAAACAACCCTGGAAACCATTCAGAAACATATGAAGGACAGGAAGGTGACTAACAGTCATCATCATGAATTTGTAACATTCTTGGTCAGTGTGACAGCCATCTACAAGTAGATGACTATCCTGATGAGTAGAGTCCTTCAGATGTTGCATGTTACAACTTCAGCAAGGCTTCTGACATGCTCTCCCATAACAACTTTGTATGCAAACTGATGAAATGTGGGCTATATATGTGGGCAGTATGTTGGCCTGAGAAGTGTCTGAAATGACGGACTCAGAAAGCTACAGTCAACAGTGTGAAGTCCAGCTGGAAGCCAGCAATTAGTGATGTAACCCAAGGTTGATATTGTTCAACATTCCTGATAATGACCTGTTGTTTGGCAGATTGTACAAAACTGGTAGGAGTAGCTGGTATTCCAGAGAGTTGTGCTACCATTCAGAGCAGCCTCAACAGATTGGAGAAAAGGGCTGACAGGAATCTCATCAAGTCCAGTGAAGGGAGATGCGAAATCCTGCATCTAGGAAAGGTTAACCCCATAAATTAGTACAGGCTGCCATCTGTGTAGAAAGCAGGTTTGTAGAGAAGGACCAGGGCATCCTGGTGAACAAGCTGAGCAGGAGCTAGCAGTGCACCTACACAAAAATGAAGGCCAATAGCACCCTGAGCTGCATTAGGAAAGCCTTGTGAGCAGGTTGCAGGAGTTGACCCTTCCCCTCTATTCAGCCCTGGAGAGAGCATGTCTGGAGTGCTGAGTCACTTTTGGACTTACTAGAAAAGACATACAAAATGGAGAACGTCCAGCCATGAAACTGCTGAAGGGACTGGAACATGTATTCTATGAGAAAGTGTTGAGGGATCTGGGGCTCTTCAGCCTGGATCAGAGAAGGCTTGGGATGAATATGGGTTGAAAATTCTTGAAAAGTCAAGGCTAGAATTTTCCCTTTGTTTGAAGGCTAGACTCCTTTGTCAATTGATGAATGAACGGGTAGATGAAATAAATCATCAGCAGGTCTTCAACAGAAAATGTTCGTAGTTAAAAACTTCTGAAAGCTAAAGTAGACTGGAGGAAATATCACTCAAACATCCTGCTCAGAGCACCTTTAAGGACCCTTCCAAATCAAAACATTCTGTACAGGTCATTCTTAGACTTCCATCATAATCATGCAGTGTTCCTTTCCACATTGGAAAGGATGTGTACTAATTCTTAAATAAATACACCCTTGTTTACAAGCTTGTTTGTCAAAAACACACCTCCTCTGAGCAGTAACATACAACTAGTTATTTAGCTAAAGTCCTAAGTTACTGATTCTTGAAAAAAACATGGATAATGATAAATAGATAAATATAAGGGGATAATAAATAAATTATTTCTAAAACTAAATTTGTAGCATCATTGGCAGGCACATTTATAGACTGAGTTTGCAAAATAGAAAGGGTTAAATCTTGTTCTTTAAAATTTTGGCAACAGAGCTTATCTCGAAAGTTAACATAACTCTTCCAAAAACAGGAGGAAAAAAAAGTTTTCTGCTATGCTCATATGGCACAATAATCACTATCTTTTTAAAAAACATTCCCTCGGAGACCTTAATTTTCTCTGAGTCCAGCAGGTAAAGTACAAACATGAGTCTCTGTAAAAATATGCTTAAGTTGTGTTTCAGGCTTTAGGCACTTGAGGAATTTTATAGTTGAGTAAGAGCTCTCCCTTGTTTAGAAGGAAGAGATGTTGACTGTAGGTTGCTGCATGTTGACATAAAACTAAATTTGCTATGGGGATTCTGGTTAGCATGATTCCATGATGTAGGGTTACTATGAGTGGTTTGATGCTGCTATTAGAAATTTCCTGGAATTTAACTATGACATTGATAGGAAATGCAGTTAAGCAATTCTGATTCTAAATTAATTTTTAAGGAAATAATTTACTCTGTATACTTACCATAAAGGGATATTCTTATTTTTGTCAAAAACTAAGAAAAACACAGTTACAAAAAGATTGCATCACTAAGTCATTAAAGTGTTAACTAGAGGTTATTAACCTCTAAAGAATGTAATTTAAGACAGTTGTAGATTGATACACCAGAGGATAGTTATCCCTTTTTAAGCACTTCTTCCAAGCTAAAGTATCTCTACATCAACCTATAAGCCCATTCCAACCTACAAGAAAACATACTTGTTTCCAAGTCCACTGAAAACAGCCTGTTTTTCAGTGAGACCAGCAGAACTTGGCCAGGGTCACTGGTCTACTTGCCCCAAATATTGAAGTAATGTATTTATAATCTAGTTAACTGCTTAATTTTTGAGACAGTTAGGAAAACCTTTTTTTCTCACACTTGCATCTTTCCATGTAGAATCATTCTCTCTTCTGCTGGTTTTTGTGTGCTGTCTTCTCTTGGAGCAGGTGTCCAGGGTTGGCACGCTTCTAGATGCAGTGTTTAGGATAGATTTGTTCCTGACTCTTGACCAGCATGCACTAATTAGTAAATTAGATGCACCTAATTACTAAATCACAGTGATAAATGAGTGATTCCTGCAGAAAAGGATACGGTCAGGTCAACTGCATGCCTGATATTTGATGTGTAAGTCTTCATTAGTCAAGCTCACAGTCACTTTGCATCATACAGAACAAAAACACCATATTCATCAATCTGACCATTGATGTTAACGTTCTCCACCAGTTTTGAACAAGGCACAAAGCAATTTATTTCTTTTTTCTTTTTTCAATTAATTCTTGTCACTTGGAAAACTGTTTTCACAGTTAACTACAGCTGATGTCTACATCTGATAAATGTGACTTGGTGTACTAAATGTAGAGGCAGAAGAAGGCTACATAACACTTTCTGCACCAGATGATTCTCTGAACAGCTCAGCAGAGACTGATATGACCACTTGTGCTGTGCTCTCCTTTCAGTAACAGTTTAGAGTGAAATCCAACATAGATGCTTTTCACCATCCAGTTGGTAGAGATCAATGTGACAAAAACGTTTGGGCACAACCCTTTTGTTTTTAATTTTGAACTTGGAAATCTGACACCTGAAGACAATTTTACCTCTAAGAGGTCATAAAAATTGTGACCTAATATTGAGCTTGATAGAATCATAGAACATCCCAAGTTGGAAGGGATCCACAAGGATCATCGAGTCCAACTCCTGGCTCCCCACAGCACCATTCAAAAATCAGATCGTATGTCTGAGAGTGCTGTCCAAACATTCCTTGTCATTCAGGGCTGTGCCCACTGCCTTGGGCAACCTGTTCTATTCCCACTGCCCTCTGGGGCAGAGCCTTTCCCTAACCCCCGGCCCTCCCCTGGCACAGCTCTGTGCTGTTCCCTCAGGCTCTGTGGGTCCCTCAGGCTCTGTGGTTGTCACAGAGAGCAGAGCTCAGCGCTGCCTCTGCTCCCTGTGAGAGCTGCAGCTGCCATCAGGCCTCCTCTCAGCCCACTCCGCACTGGGCAGAAACAATGATGCCCAGCAATATCCATTAATGTTATGTTTTCTTGATCAATCATACCATGAAAATATTAAATACGCTATTGATAAAGGTTATGTGTTCCTATGAAAGACATCTTTACCATACTGGTCAGGCTATCTCCTACTTACAGAGGAAACTGAGTTACAGAGAGGAAGATTAAATATTTTTAGAGACAGTTCAATATTAAAACAAGACTAGCTAGAACAGTAAGCATACTCCATAGGAAGAGGAAAGGCATGTGCTCAGTCTGAAACACTAAATACACCCTGGTAAGGAGAAAAGAAGCCAGCAAGATGCTGGAAGTAGAGGTCTTTTGAAGGAAAGCTTTACATCTCAGCTATAGATTTACTTCCATTTCTTTACCTGTGTCTTTAAAAAACATTTGTTATCTACTCCATTGTTTCTCGTACTCCATTTATTCTTAATACCACAGGTTTGCATTTTGGATTTGCATTTTGTCTTGATCTGGCTCAAGAAAAATATGATTTAAAGTAGCTGGAGAACGAAAAGGGTGAACTAAATTCATAAACCAATCCATACACTCTAGTGGATATTAACAAGTATCCTTCTCCAGTGCATCCTAGGAGTAACACATCAGGACTTTGACAAGTAAAATGAAAAACCATTAACACAGGGTTGGGGATGACAGTGGCAGCAGAAGTGTCTTTCATCAACTGGTGGTGACATTCAGTGTATGTTAAAAGGACCAGGTAGTATATTCGTGTTACCATCTTTAGTTTTCTTTGCTGTAAAAGTGAAAATTCAATTTTATATTATTTTATCAATAAAAGTCAGCCTTTTTTTCATTAACTATAGCAACTCTACCCAACTACAGACAGAGCATGACTCAGATTAACACAGGTGCCACCCCTTAAAATAAATCTGCCTCAAGTCTGAAGAACTTCCTTCTCCATCTGAGTCAAAGCAAACAACTTTTAAGCTATGACAGCAATCATGTCTCGTAGCCATGAAGCTTAGTAACTTATTTATCAGCCCTCGTTTTCTGCTTCTTGTAAGCATTTACCCTAGATTTTTCATAAATAACATCCATTTTATTCTTAAAAACTGGTCTTATCTGTGAAGTGTCATCTCTACAGTCACCAAGGAGAAGGTGCTTCCACCATTAACCACTTCATGTCTTTGTTTTGAAGATAACAGAAACACAAGGAGATAAGAACACCACGAATCAAATCTAACACATTAATGAAGATGCAAATGATCAGTTCAGTGCAAGGAGTATCCCAGGAGGGCTAAATGAGTGCTTGCACTCGACACTACTCTCTAACTTTACCGGTAGATGTCTCTGTGTCTTCTACTCCCTCTATCTTGACTGATAAAAATCTACATCTGAACAGTACGCTTTAAAGGGATTCCTAACATTTTTCATTGTATTTGATCATCTGTTTCTATTTCCAAGTGAATTTGAAGGAAATTCAAAGAATCCAGTTTGTTTAGGTTATTTTAAAATGTGTAATAGTATTTTTTTTTAAGTTAAACTGATAATAATTATATCAAACATTAATTAGGACTTTTTTTTCATGAATAGCTGTATGTTATTTATGAAGCAATCTAATAGATGAAATGCTAATTTTTCAGAAGAATCTTTAAACAACAACAAACATTGTGATATAAGAAAAAAATTGAGTTAAAACAAAAGAGAAAATAAACACAGTAAGAGTGGCTGTGAATCTCAGTATTACCTCAGTGTATTTTTATGTTAAAAAAAAAAAAACAAAAAAAAAACACCAACAACAACAAGACAGAATTATCTTCAGAATTCTAGTGTCTTTCCTTCAAAATGTTAATTGGCCTTAACAAAACTGACTGAAAGAGAGGAGGCTGCTAACTAATACCAGGAATTCTGGGAAAAGAATGTATAGGATGGTAGGGATGATGAACACAAGCAAAAGAGTAGTAAGCGGAGAAAGCAAGTAGGAAAAGCAACAGAAAAAGAGTAGCACAGGATCAAATATATTGCTGTTTTCTTGTTACTTAGGGTTAAAAAGATGTCTGTGAGTGAAAATGTATACACTTGAAGCAGAATAGCTGCTGGTCTGTGGGAGTTAATGGCCACTGATATTGGGGTATTGCCTGACACTGAATGGGTTCATCAGCATGTTATAACTCTCCTAACTGAAAGATTTTCAGCAGTTCAGGTCATTTGCCAGCACTCAGAAGGTAAATCCAGAGCTTCATACATACCTGTATACAGACATGAACTTCAGGCCCAACAGTTCTAAAGACTAATCAGTAAACCGCAGTTTTACCTTTTTAATAAGAAAAGAGAAGCGGAAGTAAAAGGACAGAAAGAGAAAAAATCATGGCATTTAATGAGTATTCTTCTCTGGAGAAGAGCTCGGATACAGTGATTGCTACACCTGGTAGTGAGCTGAGAATATCATACTAGTAATAGCAACCACTATGTTTTTTACTAATGTGACCCACACTTGTAAAGATTAGTGGCATTGTGAAAAAGGAGCCCAGTCTTCTGCACAGCCCAAACTCTGAATGGACACATTAATTATCCTTCTAAGCATCCAAAGTACCATTAGGACATCTTCAAAAAGATATTTACTTCCATCTATAATAGTAAGTGTTTAACATCTCACTTATTTTAGGAATAGTTGTACAAATGACTGAAAAATAGACCTATGAGGAAATTCAGGAAGAATCCATTCTGTTTTCTGTGGTAGGCTGCAGAGTACAAGAACAGACCACTGCTGAAATATTCCTGGGAATTTCTCCATCATGGCTTTTATTTTAAAAGACAGTACTTGAAAATTCAAAAATTGGCTTCGGATATTGAAAGAATTAGATGTAGAAATTAAAGCTTCCTGGCATAGCACTTCAGTGGAACACAGTCACTGTTTATGGAAAAACTGACAATGTACTGGATATGTGAAAACACAGTATTTTTTCACAAATTAACTATTCCTCATTTGAACTAAGGCTCTTCCCTGAGTTACTCCACTAAATTGCCATATTCTTCTTTCTCTAAGCACTTACTGTTAAGAAAATTTACTTGTTTCAGTCCACCTCTTACGATCTCAGTTGTCATTGCATAAGGTCTTTAAGCAACATCCAACTTTTTTTACCGAAAGAATCCAAGTGCAGATTTGCACAGTATATGGACCTGAAAAGAAGATTATGGTATCCATCATCTGACTTTTATATACTACTCATTTCTATTCGTAGAGAGTGGATACACTCTCTGTAGGGCTGCTATTTCCCATGCCTTCAGCAAAACATTTACAGAAGAAAAGTTTTATTCCCAATCTAAAAAGAAGTGAAATGAAAACAGTACTGCAGCTCCAAGTTCCAGATTACTTTTTAGAGTCCTTCTGAAAGACAGCTACGTAAAAGAGGTTTTCAATTCTGAATGCCAAATGAAGGCATATGTTTGACTCAAGATAGTCTTCAAAGAGTAATTGTACGAGACATCTCCTTCTTTCCTTGATTACCCTAAGAGGAGCATGGATTCCTAGCTGCAGTGCCTGTATTAGATCTTAAGTATACCATTCAAAACTTTTAACAAAAGAAAAGCAGAAAATACTAGGTTTTCAAGATAAAAAACATCAGATAGGAGAAGGAGTAGTAGTAGTTGGTGCATAAAAGAATTTCTACAAATAGGCTTCACAGACATGGTTAAACATGCTGGATTTCAGCATGTAATAACTAAGGAATTCAACAGTGTTCAAAGAACAATGAAGCTCAACCTCTGATAAAAAAGATTTAGCAAGGTACAGGAAGGAGGCAAGTTGCCAGTTACTAGACATTATGCATTGTTTCAGGTTAGCAGAGATTTCTCCCCCTGAACAAAGCCACTTAGATTAAATTTTATATTATTTCTATATGGCAGTTTAGTAAGAATCAATTCAATGTCTTCGTTCAAATGAAAATCAAACCATGAGTGCAGGTACATTCATGAATGAAATACGTCCATTTGGCTTTCTTCGCAGATATCAAAATTCAGCTCCATAGTTACCTCTTTAGAGGTTTTTATCTGTGTGCTTCTCCTGCCTCATGCTTAACAGAAAGGTTAAATCCCCTTCAACTCTCAACCCCTCCGCATACTCAGCCCACAGTCTTTCCTCTTTTTTTCTTCTTGATTTGCAGTCCTGTCTTCTGGCTACTTCTGAATTCACACCTCCCATGTTCCTTAACTTCTCTCAATACCATATGTCCATATAACTCCCACTTACAAAAATGAAAGTTGACTTACATCCTTTTTAAACAATGGATTTTTGGAAAGCATCCCAGAACATGGCTTCTGGGATAGGAAAGGCACCTTGTTGAAGAAAGGCTCTGGTGGTTAGTCCATGGCATTTCCATTCAAAGCAGAACGGGTGTGACCAGCTCTTGTGAAGTGAGTTCTTCTCAAAAGGAAGAAAGAATTTAACCTGGAAAAAAACCTTTCATAAGTGGAACAAGAATGGAGACATAATAAAAAAGAGAGGGGGAAAGCATATGTGTTCACAGTGGATGGTCACTGCCATTTTAAATAAACTTATCCATCAATGTATGTTTGGCTGAATGCTGTGGCAGGGAGGTTTTTTATTTGTTTGTTTCTTTGTTTGTACATGGAAATAAACTATTAGAAAGAAAAGTTTACTTTAAACTTATCTAGCTAATTAACTGATAGTCTGATTGCTAAGGGGAGTTAATTTGCATTGTTTTGTTGAATGCCATCAGTCCTGTTCTATGTAAGCGGTGTGTAGAGAGCATGACAGCAACAAAATAATTAACATGAGTGAGAATCCGAGAAAGCAACCAACAAGTTATTAGGGGCACTTAAACAAACATAAAGATCTGACAAAGGAGAAAAAAATGAACGGTAAAGGCACTGATGTTTCATTTCATACATTTAAATATTCATAGGTCTCCCATTTGCTTAGATACCTACAAAAGTCTGTACGGACAATGTATTAAGAAAGATTTTCATGGCAATCCTTTCCTTTCTCACTAAAAAGTTCAGAGAGAAAAGGAAATCAGAAGCAGTCTAAGGAATCTCCTGTAATTAAAAGAAATCCTGCAATCGCTGTGAGTTCAGGAGCTCCCACACTGACACTGCTTGACAGCAAAATGGAGAAAAAAGAAATCATGGCTCAGTTCTCATTTTTCATCACAGTCATCCTTTGATGAACAAGCCATCATGCTGCTCCTTCCACTGTTCTCTCCTTGTCTTCTTTCTGCATCTTGTTCAAATTTCCCCTCTTGCTCTCTCTTTCTTCCCCACCAATATTATTACCACGTGTACAACCTTCTCATACAAGGGCTTTTTTTTTTTTTGGCCCTGCATACTAGGTACAAAAATGTAAAACCTGCAGTTCTCGGTATGTTACCAAAGGAAACAGTTTTACTTAAAATCTTGTTTTTGCCAAAATATTTTCAAAGTGTCTGGAGAGGAGTCAAACCACAGTGGCTCTCAGTTGTATTTCCTTTTACTATTTCCCCAGGTACTCCCAGCACAGCACTAGGTAATTGGATATTCTTCCAGGAAAAAAATAAAAAAATAAAAAGAGTCTGCACGAGACAGTTTGTAGGTTTAAGAATTATCCTTCTGGGGCCTATGGATATGCATACAGGGCATACAGTTGCCAAACTTGAAATTCTTGCTTATGTTAGTTGTTCCTGAAGACAAGAATCACATATGACAGTTTGTACTAAATACAAGGATTATGTTCAGTCTTGTAATGCTGTTTGAAATCCACTTAGTTTTTAAAAATTAGGAATCAGAGATTTAAATTACCTGTGATCTTACTTCATACTGATATCTGATTCTGTTTCAGCTCAGTCTTTACCTATAATGTAGCTCTAATTACAAGTTTAGATGTATGTTACCCACAGAGCTTTAGATTAAGTGAAAAAAAAATAGTTTATAATCAAGTAGGTATACTGAATTTATCATATAGTTTATGTTATAGCTGCAATCATTCCATTTTACATGCCATCTAGCTAAATCTGGTTACATCCCAGACTTTAGCTTACATAGAAAACACAGCTGCATGGCTTCCTGGTACATGCCAAAGACATATTTTATGTGTACTGGGGGTCTTCCCACAGACTGCCTATAGTCTATTATTTTAAAATTTTACTTAATTCTTCTCAAGCTATTTGTGGTCTTGCTGACATCTCCAGAAGAATTACTCCACATGCCCCTTTAGGACTGTTAAGATCTTGAGAACACAGGCACTTCATTTTGGCAGTGAGGGGTTCTGTCTACTTCTCTTGATGGTTGCTGAATTCTCTCCCACTAAAACTGGAAAATATATTTTACATTTGAAGTAGAAGAAGTCATTTTGTCCTGTGCCTTCATTATCATTATAAAAAATTTGATGTTAATTAAGTCTTATTCTGTTTATGTTTCTCACAGGATCATCATTTCAGGATATTAGACATAGCTTGGTGAAGAGCAATGAGAAATTGGATGAGGGAGCAGCAGAAAAAGCACAATTCAAATATCATAGCCCACAGTACAGAGTTTATGGTTAGTTACATTCAGTGTATGCAACCAGGGATTTACTGGATAGCTCATTTAGTGTTTCTTAACGTCTTTGAGAAGCCAGTGTTAGCAGATGGACTCTATTTAATGGACTTGTAAAGAAGAGATGACAGTTCCCTGGAGTACACGTTACTGCTTTTCATGCCTTATATGCCTTCTTAAAGATTATTCATGTGAAAATATGCACACATAAACAACATATATGCAGCTATAACAATGTTCAAAACACAGAACTTTTCACCTCAAGCTGGGATTCTCTCATCACCCAGTGTTATAACAAACATCCCTTTCCAAAAAGTATTAGGAAGAATTATATACTCCACAGTGTGAGCTGAAAGTCAATATATTTATGCTCTGTGGGATATAAATTGATGTGATTCCATTCCATTGCCCTGAGTGGGAACAACCAAAAGCACACCAGAGTAGAAATTATTCTCAACTACAATTACTGTCTCACTATATGAACTACTAATATGTAACATGTTGCAGTTCTTTATTGCTTCATTCAGGTCTATAAAGTTAATCTTGACATCACTGAGAGCAGTCCATACAAAGAAAAATTGTTTTGGATCTATGCGTTCAACATGAAGCAAACCCAAGTCCTCATGCCAGCTATCAAATGACAGAATATTTCACTACAAACTATCTTTTCTTGCTATGCTAAGCTTACAACACATTTGAAGCTGCCCTTCTTGGAGAAGTTGTGGCATATGGTAAAACGCCACATGGACCTGCAAAGAAGACTGATAATTCTGAAGAATATTTTTCATTTGCTGCTACAGGGGGGAAAAAATCTTCTGTTCAATTTGATCTGAATCTTCTGAATTGAAGATACAAATTTTCTATGGTAGCAGCCTACAACTCTTAGAAAGTTAGTTACGGAGACAGTGAAGCTGAACTCTTCCTATATTGGAATATGAAAAAGTAAAGCAGTCAGCCACAGGTCAGTGTTTGTATGGATCAAACTGGATATTAGAAAAACTTTTTCACTACAAGAATTTTACAGTATTGCAAAAGGTTATCCAAGGAGGAGGTAAAATCTCCTCCACAGGAGGTTTTCTGCACTTAACCATAAAAAAACCATGGTTGATTTGATCTAATATTGGTGAAAGTCCTGTGCCAAGTGGGACACTGGACAAGCTGACCTCCTGTTCCTTCCAGCCAACATTTCTATGATTTTATTATAAATGAGAGGTGCAACAAAACCTATACGCAACAATCAGAAAGGACAGCAGAACAAAAATTAAGTAAATCCAGCTTTGAAAGTGTTGCAGGAACTTAAGATAGACTGGCTGTGTTCTTCTGCTTCAACAACAGTGAGCCTAAGCAACAGCTAATAAGGGATATGTGGCAGCTTCCCATAAAAAGAGCATTTGGAAACATTCTCCATTCAGTGTTCCTTTTAATGCCTGTACTCTCACAATATAAGGGAATCAATAGGTAGCCAGTCAGAAACTGGACTGACTCTACCAGAGTGTAGCAAATGAGGCAGATCCTCTAGCCAATTTTAATATGAGGTCGGCACTGGAAGGTAAGTGTTGATGGTCTATTAGCAGCAGAAGCAGACCTGTAGAGATGTGCCTGTGTTCTGCAGTCCCTTCTCAGATGTCATGCAAATGCCTACAATGAATGCTGTTATACAGTTTGAATTCTGCCCTGCTGTCAATGGTTTATGGGCAGGTTTGGCCCGGTTCTGTGATGATTGCTGCAGGGGACCCACAGACCCACGTCCCAGAAAAGGGGAAAGGGAAAAGGGAAAAGGGAGATGGGCCTAGGAACAAAACAGCGGCAACGATCTGAGGAGGAAAGCTCATTTACTAAATAGATATTGGAAAGCAAAATAACACAGTATAATACAATATAATTGGAATTAAAGCTAATAAATCAAATAAAATGAGCAAGAGAGAGTGTCCGATAAACCGAAGGCCTTACGCTAACGCTGAAGGCGAGACGGCAGCGAGCACCCACTGCTGAGTCCATCCCAAAGGAAAGAGAGCGTCCCGTGACCGCACACAGTTTTTATCTTTCCCTCTGAGCGTAAACACGTAAAAACACAAAGCATCGCTAAGTCCTCTGGGGAATGTAGTTCTTCTTCTCTTCTGAGACAGGTATACCTGGAACTATCGATGATCCATGGAGCTGGAGCATTAACTCTTTAACTCTAAATGCACTACATGATGTTATGATGTGGAATACCAGTACCAAAAATCATAAAACCATGACACTTGCCTTTTTGTAGGGAAGCTAGGCACATAGTGCAGGCTTAATAATCCCTATAACAATTCAATTTCCTGTATTTTGCTAACTCACACATGTGCTTTGTTTTCCCAAGGATGAAAGAGTCTGTATTTCTTTAAAAGTATTAATTTTAAAATATTCCAACTGCTGCCCTCCTATTGGTTGCTCAGTTAAAGAAGAAAGAATTTACTCAATATCATCCTACAGTCAGACTCTGAAATGAAATAAAAGTATTTATTTTTGAATTTCATTATTTTTCTTGAAGACACCCCAACTTATAATTGGTCCCAAGCTGTTTCTTAATTTCTCCATATTTGTTCTTACTATGTTTTATTATCATGAGGACAGGAAATATGAGTCAGTAACCCTAAGATCATCCATTTCACTCACTTATGGGGGGTTGAAGCCCAAGGCAAACAAAAAGTGTCAAATATTTCAAATAAACTGAAAATACCTCTACCATTTGCCACCCACAGCTGAGTTCACATTTTCAGCAGGATCATAGCTCATCTAAAACATATTTAAAGAATTAAGCATAGTATCCACGCAGAAATGAATGTTTAGGCTCTCAACAGTTGCTTCTGGAAAGTAATATATTATATCTTTCTCTTTTAAACAGAACATTTAACTCTTAATATAAATGTTAGATATGCTTTGATGGGTAAATAAGGCATTTACATATGCCTTGGGCTGCTGAAAATGCCTCTATATTGAGACAAGTACCAACATTTTCTTGTTCAAAATAATTCAGTAATTTCTTTTAACTCTTTTTCTAACCTCTTTGTTTTCAGGTGAATTATAAATAACCACTGTTACAGAAGATCCATTCTTTCAGTACTCTCTGTCAGACTGAAAGCATTCCTTCCTGGAGCTCTTTAGTGCTCATCTGTTCTCCAGAGAATTTCAGAACTATATTTAAGGTCAGAGGTTCAAAGAATTTAGATAAGTTTATATGTGCTCCTCCAGACACATCTCAGCACAGCTAATAGACTCCAGCGAGCCAGAGTATTCCTCCTATGTAGAAACAATGACTGAAGCAAACATCCAGCACCAAGTGGCGACTGCTGATGCTCTAATTTATTGAATTGCCAATTACACTACTGCTGAAGTGTCTAAATCAGAAGTCCTTAGACAATGAATTCTTTAGTCGCAGAGCATAGTACAACCTCTGTGCTATGAGCTACATGTTTGACAAAAGCAGTCGCAGAAGCCAGAACACAGAAGAAGACACCTTCACTAGCAAACTGGAGCAATGACTAAGAGGACAAATTACTGCTTCAGTCTGCACAGCTAGACAGGCTTCCCTCATCTCTCACATTTCTGAAACTCTATGTGGGATATGCTGGGGCAAAATCTCTCCCACTGCAAGCAAAGAGCAAGTCTGAGATCAGCTGATGAGACTGAACATGTTCAAGTCCAAGGGAACAGCTGACATGCATCCCAAGGTCCTGAAGGTTGATATGGTTGCCAAGCCACTTTCCATAGTATGTGAAAAGTCAAGGCTGCTCTTTTAGGTCAATTCCAACCCAACCCTTCCCATGATTCTATGATTAACAGGAATCTATGGACCTTCTATGTAATTAGGGGAGCAGGAATTGCAGATTATACATTTAATTTAGGTACCTAAGTCACACGTTAGACTCCTAAATGTTTTTAGTCTTATATTACAGAATTCTTAAAGCAAATGCCCTCCCCCCACCATAAGAGAATGGAATTTTTGTTCCTTCACAACTTTTTAGAATTTGATCAAGAGTCTCATGTCTGATATGAAGAAGTACATATCTTAGGTTGTCACATACCTTTCTAAAACAGTTAGACAAAGTGGGAGACCTGCAGAAGGAAACAGTTTTACCTAATTTCTGCACTTGTCTGGTGCCCTGAGAAGAGCAGTCTGTAGCACTTGGTGATTTTCTACTTTCTGATGAGTTCCTTACACAGTTCTTCCTGTTGATAAGAATAAAAGTATTCAAATTTAACAAAGCTCTTTGACTAAATTTGTCTCAGGGTCATTTTGCTGATTAAATGAAGACACTGTGTGGAGATATTTGGCCTCTATTTACTTCTAAGTCTTGTATTTCCTTTATTGGGAAATTCAGTCAATTGAGAGCATAAGTTCTTTGTAGGAGGTTTGCAGGATATCCACTGAATCATTATACATTTCCTTGCCATGTCACAGGCTGATTTGTATCATGTTCTTACAGTGCTCAAGAAGCCTGGGAACAGAGCTGAATCTCTTATTACACATATTTCTAGAGGAATTTGTACCATTGGGAAAAGACAACTGCTGCTAAACCAGATTATGTTAAATCTTCAATTTTCTACATCAGAACAACATGATATAAAATAGAGTCAGGTGTGGGCTCTTTGCATTAAGGCAATGAGCATGGTACAGTCTGGAAGGTGATTTCTACCAAATATATTAAAAAGTCATTAATCTTATAAATAGTTATTATTTCCTTTCAGCCTGTTTAGAAAAGTTCTGCTAATCCGATTGCCTCCTGATCCTTAACACGGTTCTACACATTCACGCTTATTCAGATCAAATTACACACAAGTCTTACACAAAAAGATGGTTCCTCTAAATATTACCCCTTCAAGTGTAACCTTATCTA
>VXAB01003423.1:0-18104 GCA_013399175.1 Odontophorus gujanensis | reverse complement strand
TTTTTTTTTTTTTTTTTTTCCTTCCATGGTATTGTTCTCATCTTGCTTGTTTCAGCTTGAGGTCATTGGTTGTCATCTGAGAGGTTATTTCCTGACCTGTGCTGATGCTTTAGAATTAATGATAGCTGCATCAGCGAAGAACAAAATAAGTAGTTGGGTATTATCATTCTATTGCTGATACCTAAGACCATGGCATTTCTCTCTCCTTCTCTCATTATTATCATTCATAACAAAATTATAGTGTAAAAAATGGTTAGCACTGATCTTAGCAGGATGTTAGCAACATTTTAGCAAGATGTCCAAAATGAAGGAGCACTTGTCTAGTCCAAAGAAATCCAGTAAACTACCGAAATCCAGTAGACTACCCCTATGTATTCCTCGTACGTGATAAAGATGCAGATATTTGTGCTAGAGTACTTTGCTGTACCAAGGTTAGAGGAAAGTCCAGTGGTTTGACCAGGAGTGCTTCATGTGCATTGAAGGGCTGGGAGAAGTTTTCAAGCAGCTTCAGTACCCTATCCTAGTTTAAACTCTGCTTGCCAGCCTTCCAGGCTAGGTAATGTAACCTCCTATTTGTTCTTGCTGATTACTTTCTCCTCAGTCATTTGACACCCAAATAGAGTCTGGAACCAAGTCAGTACCTGGAAAATATTCTGTCTACTTGTACATCGGGAGATGAAGCGCTACCCTCTAATGTCATCAATTCAGTTGTCAGTGCCATTTTGTAGCCTAAGACTTCAGGAAATTGTTGCAGCTGCTACTACCCCAGCCTGGGTAAAAGAAATGTCAGTATCCACCCACTGGTATGTCTTTAGTTTCCAGACATTCTTTAACAACAACATTTCAATAAAAATTAAAGTTATTTTTCAAAATCCTGAAACTACAGCTCAGAGTCTGAAGTATTATTACATACTTTCAAAACTGTTACCAACTTACTTTAATATCCATCAGTGGAGATAAAACTTACCTGTTTCTCTGCTTTGCTTAGAGTTCATAGGCAACATCTTCCTTGTGAGCTATATGTTCAAAAAGAATTTGCAGCATTTTAGCTGTACCTTGTTAAACACACGGGTGACTCATCAGTTGGTCCTTTATTGTGACAGCATAACCATGCAATTACTTTGCTTGAAATAACTCCTCCTGCAGGCTGTGGACCAAATCAACAATATTCACTACAAATACCCAGACTTTGGATTTCCTCAGCTGATCTTTATGTCTTTCTAGACAAAAAAAAAGTCTTTCTAAGACATTTCCAATGGCTCCTGGCAAAGTGAACTGCCAGGAATAACAGAGTTAGGCCTTATTTTAATACGTATTATTTCATACAGATAGAGATTTCTACTATCTTATTTAAGGTCAGAATTTGATCTCTGGGGTCTGCTGGTAATAGGCAGCTTC
Source organism: Odontophorus gujanensis (assembly GCA_013399175.1). Lineage (NCBI taxonomy): Eukaryota > Metazoa > Chordata > Aves > Galliformes > Odontophoridae > Odontophorus > Odontophorus gujanensis. The sequence goes on along the minus strand of VXAB01003423.1, from coordinate 16,706 downwards.
TGAATTGCAAAACCACAGCTCTTAGATTAAAAGACTACAAGCATCCACCAACCAGGAAAATGCTGAGTGTTGTATGAAGTGGAAGTCAACCACCCTGGCTTCCAACATGCATAGTTGATAAAGTCACAGAAAGTATAAAACTGAAGGTTAGAGAGTGGCAGATTCATACAGACATGTTAAGACAGAAAGAGACAGACAAAAATTCATCTTAACCTGGACTTTTTTGAAGAAGAGCACTCTATTGACGAGGTAGTTATTTCTGTATCAGTATCGCTTTTCTAAGCTATTATTGCTCTTTATTATTTTATTATTCCCTGTCCCATAATTTGAAGCTTCGTGCAATGTTCAATTAACACTGTCTCTGCACAGGCTGAGTGAACTCTGCATTTCTGAGTTAGCAAGTGCTATCAAGATTCCATTCATTCCAGCTGGGGAACAGCAGACAGTGGGAACAGTTACAGAAAGAGAAATTCCCCTTCACTCTCTCTCTGTTTTTCTCTCTCTTTCTAAACCTTTTTTCAGGATAAATATTTAAACACTAGAATGAGGCAAAACTCCCACAAGGTTGGAAGCAAACGAGCTCACTCCAGACTAGTCTGCAAAATAGTTTTTTTGTTTCATTTTTCTTTTCAATGTCCAAGCTTTAAAGATTTCCAGCTTTTAAATTGCCTTTGAAAAGAAGGGAAACCATATTACAGACTTTTTGGTGAACATAACATATCGAGTATGACTTCTAGTTCCAGGAATTTATAACATGTAATTACTAGAATATGTCTTGGTGACTAATACTACTACTAATAATAATAAAAGTAAAAGAAATATTGGGAATAAAGCAGAAGAAACCTGATTTTTACTTTATCATCAGAAACTCAAATCACACAACTGGGTTGTCACTGTGGTTCTGCCATCTTTTATCATTTTTATCCATTGCCCATATAGAAGCTCAGGCTGGATGGGACTCTGAGCAAACTGGTCTAGCTGTAGATGTCCCTGTTCATTGCAGGGGAGTTGAACTAGATGACCTTTAAAGGTTCCTTCCACCTCAAATGACGTTATGACTCTATAGGCTTACAGTCAGGTGAAAGTAATTTCTCTACTTTAATGGTTTGTAAAATACTCCATGGGCAGCAATAGTAGTTTCCTAAAATTTCTAATTCTGACCAGCCACAGTCAGATCTTCCTCAGTATGATCAGGAATGCCAGAAATTGTATTAATGAGATTTGTCTGTCTGTATCTTTCAACACTGACATCATGCAAGCACTTAACTGCTAGATCCACCAACATGAAATTACTGTTAGTGAAGCTTTGTGTCATCTGAAGAAATTTTCATAGAATGCTAGGTTTACCACTACGAAATCACTTAGTTTAGGTTTAACATAGGGAAACGGAACCCAGTGTTAGGATTAGCTACCAACAATATTTTTTTCTCGTGTGATTTTCATTTGTGGAAGAAGGGTGAGTTAATGGTCATGTTGAGAAATTGTCATCTTCATTGTTTTGATTTCTGCTAAACTAGTATAGATTCAAGCAGAAAACAAAGCCTGCTTCATATATGACACAGTTTTCACTTCCATCTATCAAAATTTCCTATGTTTTTGTGTTTTAAACTAATTGCTATTCCCATTCAAGACAGAGGTGACATTGTCCAAATTTCATTCACTACATTCTGTATACAGTTAGGATTTCTGACTTCATTATAAGTAGTGGTTCTAGTGTCCTCTTTGCTATCGTGTGCCTATGCTTTTATTCTTGCCTCTTCTCTTTTCTCTCCACTGGATACATAGGAATTAAGCTTCAGTAAAAATCTGAGCAGTCACATAGCATTTTCCACTTACTGTGAGCTCAGAAACTGTACTGTATTCAACAGTTCTATCCATGGTGGAGGAATGCAGTATATTGATTCTTTGGGTGTAAACTTGTTATATTTCCCAGCAACTTCCATTGAGGACAGGATTAGAAAATATCCTTACGAATGATTCAGGGGTAGGTGTTAAACTGTTTTGCAGCACTGTGTCTAGCTGGCACACAGCACTGTGTGTTGACACAAGAAATGTCTCCCACCCTGTCAGAGAGGCCTGCCAACACACAGCCTATTTGTTCATGGTCAGTCCCAAACTGTGAACAGTAATAGAGTAGGGGCTCAACATCCTCTTCACCTCCACCAAGAAGCAAAGAATCCAGTTTCATCCATCTGTTCTTTAAGGAAGCTTCTTTAAGATATCCTGAAGATTTCTAAAAAAGAGTCTGGTCTTACAAAGTCTTGATTCATAAAGGTCAAATTATGCTGGATATCATCTTAATACTGTACCAGTACATTTATCTAGCATGCCTTGGCACTGTTTAACTGCCATGGATGTAGGTGCTGAATTTTCTGGTCTGACCATTGAGAACTTCCTCCTCCACAGCCAAGTCCAGGATCTCCTTGCTCCTACCACTTTCATTAGGTAACAGTGTGGCAGCAGCAGCTGTACATGATCCTCTTGGTCTGTAATGACTCTTACCACCCTTTGAAAATCAACATCTTCATCAGGAGTGATGGGGAAATTTTTGGCAAATCCTCTTAAAAACCCATTACAGAATTCCCTAAAGAATGCATAAACAGTGTAAACACTTTGAAGCAGGACTTGCTTAATCTGAAAGTCAACCCATTTTATAAAATATCTGCACTTTCAGATGAAAGTAGGATGAAGAAATTGTTCAACTGCTATTTGCATTACTCTACATTATTTAAATGATGCTTTATTCGCCTGCTGTAATATATTCAGCATTACCTGAGATAACTATCGGAGTATAATTTTCCTTTATGGACTGGACTTGCCCATTTCTGTGGGCAACAAGTTGCGTTTTGTTATTATATCGATGTCCATTGACCTTGCCACAGAACAAGCTTTGTTTCTGTCCCACATCTAAAATATTATCTATAGATTAAATAATTAAACTGTCGCTTTTCTGTTCGAAGTATGAGAAGATCTAATTTATTTGCAGATTTCTCTTTGCACCCTTTGGACTCCAGGTCTTTTTGAAAGAAAGTTATAGATTTTGGTGAGCAGGAAAACATGTAAGTAATTAACATCAGTAAATCTTATCTTCTGTGTTTTGTAATCTGTATGTTTGTTGTTACATGAAGATTCAAAAATAAATGTTTAATAACAGTTTGAAGATGAGATTCTGACCTTTTCTTCAACAACTGGAGCCAAGAAGGTTCCCATTCCATTTCTCTGATCTCCTAAGCTAACTTCCAGCAATGCTAAAGAAAACAAGGGTAGAAATTCTTTGCATTTCTGAATGTCACTAACCTTTTTTTCTCTTTTTAGCTCACCTTCAAAACTTAGGTCTCATTTATACAAAGTAAACAAAAGCTTTCAAGGAAAAAAAATTCATTTTCTGGTTTATATATGTAGAGATCTTCCTTTTACCATTCAGACTCACTGATACAACACTTTGGGATTCCTTATTCCTTATTATTCCTACAGGCAGATAAAACAGGTTTCCCAGCGACACAGAGAAGATAAATGGGACACGTTTTCTTTAACATTTTGCAAATTAAAAGAAAAGTTAATGTATTCTTTGCTTAGAAATCTTAACTTTCAGTTGCCTGCTTGTTATGCACAATGGAAGTAATCTGCACAGGCATTATGTGGCATTACACAATGTACATTACATAATCTGTAGAAGAAGCAAACATTGCCTAATCACACATTTCTTAACACAAGCAGAATGAAGGGTTTCTGGAGGAGTTCTTGGACATTCTAAATTTTATGAGGAAACTATTTATCTGAATTATAAAGGATAATCAATTTTTCACAAAATGAGAATTAACAAAATAAACCAACCATACTCTCTTTGGATAAATTTCACTTCTCTACAGAAAATCCAAGAAAATGGTATGCACTCTTTCAATCCTATTTGATCAGCTTGGGGACAACGTCATCCTCCAGAGTTGATAGGTTTTTTTCATCTCTTAAAAAAGAACTTCAATTATTCAGTAGAAAAATTTCCCACTAGCAGCCTTTGAAAATATTACTTAGAATAAGTAAGTTAACACTAGTATCCATGACATATTCTGATCTCCAGCATTTGACATATCAGTTTTATAAACTTCAGTTTTTTTATAAACAATCAGTTTTATAAACTTCAGCTCTGAAACTTGACTTTCTGAAGAACATCCTTCTACCTTTGTTTCTCAAACATTCATTCTTATGGTTCACTCACTGTAAAGTGTAGGAAGAAGGATATAAAACTCTCCTCATGCAACAAGAACCAAATCATTTCTCCTATGAAAGCTAGTACTAAATTGTTTTTTCAGTAATAGTTCAACATAAAAGGCCTCCATGCAGTAAGCTATAATCACATTTATCACTTTACTTATTACTCACCTTCTTAACTTTTCTATTCTAATTTTTTGGAGTAGTTATGATAGAATTAGACTTTCAAAACTGTGTAACATAATTACTTCATTGTAGTACTGAGTAATCCAATTGTTTCTACAGGTACTAAAACAAAAGTAACAAAATGAAGGATAAAGAAAAAAACCAACAACCATACTTTACAATAATTCTAGCTGTCAGTATTTTCTCAAAGATAGATACTTCTACATATATATGAACACAATGTCCATGGATACAACTCTAAGTGATTTTTGTGCAATGTGCAGGTAAATTCAGCCATGTTTTATGTTCCCACCATAATCATTCATTTAAATACCACTTAAATCTGAAACTCATCCCTGCCAGCAGTGCAGTAGCTATATACATAAATACTTTATTAAATCTTTTAATCTATTACTTAGATTGTTTTCTCTTTGCAGCTATAATAATTAGTTACAGGTGGCTGCAAATGCTGGTTTAAGAATTTTTCACTAAAGACTCCACCACAGTGACATGAGCACTTTTTTTATGGTTAACATCTACCTTTTTTTACAACAGCAGTACACATTCTGGACTGAGTACAAAAGGACACAGTCTAGTCCAGTTTTATTAGTGGAATCAAAATAGATTCAGAAAATTACACAGGAATATGTGCCCTTTCCTTCTTTTATGTTCTATTCAATTCATTACATGATGAGGCTTCCCTGTATTTCTATGACAATTGGCCCAGGTTACTTTTTTTCCATTGATTTCAACTATAAGTACGTCATACTTATATGGGCTTTAGCAGACTTCTAGTTTTACTTCTTTGCAACTACACTAATAAATATCTGACAAAATATTTTATGGCCCTGAATGATCTTTTGCCTCTAAAAGAGGAACTCACATCAATCAAATCTTCATCAATCTGATTTCTAAAATCATAAGGCATTTAATGCAATTAAAGAAATGCTTTTTCTTAATAAAGATTTATTTTGGGGAGGGGCGGAATTTGAGGCAGAGAAAGGAGCGTCTAAGGCTTTCATACATACGTTAGTTCCCTCTATGAAAAACGTTACACTGAACTGAACTGTCTATTGGAAGCTTGATGCGAAGCTCCTGTTGGATTTAGTGGGAAATTCCTCCAATGACACTAAATTAGGATACAATCACACTGACAAATTCAGACAACACATTTATGTTGTGGTCATCTTTGAATGTATGGCAAGAGAAAGACCAACAAGAGTTAATGTTACTATAATGCTGTCAAAAAATCCAGCATGAAAATATTTACTGTCTTTTAAATGAAAAAGACTAAGCATTTCCATTTTTTTAAAAGGCCATTCCCTTAAAAATTAATGTTAAAATACCAAAATATTCGTTTTGTAGTCCAGCAGCAGAAGCTGAAACAAAAGTCTCTGAAATCAATCCCAAATGCCACTGTAAAAGTTATATATATAGCACAATTTTATAGACACATGAAATGTGAAATGAATTTGGATTTGAATATCATGTCAAGAAGCCAAATAGTAAACACTGAGGGCTTTTTATTTCTACAATGGAGACATCAACAATGTTAACAATGACAGCTCGAAGTTCTAATGAAAGCCTTAAATGCTTGTAAAATATTAATAACTACTAAGCACGTTTGTTCACTAGTGGAAAAAATCGTTTCATTTGTATGTTTTCTCCACAGATCCTTCAGGTTGGGCTATACTCGAAGTGCTGACCACAGTAAGAACCCCAGACATATAAAGAGCCCAAGCAGTTACAGTACCTGCCAAAGACAACTGTTAGTTTAAGCAGCAATATGGTGAAAACACATTACACCACTTGGCGGGGTCAGACAAATGCACACAATTTAAAGAGAGAGAGAAACCAACCATAACTAAAATCTTGAGGAGCTGGCATGAGTCATCTATCTATTTCCTTTTCCTTTGAAATACAGAGATAAATAGTATTGCTTCTTCCTTTTCCCAGTCCTACAAATCAGTACTGAAACAAAATCAAACTGACTATTCCTGCCAGGCAAACAAAGGATACGCTGATGCTGGAAGAGTTACTTGACATGTTGATAATTCTGCTTCAGTTTCTATTACAATGGTTCTGAGGCTACAAAGTGGTAATTTCCCTGGTACAGAAGAAAAGAAGGTCATTATTGTAAGCATGAGACCTGTATGTGTCCTAACTGTTCCTCTTAGTCAGTAAGAAAGGTATTACTGTCTTCAGTGTATTTTTTCTGTGAAGTAATTTAAAATCAAGTAAGGACTTCTGTAGCAAAAAATACTCTCTTCCTTTGAAGGCAATCTGAGTGAATCTGAAGCTTGCATCACCAGGAAACCAGTTGCTTTTCTTTTCTCTTTCAGTGTAAAACTCCTTTAATCTCTGATTTCATTCATCCAGTTGAAAAGCATCTGAATTTGCTCTTTCCAAAAACAAACAGTGAAAAGTATTCTCTTGAGATCATCCTTTTGCTGACAGAAAGAAATTGCTTCTTCTCTAACATTCTGCCATGTCACACTCTGTGTATTCCTTTGCTCCCAGGCACTGGATGTCACAGAGCCCACAGGCTGAGGCCAATCTATCCAGGATCCCCACACAAGAAAGAGGTGGTGCTGTTGGAGTGGGTCAAGAGGAGAGCCACAAGAATGCTCAGAGGGATGGAGAATCTCTCCTATGAAGGTTGAGGGATGTGGGCTTGTCCAGCCTGGAGGAAAGAAGCTCACAGGAAGATCTCATTGTGGCGAGCAACTACTTAAAGGGAGATAACAAGCAGAATGGAAATCAATTTTACACAGTCAGATAGCACAAGGGGGAATGGCTTTAAACAGTGACACAGGCACACCAACAGCCCTGTCTGATGTCCCTGCAAAGCAAAGAAGCTCAGTTAGCTTCCAGCCCTGAGAAGCCAAATGTCAAAAATGTGCAAGACGATGGAGATGGAATCCCTGTCTCAGCTTGAAGCAGGAGGAGCTTATTTTATGCTACTGAAGTCTCCTGATCAACAAATAAGAAGCTCTGGGGATAAAAAGAGAAGAGGTATGGATAATGGTTCCGATGAGGAAAGGGATAACAAAAATAAAATGGCCCTGTCAAGGATCCAAGTCCGAACCAGAGCCACCCAGAAAAGGCTATGACTGTTAGTAATTTGGGACTCCACATCGAGGGGCACTGAGGCACTTGTCGCCTGGATACTCTTCAGATAGGGTCCACAGTCAGGAAGAGGCCACCAGGTACAATAAAATTGGACAAGTACTATCTGCTCCTGCTCTTTCAAGAGTTCCCAAAAGGAAAATTACAGAACATTAAGAAAAGGCACAAAACTTTATATCCATTGCGAAGATGTTGAAGCAATCAGGAGCACACACAGTGTTCCCCTCAGTCCGCTTAGTTGGAGATTGGTACCCAGGTAGGAGTAGAAGAATGGACCAGCTGAAGAAATGTCTGAGTGGATGATGTCACATTCAGGGTTTTAGGTACTACAGTCTCAGAGCTACCTTTGAGAGGCTGGGCATGTTGACTAGCTGGGATGCAGCTAACAAAGAAAGAAAAGAATGTACTGTGCAGCAAGCTGGCCGGGATTATCATGAGAGCTTTAAACTAAATTTGATGGGGAAAGGGTTGTACTTCCGAGTGACAGAGGAAAATCAGGGAACACTGTTACTTCAGGAAACAACAGAAAACCACAGATTTGTCCCAGAGGAATTCATGAGGGCTTTTCCAAGAAGATGACAAAGCTGATAGCTCAGATGAAGTACCTCTACCCCAGTGAACGCAATCAAGGGAAACAAGCAGGAGGAAATGGAAGCACTGTAATTAGAAAGTTATGATGTAATTGCTATCACAGATGCATTCTAGGTTGAATTGTACAACAGGAATTCTACCGTTGAGGGTTACAAGATTTTAGAATGAATAGGCAGGGTAAGAGGGACAGAGGAGTTTCCCTTTGTGTTAAGAAGTAGACAGATTGCAAAGAGCTGCCTCTGCAAAACAGTCATGATCAACTCAAGAGCTTCTGGGTTAAAATTAGGGTCCATTATAGGACATTTGGTGGGCATAGTATACTACAGGCAACCTGATCAATGGGAGCCTATGGATGAGGCCTTCTTTCTTCAGGTCTAAGAGGTATCATGCTCACAGGCTCTTATGCTTATGGGGAATTTCAACCCCAATATCTGCTGGGATATCTGCTGGGAAAACAACAAGCAGGTTGCAAGCAATCCAGGAGACTCCTGTAGTCTGTTAAGGATAGCTTCCAGGTCCAAGTATCGGATAGATCAATGAAAGGTGAAACATAAGTGGACCTGATGACCACCAGTGAAGAGGAAATCATTACAGAGGTTGAGATCAGAGGTGGTCTGGTCTGTAGTGGCCATGCCCTGGCTGAGTTTATGATGTTGAGGAATATGGGCCTGGTAAAGAGTGGAATCTGGACCCTGAACTTCGCAAGAGTGAAATTCCAGCAGTCTAAGGAATTAGTGGATGAGATCCCTTGAGAAGCCATCCTTAGAGAGCTGAACAGAGCTACCAGTTATTTAAGGGTACCTTTCTGAGTGAGTACACAGGGGTTCTCCATGCCCCATCATAAGAAATCAAGGAGAAGAGGCAGGCAATGAAGCTTACACTATTGTGCAAAGGTAAGTTCAAATAGTTTGGATTTAGCAGCCTTCTGCTTGAATGAACCCATAATGCAATGCAAAATATGGATAAATTCTATTTCTGAACTGTCCGAAGTGATCAAACAAAACCAAAAAAATGTCTCGCAGACGTTCCATCTGGAAACATGAATTGGCTGAGCTGGATGAACAAACCCTGTCAACTCTTCCCTAAAGTCTGGCCAGGATATAAACTTTGAAACAAAGCCTAGTTTCTCTGAGTTCTGTTTTGAAGATTTCTGCTCTATTCATAATGTCTTTTTCACCATCATTTTAAAGGAGAGGAATTTGGAAATATATGTGTCATAAGCTCGATTATATCGTTATCTAGAACTGAGCCCAGAAAACTAGCTCATAGTTGTTAAGTATATGCTTGGGGCACCCATAATGCTTTACATGATACTTATCATAGCTACAGCCACTAGAATTACATCTGTTCCATGTGAACTGAGCTACCAACAAACCTCTGTAAAACCCATTCCTGCATCCTGCCTTAATATTATGCAGAAGCAAGAAATTTGGAGGATTGTGAGGAACATTTGAGAGAGGTCTCCTAGTAATAGACATTTCTAAAAAATCTATACCGAATCATACTTCATAGTCATATTCCTACCATACATAGATTGTACCACCAAGCTGTAAACCACTGGGGCTATTCAGTCTGGAGAAGACTCTGGGGAGACTTGATAGCAACCTTTGAGTATCTGAAGGAAGACATTAAGAAAGAAGGGGAAAGTCTCTTCAGCAGTCTGTTGTGATAGGCCATTCAGCCAGTTCTTTATACAGCAAAGTGTGTACCTGCCCAAGCTATGGTCTGCCATCCTCTCCAGGAGACTTCTATAGGAGTCAGTGTCAAAGGCCTTGCTGGAGTCTAGGTAGACTACATCAGCAGCCTTTCCCTCATCCACCAGATGGGTCACTGGATCATAGAAGGAGTTCAGGTTGGGCAAGCAGGACCTGCCTTTTGTTAACCTATGCTGGCTGGGCCTGATCCCCAGGTTGTCCCACAAATGTTGTGTGATCTCGCTCAAGATGATCTGTCCTATAACCATTTCTGGCACTGAGGTCAGGTAAGGCCTTGTAGTTCCCTGTTTCCTCCTTATGATCCTTATCGTAGATAGGTATCACATTGACAAAGAGTCCTTCAGGACCTCTCCAATTGAAGAGGAACAGATTGCAGAAAGCAGCTTGGAAATCACCTCTGCCAGTTCCCTCACCACCCTTGGATGAGTCCCATCCAGCCCCATGGACTCACGCCAGTCCAGTTGGAGCAGTAGGTCTCCAACTGTTTCCGCCTTCATGGGGGGTTTATTCTACTCCCCATTCCAGACTTCCAGGTCAGGGGGCAAAGTGCCCTGAGAATAACTAGTCTGACTTATAAAGATGTAAAGAAGGCATTGAGAACTTCAGTCTTTTCCTTATCCTCCGTGGTCATGTTCCCCACCACATCCAGTAAAGGATGGAGATTCTCCTTAGCACTCCTCTTACTGTTCATGTATTTGTAAAAAGGTTTTTTGTTCTCTTTTATTCCAGTGGCCAACTTGAGTTTAAGTTTGGCTTTTGCCTTCCTAATTTTCTCCCTGCAGAGAAATGATCCTGTGATTCACTCAGACACAATACCAATAGTGCTCAACACTCACCAGCCATACCACCAAAGCAATCACCAAAGATCTTAATCCAATGCCCACTTAACTGAATAGGAAACTTACTGTGTTTTTGAAAGACAGCAGGTTGGGAAAGGAAGTGAGGTCCAAAAATGATGTAGACATTGACGTGGCTAGGTAAATTTTCAGACTTACATGACTTCATGTCTTTTTTTTGAGAGGACTTGCAATTTTGTGGCTGATCAGTTCTATTTCTTTTTGTTCCTAATAAGAGCAAAATACTTGATGGATCAGAATGACACACACAGACATGCAAGGAAATCTTGTCTTAACATTAATGCTAAAATCTTGAGGTGAATATTCAGTTACTTAAAAGCACTGATTTTAAAAAATATTTTCATTTTCCAATTGGTTTTCCACTGTTCTTTGAGAAATAATGTCGTAATGATTCTCACATTTTGCATTATGATTTATCACCTTACAGTGTAAATCATATACAATTTGTTGAAAAGCACGGTGTTAAAGGGTGTTCTCCGCCCACATATTCATGGACATCTCTCTTCGTACACAGTGTTAAAAAAAAAATTCCATGAACCCCTTCATTCAACCAAGGTCATCTTGGTTAGTGGAGGTGAAGAAACATATCTTTGACTTAGTTTTTGTTCATTTCCAGGGTATTACATGTCAGTTCAATTCAGGTGAAAAGCTCAATTAACATACAACAAGACTTCTGATATGCAAGAAAGCACTCACGTGGAAAAGTAATAATAACAACAGAGCAGTTGTGAGCTGTAGGGAGTATAGGGAGTGTGACTGTCAAAAGTTTGTTGTAAGGAGCCATTACATTACAAGCAGCTGTTGGTGGTGCAGCACAAATCCCTGGGCTGAAGAAGTTGAATTGTTTGTGATCTTTTGTTTCTAGCTGCATTAACAAGTCCCTGCATTTTTCACATCAGCAGTCATTTATCTGCACCAGCAGCAGGAAGCATGGAGAGCCAGAGTTGATCTAACTATACAAGTAAGAACTCAATGGAACATCACGTCTATGAAAATCTCTGAGCTAACACATAAACAATATGCACAGTTCAAGGAGGGAAACAGACCTGTTCTACTACAGGAGCAGGGGTGAGCCAGTCACATGATTCCTTGATATGTGTAAAGCAAAAATGTGTGCATCAGTATTAATGAGAAAGTTAAGTTTCCGTTAGTATCTCTGGTAAACTCTTGCTGACAGTTTTAGGTCAGTGCAATCTAATCATGTGCATCAATATCCAATTTCTCAGCAAAGTAAAGGTTTGTATGGGACCCCAACAAAACAGCACTGAACTGCTAGACATTCAGAGAACCTAATTCAGTATTAGTGTCTGTATAAACAGAAGCCATTCACTGTACCCCTCAGACTATGTCCAAGTCACACAGCCTATAAAGGTAAAGTGTAGCGAACAATGGTTTTCTGGTTCATGTTGTAGATTGCAGACACAGGCTGCATGGTAAGAACACAAAGCTTTACATTTCATATGCCCAGTTCAGTCATTATTTTAACATTTCTCCCCTTAGTAGAACACCTGACAAGAACAGGCCTCTTGAGTACTGTGAATCTTACCTGAAGTCAGACCTCAGCCAGATTTATGCTATACCCTGGGTTTCTGTTGCCAGTGTGCCTTACTCATTTAGACCTTGGAAAGTCCTTGGAAGAGTTTGCTAATACTCTGTGTATTGTTACTTCATTATTTTATTCCTCCTTTGATTTCAGATTACAACGTCTTTCCAAATTACAAGAGTTCAAAGTAAATACTGTTTCTGAGCTCTTGGACTGCGATTCTAGGAATCTATTTTTAGTTGTAAAAGTAAAGCAGCTTGTCTACAATGGCTATCCAGACTCCCTCATTAGGGAGGGACAAGGCCCTTCAAAAGGCGACTCACTTCAGCCAGAAAGAGATGCCTAAAATAAATTGGGTGAATCACCATACAGAAGATTCTGTTGTCCTCCAGGGATAGTAGAGCTTGGGTAACTCGTTTAGACTACAGGCCTAATTGTGGTTAAAATTAGTCAAAACGAGTAGAGATATTTTACTACACTTTAAACCGTTCATTATGAAGATCTATGAACTTTGAAGAAGCCTCACAGGTGACTTTGAAAAGCCTCTAAATGGGGCGAGAACTGCACTTTGTATACTTACAACAGATGGTTTAGATAAGTTCAGAAATGATTGAAGAGACAAACAGCAAACAGACCTACCACAAAAAGGTAGAATGAAGACAAGGTACAAAACTTTCTACCACAATGTACTGGTTTCATATGGACTTAACTGGAGACTGGAGGAGTTTAAGGCATAGAAATCCATGGGCAGTCTCATACACAGCACACACATCCAAGAAGGTGCAGAGTAACAAGTTGAGAAAGGCTGGGAGATTGCTCCAGGGACACTGCTGTATTTTTCCTGAATTTCTATACTTCACCTTACAAATCTGCTTGTAGCTATTGTTGGAGTAGGAGCGTGAGTATGCCTGCTCAGACTGCGTATTCTCACAGATCTACAATTCTTCCATTCCAGATTTTCATTTACAGATTTACCAGCTAGGAATCTTCGCTTTTGAAGATCAGTCTTGTAAAATAAAGCTAAAATATTTTCCAGTTAACATGATCTATCATTACAGTCCAATCTCTTATACAGGTGTGAAATATGTAGGCTGAAGCCCTTCCTAAAATGATACCCCTAAAACTGAAAATGATAACAGTTACTTTTGTTATATTTATTTATATTGTTAAAATAGTTCTCATCAGAAAACATGTTCAGATGAACATTTTATTATATTCTCTTTTTTCCTCATTGGTATCTATTCTTCTTTCTTTTTTATAGTAAGCTCAGATGTGCTACCTAGCCTTATTATGCTGGTTTTATTGTTCATCCTAGTATAAAGCCACATGAAATGGAGGAAACCTTAAAGCTTTTATGCGGTCACCACCACGTATGCCAAACCAACTTTTTGGTATCTTTGGACACTGAGAATCTGGGTTTTAACTTTACATCCTGTAAAGGAAAGAAGTAATAAGACAGGATGCAGTTGAGAAAAATAGAAGCAAAGTATATTCTTTAAAATATAATGATTCTTAACGAAAAAATTGTGAGAATTTAATGACTATATTAATTGGTTGGGCTAGTTTTCAGTAGAGCTGTGGGATGTTACAGCAATTGTGAGCTGTACTACAATGGCCTAGTGCGAAATTTCACATTTTATATTTAGATTGAGAATTATCACAGCTATGCTCACAAAGACTTCAAGAATCTCTGGGTATATGCGGTTCTCACCAATTTGAATTAGGAAGATACTCTGCCCCCACTTATCACAGTATAGCAGCAACACAATTAAATACCTGTTACATCATTGGCAGATTTTGACATCTTAAGCAATCTGATATAACTCCAAATGAAGCCAGAAACTGTAAAAATTGAAATGGTTAAAAAAAATGGTAACAGATGGGAATGGTTATGATTTTAAGGAAAAATATTGGAATGGTTTTGGGAAGATTTATTTGTTTGTAGTTTGTTTATTCTCCCCTGTAATATGAGATGAAGGATAAATCCAACAGGATCAAAAGGCTGTTAATTTTAAGGTGTTGAAAATAAGAAGTAAAAACAAACATGTTTTAAGTAATGATTTATTATGTCTTGTGAACATGAATAACTGAAGGAAAAATGTATTAGTGAACTTGCAAGAAGGCAAAGTATTACATGAACTGTACAAATACCCTCTCTTGCATAAAGCATGAATTAAATTTGGGCCTAAGTATTTAGTGAATGAGCCAACCACCAATCAATAGTGCTATGAAGAATTTTCCCTTTGTGCATACTTCACTAAAATTTTCTATTCCAAATTTTTCTCAATTGAGGCCAATGCTGGAGATAAAACACTGGAATACTGGATCAAGTGAATTGCTGTGTGCTCTAATCAGATTGTGTCAAAAATGCTTAACAAATTGCATGGTTTCTTAATAAATATGAACCTAATTTAAGACTTGCAATGACCATTAGTAACATAATGGCAGTGTTCCAAAGATATAACCAAATTCAATCAAAAGGAAAAAAACAACAACAACATAACATTCAAGTAAATGGAAGAATCTATGTGAGGAGTGTTAGAAATGAACTGAAATTTTTTCAGTTTGCTTGTATTTATCATAAACTTACTGCATTAAAAATTCTTGAACCAGAATATATCATTGGCATAATGAATTATATATTTAAGGAGAGAATAAGTGAAATCTAACTTATCAGTAACAATAGACAGCATTTTGCTGTTTTACAGCTTCTAATAGAATAAATCTAAAGCAAAAATATAGAGATATACATCCAAGGGGACATAAATAAACTTAACTACACATGGAAAGCAGTACAGTTAAAGCAAAAAAGAGCTGAATGACAATGAATCCATCTTCTCTAAGGGGATCAAGAGGCATGAGATGGTATTATGCAGTTTTAAACAGTACATTTTTTTAAAGATGTAGATTACCAGGAAGAATCTAGAAGTGAATAGAAGGAGTATTGAAATAAAAATGTTATGAAGAAGCTTAAAGTCTAATTTGTTCAGAAGAAATAAGATCAAAAAGGGAATGATAGTAGCTCTCTGATATATAAAAGACTGAAAATACAATGATGATAAACTGTTTCTCATGATGCAGAAGAAAGTATAAGAGAAAATCTTATTGTGGATATCTCTGGATATTAGGGAAAAGGTTCTAAGTAAAAAGATGCAGAAACACTGGAATAAGATGTTCAGTATGCTCCAACATCTTTTAAAGAACTTTGAGAAGAGTTCAGAAAAATATCTGCTAAGTAAGAGCTGGGATATCTGTTTCTGTATCAGAGCAGTTCTGGATAAGATGATATATCACTTTTCCCCATAGTCCTCTAACACTACTGCGCAGTTGAATTCCAAGGGAAGATTCCTTGTGCTTAGTGGGAAATCCCAGTGGGTGATGCCAAGGAGAACAACAGAGAATTTGGGACATTAACAGATTCAGTACTTGGAGGTACACTGGAAAATCTGTAACATACCACACAAGCAGCTTTTGTAATTCCCTAACCTGGTATGCATTCATCATTCAAAACTAACATTACACAGGTGCCAAAACCTACATTGTTTTCTGTGCTGATTTATATTGTGGTTAAAATAGAAAGTGCCTACATTTTCATACAAAATACTGAATTCATATACAAAAACTCATTTTTTGTCTGTTGAGTTAATGAAAAGAAAGGTCTTTTGAGATGTTTTAAGAATGCAATCTAGCCGCCTTTAGGACAGACAATAACTGGCATTTGGCTGAGCAACACAGAGTGGAAAAGGCTTAAAAGATGAACTGCTTTTCTATCGGGGAGAAGGAATAAGACTCAGTGGTAAAAGCTGGAGCATTGTCATAGTCAAACTTCAATTTTTCAGGCTACCTGTTTCTTTACAAAATACAGAAATTTTAGATCCCCTTGTGATTCTTATTCGCTTTTAATTGATTCCTTCCAATTTCTTCTGACAGTAACAGAGAAGATCACTTCTCTTGAACTACAAATTAAACAATAATGAGCTGAGTTATTTTCAAATTATCCTCACCAGAACTGATCTCTATTATGATGAAGATTTTTCAAGAGGTGTCATGGTACTGTCAGGTACCACCTAAATCATGAGGAGAAGTCATTGTTTGTCTATAGGGGCCAAAAGTTCATTTTTTCTGTGACAGCTTCTACTCTCACTGTTTGGATGTTGAGTTTCTGGTCATCATGATGGTGGTACTTCAGGTAAAACTTGGTCTGGAAGCAGCAGTCATAGTCATAGCAGGAAATGCTCTTTACATTGGTAGTAGCATCAAAGACATTGCAGACAGTAAAATCAGGGGATGTGGCAACACTTATTAGATAGCAGGAACAAAGAAAATTGCACAAAGTCATAGAGGCACAGAAAGATCAGAGTATGAAAGGTCTACATGAAATATGTAACTCCAGTAAAACTGCTTTGTTTGCCTTCCTGTTGTGTCAGAGGTGTGACAATGCATCAGAGTTCACACTGACATCCCTCACCAATTTCTCATGTCACTATATATATATATATA
>VXAB01003422.1:716-13934 GCA_013399175.1 Odontophorus gujanensis | reverse complement strand
CCCCAAGTCCTGCTCTCTTCACAGACATCAGCACGAGGTGAAAGTCCCAGGCTGTAACTCGTGCATCCCTTCTGTTCTCTCGCCAAGTCCCTGCGGCGTGGAAGCTGCTGAGAAAACCTTACTAACGTGGCCTTTCCCCTGAGCTGCGGGTCCTGCTGTGAGCACTGCAGCCTGCACAGCTCGTGGTGAGGCAGCCCCTGACCTGGAACATCTGCAGCTGCAAAGCCAAGTTTGCTTGGACCCGGTTATCTCAGCTGGTGCTTGGCGTGCCAGCAGCACGTGTCCTCAGCCTGCTCGGTTTCACTGCCTGTTGCTTTGCCCTTCCACCCTTTAATTTACTGCTTCCTCCCTGACAGTTTTTAGCTGAGGCTTCTACTCCTGAAGTGCTGAAACACGGCTGATCTTGTGAGCATCACAGCAGCCACGGGGCATGCTGGGAGCAAGGAGCTGTCCGGGAGCGTGCAGCAAGCAGTGACCCCTCACCAGCAGCAGCACCCTCCTGCTGATGTTCGCTCTTCCTCTTCTCCCTGCCCAGGATGGGGTTTGCTCACGGGAACGAAGCAGCGTTTTGGGGTGCATTGCAGGGGTCTCAGTTTATCCCGAGCAGTCGGGCTGCCTGTGAGAGCAGCCCAGCTGGGATCCTGTTTGGGCAGGATCTGCTTTTGCCTGCATCGTGATGGGAAGAGCTTGGAGGTGCACGGGGAGCTGGCAGGAGGAGCTGGCACTCCCCAGATGCAATGTCACTGTGTGCAGAGAGCGAGCCGAGCGACAACAGGACGTGTGTCAGGACAGCTCGGTGCCCTGGGGGGTTTGTGAGCCCTCCTCAAGGCTGTGCTTGGGGAATTTGCACGGAGCTGCTGGTGCTCGGTGCTTTGCAGGCTCCTTGCATGCACGTGGCCCTCGGGAGCACACACCCTGCTCACGGTCCCAGCAGAGCTGTGGTGGGAGGAGTGAGCTCAGTGCAGATGGTCCTTTTGTTTGGGAAGAGCTTCCCCCTCACTGCTGGGCTCTGGAGGAGAGCTGTCCTCTGGAGAGAAGATGAAGAGAGACTCTAGGGCTGATTCCTGACTTACTGCTTCTCTTCCAACGCACTCTCTTGCAGATCTAGCCTTCAATATTATTACTTCCTCCCTCCCCCCCCCTTTTTTTTCTTTTTTTTTTTTTTTTCCCTTTCTGCTACCAGCGCCTGCTTTGTGGCCTGCCCTTCCTCAAGAGGAGGCCTTTGGCAGGCTGCGGGGCTCCTGTCACGCGGCGGAGCGTCCGTCAGAAGCATTCCAGCCCCCGCTGGCTCCGATGGAAGCTGACTCTGAACAGAGCTCCCCAAATGCGAGAGGTCTGTGCTCTGACCCGGGATGAACCGCTGCTCCGCGCCCAGCCCGATTGGTTCTTCCAGCTTTGGCAGGGAGCAGAAACAAGCTGTTTTTTGTCCCATTTCCAAATGGCTCTACTCATTCTCCAGCGGGGGGGGAGGCTGGATGCCATCCAGCTCTTTCCTCGGAGCGGAGCTTGCGAGATTTTTGCCCTTTGTCCGCTCCCGCTGGCGGTGGGAGGAGGAGGATGTGGGGCAGAGTGGGGAGGATGAAGTGGCATCTGGAAGGGGGGTAGGACCGTAGTGCTGCCCCAGATGGAGAGCACAGAGCCCTCCCGGGAATATCTGTCATCCAGGAAGGGTGTAAGGAAGGTCACCGTTTGAGCTGCTCTGTAATAAAATGTGCTGAGTTTAAGCCCTCTTGCACCCTGCTCGTTTGCAGGGCTTCTGAAGGGTGCTGGGGGCTTCCCCCTGCTGCGGCTGTAATGCTGCTTAATGGCTTAGCCAGAGATTTACAGCCACGGTGTCCAGCGGTCCCGGCTGCGTGGGGCTCCGTGGGGTTCTGTGAGGCTCTGGGGGAGCTCCGTGGGGCTTTGTGGGGGCTCTTTGGGGGCTCTGTGAGGCTGTTTGGGGCTGTGTGGGGCTCCGTGGGGTTTTGTGGGGTACCACGGAGCACTGTGGGGGCTCTCTATGGCTCTTTGGGGTCTCCATGGGACTCTGTGAGGTTTTGTGGGGCTCTCTGGGGGCTCCGTTGAGCTCTTTGGGGGCTCTGTGGGGTTTTGTGGGGCACTGTGGAGCTCTTTGGGGCACTTTGGGGTTTTGTGGGGCTCCGTGGGGGCTGCATGGCTGCAGCAGAGGTCGCCTTGCTTTGCTGAGAGACTTTTCCATCTGCACATTGCAAATCTCGAGGAGAAACTGAGAAAGAAACGGTGTGTGGAGGAGTCCTCCTTCCCCTTTTTTCTGGGGGAGATTAACAGAAAAAAAAAAAAATGGCCACGAAGCCTTCAGCCCTGATCCTGCACGGCTTCTTTTCATCGGGGTTTCCGTGTTTCTTTTTCTGCTCATCACAAATATCACAGCCTCTTTTCCTGCTCGTTTGTTCTCCGTTAGCCCTTGCAGGCAGGTCAGCACGGCTCCTGGAGCACCGTCCTCCGTGCAGAGCCCCAGCAGACAAAGCCTGTGCAGTCCTGTTTGCAGCCAGGCACTGCCGAAACGTGGCTGATCGAAGGGAGCAGAACATCTGGGGGCTGTTAGGGAGAGCTTTTGCCTCGTAGCACAGGCACGTTGGCAGCTACGAAGGGAAGCCAAGCAAAGGTGAAAGCAGCAGATGGTTGTGCAATGGGCTTCGTGAGGCTCGAATTCCTCCTGCAGTCCCTGTCCTGCCACCTCCTGGACTGCTGCTCTTTGGCTTTCCAGCTGTGGAATGCTTCTCCAAAACAAGGTTGGCATATTTTGAGGGTTTCCTGCTGGGTTTGGCACTCTGTAGGGATGCCCGTGGCTGTGGGCTCTGGAGGGAGAGCTGTTGGTATTGTCCAGCGGCCTCAGCTCTTCTGTTGTTTGCATTTAGAGGCTTTTGGGTCGTTCCAGCAAGGAGCTGAGTGGGTTTTTGGCTCCGAGCACCCACCGTGGCTCTGAGCCTGCCTCTAAAAGCTGCTGAGGCCAGGCAGGCTGCTGCTGGTCATCTTTTGTGGGATTTGCACTGGAGTTAATGCCTGCATGCAGATATCAGCTCAGCAGCCTGCAGCATTGCCTGTGGCTGAGCTCTCCTTGCCGGACTCCTGGCCCCGTTGGGATAACCAGTCAGCTTTGCTAGCTCCTCTGCACCAAAGCTCTGTGTCTGTCCCCAGGATGTGGGTCAGAAGGCAGGAGGGGAGCTGCAGGAGTTGTCTTGACGTGTCAGGGAGCCTGTGGCGGGGGAGAAATGCTGTTCTGCTGGCTTGGTGGCTTTCCCAGCCTCACCAGCTCCTTGCCAGCGGGGAGCTGGAGGAGCTGAGAATCCCAGAGTGCGGGCAAAGCGTGCTGGAGCAAGTAAGGATGAGCAGCAGCGGGGTGCTGAGAGCATTTGTTGAGCACCCAGGGGCTGTGCGTGGTGCAGTTGGCAGTGCTGGTGCTGGCCAAACCCCTCTGCTGGAGGACATGCAGAGGGACCACAAGTACTACCCCAGGCTGGGACTCATGCAGAAGTGCTTAAACATCCCAGTGGGGTTTGTAAGTGCCCTGTGTAGGTGCCTGGAGGAGAAAGGATGCAGCCAGAGCTGGCATGCTATGTCTGCTAGGAACGAAGGCCGCCCTCCTGGTGTCCTTCCCCTGGTTAGGGGGCCCGTGTTTAACACCCCCTCTTCTCTCTCTCCACCCCCCAGCGTCCTGGGATGCCGCCAGGCAGCCGCATGCCCATGGCAGGGATGCAGGTGGGACCTCCAGGAGCACCCCCGTATGGAGCAGCGTCCCCACTGCGCCCCGGCCTGCCACAGTCAATGATGGACCCCTTCAGGAAGCGCCTGCTGGCTCCCCAGTCACAGCCACCCATGGCCGCCCAGAGGAGAGGGTAAGGGGTGACACAGGAGCACCCTGAGCCAGGCTGGGGTGGAAGATCCACCCTCTGGATCTGGCTGTTGCTTTCTGGTTGCATTTCTCCGCCGAAACCTGCAGCATGGCTTAGTTGCTTGCACCACTGCTGCTGAGCTCGGCGCTGGGGTGGTGGGTGAGGCTGGGGCACATCACTAGGCTTGCAGCTTCCCCGTGCTCTGATCCCCCCCAGCAGTACCCAAAAAGCTGTATGATTTAGCTTAAGCACCAGCTCATCAGACTCTTTCCCCCTTCTCATGCATCGTGCTGGCCTGCGCAGGCACAGAGATAGGAGGACACTCAATTCGCAGCCCTGGCAGGAGGCAGGCAGAGCTGCAGGGAGCAGGTTGCAGGGATCCTCCCCAGATCTGTGATCTCAGCACGACTTGGGATGGTCTCTGTGAGCCGTGCAGTTTTGCCAGCAGCTCCTCTCTTGTTTGTGGTGCTGCTGATCCTTTTGCCCTGTTCCTGTTTCCATGAGGGCTTCTAGATTACTGGAGGCTGTTCCTCAGGCTCCCTGAGTTCTGATGGATGTTCTGGTCCCCCTCTCTGCCCTTGCTGCACAGCAGGGCTCACAGCTTTGTGATCCCTTTGCAAGGAGTCACTGCCATCTCTGTGCCAGGGCTGTGCATCCATGTTGTGCTCCCAAGCAAGCTGGGGATTAAGGACACAGGGCTGAGATGTCCTCGCCCACTGGATGGGGACGTCAGCAGCTGGATGAGGCTGCAACTACGTGGGATCAGCTGTGCTGGGGAGCTCAGGGCAGTGCACAGAGCTCTGCTGAGCTTCCCTGCTCCTGAGTGACTGCAGAAGTGGGGTCAGAACCAACCCTTAGTGGCCCTGGGACGCCTCGGGATGGCAGCAGTAGTGCCACATTTGGTGCCCTGCTGCTCTAGGTGCTGCCGAGGAAAAGGAGCTCTCCTGTGTGTGCTGGTCTGTTACATAACTGAGTGAAAAACTGGGCAGAGTAAGAGGGCATTTCCCCATGTCTGTCATGTTCCTGGGAGCTGCATGGCAAACTGGAGCCAGGGGCTGGCTTTCTTTCCCTTTTGGTAGGCTCTGCTGCTCCCAGACCTTCCCTTCTGGTTTTGCCTTAGCTTGCCCACAGGGATACAGTTTCTACTCCCAGGGTTTCTGCTGTAGATGTTTTCACAGCCTTTCTTCATTCCCTTCCAAAGCCCCCGTCCCACAGCTGACAGGGGACATTTCCCTTTGGATCACACTGTTTGCTGCAGTAGGATTCTGGAGCCTGGCTTGGGCTGATCCATCCCCATAGCACCACAGCACTCCGCAGAGCCTGACCCCATGCATGGCCTGGATGGGGCCAAAAGAGCCACCACGCTGTGTCAGATGGGCAGGCAACAGGATCTGCAGTGTCCTGTGATTGCTGTAGGATCATTTATTTACTTTTCTTCTTGCTTTTTGCAGGGTGAAAAGGAGGAAGATGGCTGACAAGGTCCTGCCACAGAGGGTGAGTGTCACTTTGGTGCCTGGAAGGAGTTGACAGTGGAATGATGGAGTCCCCGTGGTAGGATGATCTCACTGAACCTTGTGCTGCCTGATGAAGTGTTTCTCCTTCATCCCAAGGTGGCCTGGCACATTTTCATCTCGTGGGTTGCACAGTTTAAGCAAGCTTAGGGCAAGCAAGGGGCAGCAGTGGCTTGGGGTGTAGAGCCCTCATCACTCCCAGGCCTCTCTCTTGGGATCCCTCGTGACAGTGCAGGGTTATGGTCCCTGCCTGGAGCAGGATGCTGGGTGCAGTGACAAGCTCCAGTCCGTACAGCTCTGTGATGCAGGGAGAGCTCTGAAAAGGTAAATGATGCTGTCGTGCCTGTCTTGTCACTCAGTTACTCCCTGGCGCTGGTAGAGATAATGGGGTTGGGGTGGGATGGGGCAGCAGCACAGCACGTGGGGGTCTGACTGACTGAGTGCTGCTGTCTGACAGATCCGGGAGCTTGTCCCAGAATCCCAGGCCTACATGGACCTCCTCGCCTTCGAGCGCAAGCTGGACCAAACCATCGCTCGGAAGAGGATGGAGATTCAGGAGGCCATTAAGAAACCACTGACGGTGCGTGAGCGGCCTGGAGGGCCAGCAGCTGGGCGGGGTGGAGGTGGGAGGTGGGTGCTGCCAGCCGTCCTCTCGCTCCGAGCATCTCCCTCTGTGTTTTCCACAGCAAAAGCGGAAGCTGAGGATTTACATCTCCAACACTTTCACCCCGGCCAAAGAAGAAGGAGAGGGTGGGGAGCGCGTGGCCTCTTGGGAGCTACGTGTGGAGGGCAAACTGCTGGAGGACGTGAGGACCTGGGCAGGGAGGATACAGTTGGTAGTGGGAGGAGGGCTGTGCTGGTTTTCTGGTGCTCTGTGCTGAGAGCCTGGCTGGGATGGATGCAGTCTTTCTCTCCCTGGGTGCTGGAGGCGGTGTTTTGGGCTGGGGCCCTCCATGGTGTTGGCAGCATCAGGCCAAGCCTCGCACGCAATGTTTTGCAGCCAAGCAAGCAGAAGAGGAAGTTCTCCTCCTTTTTCAAGAGCCTCGTCATCGAGCTGGACAAGGAGCTGTATGGGCCAGACAACCATCTGGTGGAGGTGAGGTGTGCCTGGTGGGGCTGCACCCCGGGCGGGATGAGGAGAGCTGTTCAGTGCCGTGGGAGGTGGCCCTGCAGGTGCTCAGCTCCCAGCCCAGCACCAGCAGGCCTCGCTGGGTGCTTCAGGGTGGAGAGGCAGCTCTGTGCATTCAGCAGAGCAGTGCAGAGCCATCTCCAAGGATCACGCTGCTGTACTTTGCGGGCTGCAGTTTGCAGCTCAGCGGTGCTGGCTGGCAGCCCGGTGAGGCCAGCCTGCCCCTCTCACCTGGACAGCTCCCAGCAGCACGCTGCTTGCTCCAGGGCAGCCTCAAGGTTGGCTCTTAACTCCCTCGTGTCCGTGCCTGGAGCTGGCTCTGGTGGGTGGCTCGGGCAGCTCCCGTGGATTTGCGAATCTGAAGCCAGACACAGACTGTGATCCTCTGGTAGTGGGATCAGGTTTGTTTTTATTTGAGTGCTCCTGCCTGATACAGACTTTCCCTGCACCCAGCTTGTGCTGTACCTCTGACAAATGCTGGTTCCTGTGTTGGTACCCCCTTGTTGGAGGTAAACCCCCATCACTTGTGGAGTGGTCAGTGAGAACAGCTGTGGCATGTAGCCCCTGTGCTGGGTGAAGCAGGACTGTGATCCCACAGTGGCTGTAGGATCCGTTTGAGCAGTTGGAATCGAGCAATCAAACCAACGCAGTGCTCCCCCATTCCACCTGAACTGCTGGAGCACACAGCACTGGTGAGACCAAGTTAAACACTGTCCCTTTGCTCTCTCATAGTGGCACCGTCTGCCCACGACCCAGGAGACCGATGGCTTCCAAGTGAAGCGTCCTGGCGATGTCAATGTGAAGTGCACCCTGCTGCTGATGCTGGATCACCAGGTAAGGTGCTGGGGCTGCGTGGGCTGGGGCAGGGGACAGAAAGCAGCAGAGAGGAGCTCCAGGCACGGCCCTCGGCCTGCAGCAGCACGAGGGCTGCGTGGGGCACCGTGCCCACTGTAGGGCCGTGTGCCAAGCACGCCTGTAATCCTGCATCGTCACCCTGCAGCCACCGCAATACAAACTGGACCCTCGCCTGGCTCGCCTGCTGGGGGTGCACACCCAGACCCGTGCCAGCATCATGCAGGCGCTCTGGCTCTACATCAAGCACAACAAGCTGCAGGACAGTCACGAGAAGGAGTACATCAACTGCAACCGCTACTTCCGCCAGGTCAGTGCGCAGCCCTTCACCGCCTCTGGCGTGCCCTTGCCCTGTTGTGGCTGTGTGGGTCCCTGCTGGGAGGAGGGCACCATTCCCATCCTTCAAAGGGAAGAAAAGCATTTTTCCTGGCTTGGAGTGGTCGCCGTCCCCCTCCCCACGTTGTGGTGTGCATCCATCAGTTCGATACGTGCAAACCAGAGCTGGGGGAAAGCTTGCTCCTGCCTAACCCTTTATGTGGTGGGTGGAAGGAGCCCCTGATGTTGGCAGCTAATGCTCTGCTCTACCCCTCCAGATCTTCAACTGTGTCCGTATGCGCTTCTCTGAGATCCCCATGAAGCTGGCAGGGCTCCTGCAGCACCCAGATCCCATCATCATCAACCACACCATCAGGTAGGGGTGGAGGAGTGCTGGGCAGTACCCCTGGGGGTGGGTGGGCCACCTGGAGCAACGGGTGCCTCCCTGCTGAGGATGCAAAGTGTCCAGCTCTAAACAGGTCACGGGGAGGGGAAGAATCAGCCCAACATCTCTGAGAGCTCCTTGGGGAGTTTCTGTTGCTTTTGGGGGTGGTTAATCTGCCTCTGAGGCTGAGGAGGGAGGTTCTCTTTACACCCCACCTCCTCCCAGTGTGGACCCCAATGACCAGAAGAAGACAGCGTGCTACGACATCGACGTGGAGGTGGATGACCCCCTGAAAGCTCAGATGAGCAACTTCCTGGCTTCCACCACCAACCAGCAGGAGATCGCCTCGCTGGATGCCAAGGTGTGGGGATCCCCCCCCCCTCCAGGGCCCCCCAGTATGCGGGAGCTGGGCTGCAGGCAGGCAGGCAGGACGGCACTCCTGGCACTGCCCCTGGAGCAGCTCGCTGCCAGCAGTGTCTCGTTTTGGGGACTTGGTGTGAACTCCAGTTCCCCCCCAGTCACTCACAGCTGCCTCTCGCCTTCTGCCGCCTCTCCAGATCCACGAGACCATCGAATCCATCAACCAGCTGAAGACACAGCGTGATTTCATGCTGAGCTTCAGCAACAACCCGCAGGATTTCATCCAGGAGTGGATCAAATCGCAGAGGAGGGACCTCAAGGTAAAACGTGGGGGCAGGGCAGGGCGATGGGGGGTGAGCAGGAGCCAGCCCTAGTGCTCACCCTCTTCTCCCCTTGATGCTTGGCTTTGCTCAGATCATAACAGATGTGATCGGGAACCCTGAGGAGGAGCGGCGAGCTGAGTTTTACCAACAGCCCTGGGCGCAGGAAGCTGTGGGCAGACACATCTTCGCCAAGGTGGGTTCTGTGCTGTGCTGGTGGGGTGCTCCTCTGGGCTCAGATGGCAGCAGGGGCCCTTTGTACAGGAGGAGCTGCTCCTCTGACCCCCCCGCCTCCTCCAGGTCCAGCAGCGCCGGCAGGAACTGGAACAAGTGCTTGGCATCCGTCTCACTTAAGAGGCCAGCAGGGCTCAGGAGCCCCTCCTCCTCTCCCTGCTGCCTGAGCCTGACGGTACTTCTTACTGGAATCAAACACAGCACTTGCACAAACCCTACGTGCCTGGAGGGATTTGGAGCTGCCCGTACCCCTGGGCTCCCCTCAGCCGGGAAGCTCTCACCGCAGGCAGAGCAGCAGAGGGTCCCCTGCTTCTCCCCACCCCCAGTCCTGCTGCATTAACACCTCCTGGCTTTTGCATCGTGCATTCTCCTCTCCCCGTAGCAATGAACGCAGCCCTCTGCCAGCACGCTCTGGCTCATCCCCTCCTTGCCCTGCCAGCCCTCCCCACCACCGTGAGGGCAGGCCCAGCCCTGCCCCTCTTCAACCAAAGTTTTGTCATTCCAAATGCCAGCCCCGCTGGTGGCCGAGGTTTTGCACTATTTTTGTGAACAGGTTTTATAAAAAAAAAAAAAAAAAGAAGAGAAAAAAAGAAAAAAAAAAAGCATTTTGTACAGTGGGTTTGTATGTGATTAATATATTGAGTTCCTCTTACTGCACTCATCACCTCAAACTATGCAGTGATTCGTGGTGGGCTCGTTCTGCCCAATGTTCTTTTTATATGTAACGGAGTTTTTAGCGTCGAGTTCTTGACAATCACTCAATTATTCCACCCCCCCATCCCCGCTGTTGTTTTACATACCTGTCCTGTGCTTGATACGAGGTATGGGGGGGGTAAGCTCTGTCCCCAGGAGCCTGCAGGNCCCCCCGGGGCTCTGAGAACTGGAGATGCTTGGGGCAAGGGGCTGGAGCGTGGGGACACTGCACTGGGGCCAAAGGGGACAGTGCAGCACCCACCAGACCCCACTGAAGTGCCTTACCCTGCTGGCCCCTGTGCCCACACGTTCCTTGTAGGGCAGCCCGGCCTCCTCCGGGTGGTCACGGGCAGAGGGAGGGGGGGAGGGGCGGGGGGTGTTTACATATTCCCAGGGTGTATGGCTCAGGGGTGCCTGCTCTGCCTCTTGCGTAACCATTTTGTCTATTTTGGATTATTTTCTAATAAAACCAGTTAGCAGCAGTTCTGTGTGGTGGGATTCCTTCCAGCGGGGCAAAGTGCTGCGGCCCCTGAACCCAAGTCAAAGCACAGATGTGCACACAGCAGCACTTTATTAGAGATGACACCGCCCCTGGCTCACCCCTACTTCCACAGCTTCTTGATGGACATGTTCTTCTCGCTGTCCTTCTGCATCACCTGGGAATAAGCAAGAGAACACTTTGGTTCCCAGCACACAGCTTCCCTTTTTCCCCTTATTAAGTAACTCCACAAACTGCACTTTCAAAGCAACCTGCACGGGGAAGGTACTGCAGCCTTCATCCTCCCCCCAGGAAAGGCCACCCCCTCCCCAACCTCTTGCTCAGAGCCCCCCCTTAGCACTGTCGTTCAGCCCCAGGTCCTTCTCAAACCTGTTCCCGAGTTCCTGCCTCCCAGAGCCAGCAGCTGCTCTGCTGTGCTTACCTTAGCAACAGCCATTTCAAAGTCCTCCTGTGTGACGTGCACCCTCCTCTCCCTCAGCGCGTACATGCCAGCTTCTGTGCACACCCCCTGGCAAAGGACAGAGGCAGCTCAGATTGCCCCAGAGCTCCCACCAGGCGAGGACAAAGAGCACTGTGGAGCCCCCAGGGCTGCTGCAGGACCCAGCTCACCTTCACTTCTGCACCTGATGCCCCCGGCATCAGCTCGGCGATCTTCCGCAGGTTGATGCCACGCGTCAGGTTCATTTTCCGAGAGTGGATTTTGAGGATGTCCAGACGGGCCTGGGGGACAGCAGGGGGAAAACCACAGGAATTGCACCCTGACAGAGCTAGGGACAACGTGGTCCCTCGAGGGAGAGGATCAGGACAGCAGGGGACCAAGAGAGACCCCAGCCCCACCGACCTCCTCATTGGGAGGGGGGAACTCAATCTTCCTGTCGATGCGGCCAGGGCGCAGCAGAGCTGAGTCCAGGATGTCGATCCGATTCGTGGCCATGATCACCTGCAGCAAAACAACAGTCACCCTGCAGCCATCACGGGGCCAGCAGGGCACAGCCAGGCCCAGCACCCCTCTACCTTGATGTTCTTGGTGGCCTCGAAACCATCGAGCTGGTTGAGGAGCTCCAGCATCGTGCGCTGCACCTCGCTGTCCCCACCAGAGCCACCCTCCAGGCGGGAGGAGCCGATGGAGTCGATCTCATCCATGAAGATGATGGAGGGAGCGTGCTCCCGGGCCATCACAAACAGCTCCCGCACCATGCGGGCACCTGCAGGAGCAGAGAGCTGAGCCACGTGCTGCGCAGTCCCAAGGCCACCCAGCACCACGAGGGCCCTCCCAACCTGCAGCTCACGTTGGCATGAGAATCTTTTACCTTCACCGATGAACTTCTGCACCAGCTCGGAGCCTGACACGCGGATGAAGGTGCAGTCTGTGTGGTGGGCAACAGCTCTGGCCAGCAAGGTCTTGCCAGTGCCTGGGGGTCCGTAGAGCAGCACGCCCTGAAAGCAGCAGAGGGTGAGCTCAGCACCACCGCTGGGGTAAGGAGCCACACCCAGGGAGCTCCAGGTTGGACTTGCCTTGGGCTGAGCAATCCCCAGCGCCTCGAAGAGCTCCGGGTGCTTGACCGGCAGCTCAATCACTTCTTTGATCTCCTTTATCTGCTTGTCCAACCCTCCGATCATCTCGTAAGTGGAATCCGGGACCTTCTCCACCATCATCAGAGACACCAGAGGGTCCACTTTGTTGGGCAGGATCTTGTGCAGCGTGTAGCTGTCGTTGCGCAAGGCCACGCGGCAGTTTGGGGTCACCTGCGCTGAGAGCAGAGGGGAGAGCTCAGCGTCGGGCCACCCCACAGCCCTTCCAAGTGGACCCACACCACAACCAACGTGGAGCGTGCCACCACCCCCCTCCCACAGCCCTTCGACACTCACATCATTGATGTCAATGTTCTTGTCGACATCCACCACGAATTTCCCTTCCGGGTGCACCTGGAACACAGCAGTTAACACCACAAAACTTACTTTCCTCTTAAAGAACCCCGACTGCACAACCCAACTCCACCCATTACACCAGGAAGGGGCACAGAGAGCTCAGCCCCCACCAAGCAGCTCACAGCCTTCCTGCCCTCAGTAGGGCACCTCTCACTTCCAAGCTTTTCTAACTGCTGGACCCTCTGCAGAGCTTGTGCTCGTGTGAGGACAAAGGGACGGCCAACTGCTGGCAGGAGCCAACCCCAGGGCAGCTCAGCTCCGTACCTTCACGAGCACTTTTTTCTTGTCCATGGCTCTCACCACCTCGCCCACGTAGGAGCCCTGCTCCTGCAGCAGCTGCAGCTCCTCCCGCAACAGCCGCACTGCAGAGAGAGGGGACGTCAGCAGAGAAACAGAGAGACCCACAGCCCCCACTGAGGGGGCAGCACCCCAGCTGGGGCCGGGATCCCCCCATCCCACGGCAGGGCTGACCACAGAGCCTCAGGAAGGGACGCTGAGAGGAACTGTGCTTTACCTTTGGCATTCAACTCATTTCTCTGCGCTTGCAAGCGCCGCAGATTCTGGCTCTTCTCATTCACAATGAGCTGTGGGGAAAGGAGCTTTGCTGAGTTCTCTGCACAGCACTCAAACTGAGACAGCACACCAGCTCCGGTGTGAGGAACAAGGGCAGCTACTGTCCTGGGGCAAGGAGGAGAGAAGCACAGCCCCCCCCCGGCAAGGTGTGCTCAGCCAAACCCCACTACCAACGGCTGCACAACACTTTGGTTTTGGGGAGACCTCACTATGGTCCTCCAGTGTGCAGAAGGAACCCACGAGCAAGAAGGGGACTGACTGTTTACAACGTCTAATAACAACACGACGGGGAGAAAGAGCCTTAAACCGCAATAAGGGAAACTGAGGTCAGATGTCGGGAATAAGCTCCTTTCTCAGGGCGCACTGAGGCCCTGGGGCAGCGGGTGCCGCATCCCCGGAGGTGCCCACGGCCAGGACCCGCTGGGGACACCCAGCCCACGGCAGAGCGCTGCTCTCAGCCCGGCTCACCTGCAGCTCCTCGATCTTGGACAGGTAATACTGCCGCAGCCCCGTGCCGCCCTTCCCATCGTCCATCTCCATCTGCACGAACGACAGCACGCTCAGCGA
>VXAB01003417.1:0-54050 GCA_013399175.1 Odontophorus gujanensis | reverse complement strand
GGAGCACAAAGATGCTCAGAGGGAAGGAGCACCTCCCCTACAAAGATAGGCTGAGGGAGCTGGGCTTGTTCAGCCTGTAGAAAAGAAAGCTGTGGGGTGACCTCATTGCAACCTTTCAGTACCTAAAGGGAGCCTATAAACAGGAGGGGAGTCAACTCTTTGGAAGGGCAGATAACAGCAGGACAAAGGGAAATGGTTTCAAGTTGAGGGAGGAAAGATTTAGGTTGGATGTCAGGGGGAAGTTCTTTTCTATGTGAGTGGTGAGGTGCTGGAACAGGCTGCACAGAGAGGCTGTGGATGCCCCATCTCTGGAGTTGTTCAAGGCCACATTGGATGGGGCCCTGGTCTAGTATTAAATGGGGAGGTTTGTGGCCCTGTGTGTAGCAAGGGTAGGACGTTTGTGATCCTTGAGGTCCTTTCCAACCCGTGCTGTTCTGTAATTCTGTGTGACTTGCAGGTCTTTCAGCAGACACAGCTCTACCTGCGCTGCCCCGGACTGTGACCGTATTACACAGTGCTGCCCACACCATCTCTGTTCAGTTAGAGTGGGCATCGGGGCTGCGGGGCGGTGTGGGGGCAATGGGATGCCATGTGGCTGACAGTCTGCAGGGCTCGTGCTGGCAGCATGCTGCTCCAGGCTGAGCCAGACAGCAATGCTGTGCTCAGTAATGGGGAGAAGCCTGGGGATGTGTGGCACTGCAGTTCTGCTCGAAGCTGTATGGTGGCTCAGTCCACGGAGCATAGGAGCGCAGATGTTGGCAGTGCTTGGTCTGTGCCATAGCTTGTAGGTGGTGTGGAGCCCATGGAGCACAAGGTGGTACAAGATCATGGTGCACAGTCCCCAGGGGCAGCGGTGTTGGTGAAAGCTGTAACGCGAGGAGCGAAGCCAGCTCGGTGTCTGCAGCTCTGCTTTGCCATCTGTTTTCTTTTATTTCTGACTTCATGCCACGTGAGCGGGGGAGATAGGTATCAGTCAGTCACCACAGGCCGCAGGGCTCCCTTCTCCACATTAGTGGTTCAAGAATTAAAGGTGGATATTTTGTGGAGGTCATGGTAACAGCGGGCTTGAGCTATTTTAAATTCACAACACGCAACCTCTTAGCTTTTTACTCACAATACAGTGAGATGATTATTTTTTTATTAGCTTTGAGGTGCACAACGTAGTTTATGAAACTGGAGTCTGTTAAGGTTGACAGTTATTGGTCTCTATTGCAGGAGCAATGTAATGGTGATATCGGGGAGAATAGAAATAGCCAAAATGTGGAAGGGATGAGCAGAGGTAAATAACAGCTTGCCCCTTGTCCAGGTGTTGTGATGGAAACGTATTCCAAGGGTATCTGAGCGGCCCACAGTTTTGCAGCAAATACTGGTATTTTAGAGAAAGGAGAAAATATGACAGAATATAGAACCTGACAGCTTGAGGGGCTGATTGTAATCTGAAAACCTGGGTAGGTCATTACCGTGGAAAAAATAGGTTTTCGGAGGTGATCCATTCCATGAAAAAGAGCACCCAGAGACTGTTAGCAGTGAAGTAGGAATGGAATGGAGAATGAGAGGTGGAAAGTCAGGCATCATGCTGTTGCCTGCCTGGTAATGCCTTGCAGCTCAGCCTCAGGCCTGGAGCAGCCTTTGTGTGGCACAGGGAAGGCTGTGCTCTAGCAGCAGTGCAGCTCACGTTCCCTGGCACTCAGATGGAGCCAGGAAGGTGCTGTGGCTTGCTGGGCATTCTGGAAGCCTTGCTGGCCATCCAAGGTCCTCTCTCCCACTCCAACGAGACCTGTAAATGTATGTGCCTGCTGAAATGTCCCTATTGTGACAGCTTCATTCTTAGAATAAAGATCATCCGAGTGCTGGTTGAAACACTTTGCTTCAGAATGGAGGCATAAAAGCACAGTTTGGTGAGGAAACTTTGCCTGTGGTACCTGAGATAGACAAATCTTTTTCATGATAACCATGAACAGAATGGATTTTGAGAGTAGTGTGTAGCTTCAGGGCTATCGTTGGCTTTGTGGCATTAAAAATATTCACAAGTAATGTTGAGGTCCTTGGGGAGCAGCATGGCACAGCTGGACTGAGCAGTAGGAAACCTCACTTGCCTGGCACAGCAGCAGTCCAATAGTTTTGTGTTCTTTCTCACTGCTTGCACACTAGATTGAAGTTTCTTTTCCCCATCCCAATGACAGAAGCTAAAATCTGAGAGAAAAATAAGTTCTGTTTCAGCGTCACAGATCAGCCGGCTCCATGTCCCTGGACAGGAAGATAATTTGAGCAAAATCTGTTACTTAAATGCCTCTTTTTGGTCTCTTCTTAATCCTAAATGGCAAAGTACAAGGCTTGTGTAACACGAGTACTGTATAGAAAATGGGGAGGAGGCAAGCCTCCCTGGCTTTGGAGTGTCAGAACACAGTGAGATTCGTTCTGTCCCAAACCATTCTCCTTGGATCCCATCAAATAAAAAAAAATAAGGTTATTTTTTATTATTTCTGTGTGATTTATAGTACTTTTTAGGGTAGTGCCTTGAAATAAGAAGCAGAAAAGCTCTGGGATTTGTGAGTCTGAAAGTGGACTCATAACATCTCTGTGGGTCCTCTCAGCGAGGACTAGCCCCACTTTCACCATAAGCCTGTGGCACAGCATCTAGTGACTTCAACTGTGAGATGGAGACCTAAGATATCCTTCAGCCCTGAAAAATGGGTCTGTTTCCATCTGTGTGTGGTACTTGGCTGCATGTGGCACAGCTGCAGTTACCTGAGCATGCATACAACAAGGCACAGAAGTGAAAGCAGATATGTACTCTGCACGCAGCTGAGAGGGCATCTCTGTGCCTGTGGTGGAGCTCTGTGTGGTTCCCTTGCTGTGGGCAGGTCTGGCCCTGCTGGAGCATCCTGGTTTTGGAAAATGTAAGTGCAGAGACAAAGTGCTGGTCTTGTATTGTGGTGTAGAGGGGTGGCATGACATCAGCATCTGAGTATTTTGCCTTGGTTTGCTTACACTTGGCTAAAAATAGCTTACTCAATGCAAGTGAGTGTTCTTTATCTTCCTTTTGCTGAAAATCTTCCCCTGTGTGTGTGGAAGAGTTCTCTCTCATCACTGCTTATGTTCTTCAGTTTCCATTTACTTTTCTCATGTTTTTAGTTCGCCTGCTCTCTGTTTTCACTTCAGTGTCCTTTTTCTTTAATGCTCTGTTTCAGTGAAGCTGTTAGTGTAAGGCAGAAATAATTGCAGAGTTAAAGCAGACCCTTGATCTCAATGCTTAATGGGTTTGTAATTAGGCCATGTATCCCTGTGAGAATGGGCAGTCTGAGAATTTACCAGGATTTACAGAGGGATTTAGTATCCTGCTAAGAGTTTCCAGACCTATTACATTCTCTAAGAAGTTTTAAAGACACCAGCTCCTTAGGCAGGGGAAGATTCCTGCAGGGCTGTGGACATCCAGAGCTGGGCAATAGGTGGTGGTGGTGGGAGACCTGCTCTGCACAGGAAGGGGAAATGGTGCAACAATTTTGGAATGTTCAGCACACATTTGGGTTTTTCAGGATGTACCTCGGTGTCACATGCCCATTCCACCCATGTGCTGCGTGTTTGCTCTGAGAGCTTGTGTGTGCATGTTTAATAACACATGAATAGTAGAATACACCTTGAGCCCTCATCGTACGTGCATTGTGCTGCAGATATGTGATCCGTGCTGCTTTCTGATCTTGGAATGTATTGTTGTATGTAAAAAATGAAGTCTTTGCTTTCCTTGGTCCTACCTGTTCACTATCAGGTTCTGACACATTACAGGTGTTCAGTGAGATTAAACATTAGATGCCAGGTTATTTAATTACAAAGCAGTGGTTTGTCCTTGCTCGTAACTGAGGATAGATGCTGCTGTTTACTGTCCAGAGTGAACTCCACATAAGCAGGGAATGCTTTCTTCCCCCCATCCACCTCTCAGCCCAGGTTTTGTTGTGGTAGGAAGCATGTGCTCGCTTTTGTCCCAGCAGCGTTATGCTGTTATCTTTATTACCAGGTTAAAGATGCCCAAAGCATAGTAAGATTTTCCTTTGTTTGATGATTACCCTGCAAATACTGTAATTAAAACAAGTCTGCTGCCTGTACAGCCAATTATGTGTAAATTTGAGCTGTTCTGATCTATTTTTGGATTTGCAGTGCGTTGGGTGAGATTTGGATCTGGGCTTGAAGTCCGGTTTTCTTTTTTACATTTTACACTGTCAAGTGTACCAGTTTCCTGCTGGGTAGTTTGTGTCTGTAGCCCGACCTGCTGGCTGCAGCAGTCTGTGTGCACTCACACCTGTGCAGTCCTGTGTAGTAGTTGGGTCTTGCAATGACAGTGAGCTCAAGTAAGCCTTGGTTGAGGATATAAATTCAGCAATGCTACAGTTCTGAGTAGTGAGAGAATCAGAAAAGTACTGCTGCTTGTGTTGTGTCAGGTAGCTTGTTCTTTGTGCACAGAGCTGTGATGAACTTTTATTTCTGCAGCTCCAGAGAAACCGTGTTACCTGCTGGTAGAGCTGCTCCACTGCAGTCTTTGGCACCACATTGGATTTATACTGCTGATCCAGCAACCTCACAGCACAGAGTTTGGCCTTCTGTGAAGGATAGCAGCAGGAGTTGATAGTTCGTTGTGTCACACTGGGAGATCTTAAAATATAATCAAAGCCATTAATCTGTAGAGTTTCTGGAAAACAGAATTGCGGCTTAAACATCAAGCACAAACTGTCCTTTCCTCTTTCTTCATGGAACTAGCTTTTGAAAGGCTGAGAGCTGCTGCAGAGATAACAAGGACTGAGGAATTTGCAGCAGGTGGCACCAACTGTGTGAGGACAACTCCCAGCCAAAACCATGGGCTGTGGGGAGGCCTGGGGCATCGGCCAGGGACTGGGGCACAAATGGGATCAGTGAGTCTGCCTGGAACACCGAGCCCATCCAGAAGTGTGGTATTATTTTTTCATTCAGTGTGATAAGCTCCAGGGAGCACCATGTTAAAATTAAAAAACAACAAAAAAGCTTTTGCTTTGTTTTTACCCTCTCAGTATATTCACTTTCTATCCAGAAAGAAACAGTGCATTGCAAATGTGAAGTGCTCTGTCTGGTGGTGAGGGGTGCCAGGGACAGCATGAGCAAAGGAAAGCACTTCTCTCCTTCGGGGAATGATCCCAAGCAAACACAAATATTGATGAAAGTATTTGCTGGCAGATTCACACGTTTGTCTGGGGAGAGGTTCTGGACAGCAAGGAAAGGATAGCTCCTGTGGGTTTGTTCACAGTGGGATGTAAGACACTGGGGTAACGAAACCCCGGGGAAGCCCATGCTGCTCTTGCTATGTATGCAGAACACTCCCTTGGGCCTTGTTTGATTTTTCTGCTACCTAGCAGTACTGTGAAGTGCATCTCTCGTTTTAATGTCATAGTTTACTCTTCTTGTTTTACAGGGCAGTATCTCTGAGTGGTACCACTCGTGTTCCTGTTGCAGCTTGTCAGGCTGCGTGGGGTACTGGGGTGTGTTTGCCTTAGTGGGAAAACAGAAGTGACCGCATGGCATCAGAATACTCAGCTAAACCTGACTGCTCCCTGCAGTTAGTGTGGACCCAGCCTTGCCCTACAAAACTTTTTTCATTTCAAATGTAGTGTAAAGCAACTTTTTAACATGACATCTTTACGTTTCAGCTGCTTCCATTCACGGTTTATAATTAGAGCCTCAGTTTCTTCTATATTTTATTTGAACTTATCTTTGGACGGTTTCGGGTAAATATGTTGGTGTGTGTGCTTGTGAGACAGCTAGGGAGAGCTGAGTATAAGGCGAAAGTTAGGTGTATGCCAACTTGAGCTGTTTTTATTTTGGTTTATTTAAACTCTCCCCACGATGGGCTGTGGTACTCACTGGAGAATCCTCACAATGCTCAGATGAACATGGACACGTTCTGTGCTGCTGTGGATGTTGGCTACAGCTTTCTTGATGGTGGCATACTTAGAGCCCGTGACAAAGCAGAGATAGTGATCACAGCATTTCAATTATGTGGAGATTAAAGGATAAACTTTGTCAGATGCTTTGCTAATAACTATTAGAACAGAACAGTTTAATCTTTCATATGGTTTAACAGTGATTAGAGAATAATCCAATATACTCAAATATCATTCTTTGCAGAACCCATGAACTGTTTGGAACATTTTTATGTACTTAAGAAAGAAAATAGGGTACCTCTGAAACTGCTTTTGTGGAGATTTAGCCTGCAGGTGGATGCTACCATGCACATAAACAGCAAATATACAGTGATAACACCTCGATAGAGCCGCAGTAATAATTCTTCAAGGTAATGTGCTGCTTAATGCCTCCTACAAAGAAGAAATGTGGTGGGAGTATAGGCCAGTTAATTACATGAAGGGAAGTTTTCTCAGCTGTGCTGTCCTGGTGCTGACTGTAGAAGTAATCATGCTGTGCAGCCCGGCAGCAGGAGGCTCGGGAGAGTTGAGAATGTCAGCTGTGCCTCCTGAGATGAAACAGGTACATCTGAATGTCGTTAAACTTCAGCCGACAGAAAAGAAAGAGGGTGTGCTCACGAGGTGGGAGCTGGGCCCTGAGCTAGGTCAGGCTATGCTGGAAGATAACATCTGTCTCTTTGAATGCAATTTGCTTACATCTCAGTTTTTGGGAGGAGGTTACCAGGAGTACATGGAGGGAATGCACAGCTAAGAAGCCTTTCCTTTTAAGTTCTGTGAGTTGAGTAAAGCCTTTAAAGTAGGACAGGCTAGCAAGGCTGTGTTACAGCATGTATGTTTTAGTGCTCTGGTTGTAGCAGAGCTGTGCTGGTGCAGCCAGGTAGGCTGAGATGTAAATTAAAGGCTAGGGAAACTGTGAAGTAGTAATTACCCTCAGGAAAAAGGAATGAGCATTTCCCAATTGAAAACTGTTTTGCAAGTAGTTTCAGTGTAAGAGGATAGCTTTGTTTTGATTATTTACTTCCAGTGTATGAATGTTTTGCTGTCCCTCACTGGTCTGCACTGTCTAAGTGGCATGTAGTGCCTGCATTGCAAGCAGAAAGCCAGTTGTTTTGAGAGACACTTGTTTGAGGTGCATATTAAACTGCAGGCCTGCGTGCCCAGCTACTTACTTCATCAGGTCTTATTGTGTTCCAGTTTCAAGCCTAGTTCCTGATCTCTCCTGAAGATAAGTGAGTGATTTTTTGGGAAGATTTAGGATGGAAAATAGGCTTAGTGGAGTGTGAATGAAGTTGGATCTGTAGGAGAGATGTGTGCACCACTGAGAAACTAAGATGTTTACTCTTCACGATTCTATGCGGGACAAGGTATGGCTTTGTGCTCCTTGTGTTGGTGACAGACAGAAATACTTCATAACCTAGCAATGTCTAATGAGCCTGTGCCTCATTTTCCTTTGGGCATTGGAGAGTAACTGCTGCTCCCAACTGCTGCAGGTTTGTGGTGTTCAGTTTGATCCTCTGGCACGTATACTGAAGATATCACAGCAGCTTTTTGTAATGATCCTGTATGCTGTGTAAAGTACATGGAAATGGCAAGCCTCCTCAATACCTGGTGGCCAAGCCTGATTTAATACTGTGACATTGCCACTTGAACAAAGTGGGTTCAGTGCCAACCTGTGGTCCTGTGCCTGTCTTTCTTCCCAGTGCCTGCACTTTCCAGTTTGCCTGGGATTGCTGCACTGTGGCTCACTGCAGGAGTGAAGAAGTGTCTGATGTAAAGGGTGGAGAGTACAACGTAGGAAAAGTCTAAAACTGAAAAACATTGCTATGTCGCAGACATGGTGATGTTGTTTGGAGAGAGGACTATGCCCACAGCCATTACCTCAGCTCTTTACATACTGAGGGTGATAGATGACGCCTTAAAATGGATGCAGTCAATGGTGATATCTGTAAGGAGCATCGTATTCAGCTTAAAAAAATAAAACAGTATTTTGTCACTTTTATTTTCTCGTTGTTGTAGATTATTGTGCCAAATAAGAAAATGTTGAGATGATAAAACTCAGTATGAACAGTTGTACCACCGGAGCAGAAGTAGATGTACATGATGAAAATATCTGTGATGAAGTTGGGGCAGCAGACACCATGTATCTGGACTGTTAATAGCAGTTACTGGAGAGTGGACTGTGCCTCCTAAATAATGTGAGAATGCAAAAGGCCATAGGCAGTGCCTTTAGTGCTGTGTTGAATTAAACATTCTGTGGGCAAAGAGGGAAAACGTTCAAGAGATGAAAGAGATCAGAGGTGTAAATAAAATGGAGTGACTCCATTTTCCAGAGTGTCTGAAAGCGTACACTATGCAGTGTGTCCTGATCCATGCCCTGGGAATTTATTGAGTCAAATTCAGGATGACTGCAATGTGGACGTGAATTCACAGGAGTTGAGAGAATTATATTAATTCCCACATAACTGATTTTAATCCAGACGCTCAAATGACTGTAGCTGTTTAATGGAATGTTGTCATCAAGTCATAAATCTAGATTAAGAGGGGTTATTGTTCAGATTTGGTTTATGCCAGTGATGAAATGCCTTTGCCAATGCCTTTGTAAGATAATTTTTTTCAGGTCCAATCTAAGGCAGTTAGTTAAATTCTTTGAAGCTGTGTTGTATTACACCAGAACCCAGCTCCGTGGGCACTGCAGCTAGTGTGCTGGGTGGGCAGCATAGAGGCTGGATGAGTGAAAAATCCAGTCAGTTTTCTACTGTTCAGTGGCTGTTTCTCCTAGGTTGAGTGTTTGCACTGCACACATGGTGTTCCTCTGTGCAGCTGCGTTTCCTTCAGATGCTGAAATCCCATGTAAAGTTAATTTTTAATGGAGATGTCTAAAGAAATACTCAGACTTGTGACTTTTCTTATTTCATCCAGTTGAGGACCTTTGGATTTAATAATTGAGATTTAGGCTCTGCATGGCTACTCTGTAGGCATTTGGAAACAGTAAGTGCAGGAAGGAACCAAAGCATGTGAAGCAGCTATTAAATATTCTGTGTTGTGACTCCAGTATATCTCACTGTGATTCTTAGAAGGAGCGAAGCCCCGGGGAGGATGAAGGGGAAGTTTTCATACGCTACCTGAGAAATTGTTTTGACAGCCGTTCCCCCGGTGGTGCCATAAAAACTGCTTGGGGAAACTTCATGTGTGCTTTTGGAGTCTGCACTGCTGCCATGAAAAGCAGTGTAAATGATGAGAGCGAACCCTGAGGTCTTTTTTAAGACAAATATGTGTGCTTAAGAATGAAAAGGCACCATAAATACTGGTAGAACACGGCGTGTTTTGCCAGAATTATGTAGTGCTTGTGCTTCTTTTTAAGCTGCGCAATTAAATATAGATAGAAAAAGACTGGTATACTTAATAATTGAGTACACCATCTTGGGCAGCGTATGCTCTCTGTGCAGGGCTTCGTTTCAGCAACCCTAGGTTCAGTTTCAAAGAATATGCTCCAAAGTAGTGTGAGAGTTACACCGCCTTTTCCTGGTGGGAGTTGTTAGTGGACTGTGTTGTCTGGAACACTCTGGCAGCTTCACCACACTGAAGGAAAAAATAGATGCAGCACGTTCTCCTTATGTGTGTAACTTGTGTGGAGATGGGTAAAGCAAGTGTGAGCATCAGCAGCTTGTGACTAGACGAGAGAAGTGGTGTGAGTGTAGAAGGGGAGTGCTCTGGGCTTCCTAAACCTCAACAGCTGCTTCAAAAACAACCTGAAATACAAGTGGCCATGGCCCTATGGCTGGCAAATATAAGATGGAAAGGAAGTAGCTGGTCCTTAGGTTTTTGGAAAGACTGCATGGAGATGAAAGCACAGGTCTGCTAATATATCTGGAAAGAATTTTCCTCTGGTACCATTATCCCCAGCAGCAAAGTCAGTGTTGGAGGAACTGCAGTAGATGAAAAATTCTCTTTTGTTTCAAACGATGCTAATTACTTGTAGAAAGACTAGAATAGAAGACTTTTCAGGCTTTTTGTAGTAAATTGCCCATGATTGTTAGAAATAAAATAAAATTCTGCCTAGTAGTCTTAATCTACAGTTTCTTCCTAGTGTTTTTTCCCTGAAGTTTGCACAGCACTGTGGGCATTTGTAAAGAAAGCCTTTGAATTATTTCTACCATGAGTTAGCAGTCTGGCACTGATTTCTGACCTTCTTACTCTCCCAGGAATCCTCTTGGATAGAATAAGTGACTAAGTGCAGCAGAAGTTGGTACCCAGGGTAAACTGCTGCCTAATCTTCACCTAAGAGGAAAAAATAAGAACTGTTTTTTTACACAGCAAAGTAATGGCTATGGATAATAGTCTCAGATGCATTCATTATATTCAAAATACACATGGAAGTCATTTATCAAACACAATGAACAAAACAGGAGGAAGTGTGTAAATGTCAGAAAGATGCAACACGACTTCACTGTCCTTGAACACCAGATGAGTTGATTATATATGTTCCCACTTTTCTTACTTTCCAGCAGGTGAACTATTGTGGTTACCTCCTGGTTTCACGTGCAGCAGTTGGGTGAGAACAGTGCAGTAGGAGCCTGGGGGGGGGTGGGGTGGGGTGGGGTGGATCCTACCAGGGCTGAGCAGAGCAGTGCTGGTTGGAGTGGCTGCAGCTTTGTGCTGCTGGAGGAGCTCGGCTCTCCCTTGTAGCACAGCTGCACAGCTGGCTGGTGCTCAAGCACCTGCATGGCCCACCCGCTGCCAGTAATCAGTGCTGCCCCAGCTCATGCTCAGCTGTGCTGGAAGGAGTGTTCGTTGTATCAACATCTCTATCCTATCCATCTCTCTTGTGTGGCTTAAGGAAAGATGTCTTCTTTGTCAGTTGCATGGAAGAGCTCATCTGGAATTTCAAAACCAGAAGGATATGCTGAGTGGCAGCATAACTGGCATGCAAGAGTTTGACAGGAACAAATAGCCTAAGAGTTAGATTCAATTCTGTGCTCAGTCTCTATTACCTCAACAGAATAAAACATGTCATGTAAGTGAACTAGGAAATGAAGCTGGGTAGTCACCTGGCAGCTCTTCTATGCATAGAGTGCAACACTGCTCTCCTTGGAAGTTCTCATATTAGATTTTTCTGATGAAAAGACAGCTATAATTTAAGCAAAACAAGTCAGAAGTAATCTTAAAAGACACGACTACCTGCTATCTAATATGATAAAATAAATTACATACTCATTTCAAGTAAAACTGAGGGACAAATCTAGCTAGTCATATAAGAGGCAAGTAATAACTGACATGGAAGAAAAAGCAAAACTGAAGGAAGTACTGAATTAACCAGCAGTACATTCTACAATGTATTTGCTCATGTGGAGTTGCCCTAACATTGAGCTGGATTGATTTTTAGTTACTCAGGTAACAGAAGACTTGCTGCTGATGTGTGAGAGATGCCACGCATGCAGCATTAAGGCGGATTTCCCAGGTAATTTTCACTAGCTGACCCCACTGAGGCTGGTATCTGAAAAGATAAATATGAATCCCAAAGCGTAGTTCTGTTACACTTGTGTCTGGATTAATGCAGGTGTTTGGCAGCGGGACTATCGCAGACCCCGAAGGTACAGTCACAACAAAACATCTTTTGTTGCACCGTAAGTGACATCTATTGCTCCCCTTTGCACCACGTGGAACAGCTGCAGTAAGTGTTGGAGTGTCACTGAGCAGGGTGGTCTGCTGGAGAAAGGAAGCAAAGGCTTTGCCCTTTTTATGGGTGCCTCAAAACGTGTAGCTGTAAATGAGCAGCTGAGTTCATAAAACACATTCTCAAACATTGCTAAGCATGGAAAGTGAAAAGAATGATTGGTGAGCTAGTAAATAGAATCAGCAGCAGTTAGATGGGTGAAACGTTATTGCAAGGCTGTGTTTTTGCAGATGCCTCAGCCCACTGTTCCCTTTACTTATGAAGCATCTTGCGATCAATTCCCCTTGAGTTTTATAGTTCTGAAAGTGATTGGTACAAATGTAGCCTGGCTCCTTCCAGCACCACTGATAAAGCTCCTTTTGAATCAGAAGAGATAGCAGAAGGAGCTGTGACTGGGGTGCTTCAGAAACAACTGTGATCGCTCTCTTGTCCTCATCCTCACACTGCTCCAGTTTACGTGTTTTATCACTTCTTTTTACAAGAGCAGTTGTGTGGTAGCACTGATATTCCTACAGAATGAGGCCACAGTGGTGCAGCTGAAGGAAGGGGCTTCTCCAGATCCTCCTCTGCAGAGTTCCTCCTGTGCTCTAATGGTTTTGTACATCCGAAGGAGGAAATGGCTCAGGGGTCTGCAGGATTGAGCTTAGTGTGGAAGTGGTATTTTCTCACTGGAAATAAATGGCTGTTCATACTGAGTTTAATCCGAAGTATAGAGTCCGGTGGGGATTATTAACCTCTACTCTCTGACTTGGTGATTATCTTTTACATCAGCATCAGAACTTATTCTATTTTCTTTTTTGTTCTCTTTTGAAGAGGTAACTGCATTAATAAGATGAATACGAACTCTGCAGTGCTAGTTTAAATGAAAATGCCATTGTTTAAGCTACTCTATGACACTCATATCTATTCAAATGGCACATTTGGATGTTGTGTTAAATAGCATTGTTTTTCAAAGAAAAAAGATTTTCTGAATTTTGGGGTATTTCCATAAAGAAGCCCAGGGCTGCACACAAACATGCTGAATTTTCATGTGCTTGCCACATTTCTGTGCACAAATCTAGTTAATTGAGCACATGCTTTTGCTTGGGGCCTTGTGCTGCTGTTTGAAGGGAGGGTTGAGTGTTTGGAGTTGGAGCTGTTTCTGTTCCTGTGTTGTGAGGGAGGACTGAGCTCTGACTGTGGTGCAAAGCTCATGCACAGGGGATTTTCTTTTGAATGAGCTGCTATTTTCTAACATGTCCAAGAAGCAAGTAAAATAAATGCAATAAGAACTGGTTCTTGGAACGTCAGGTCTTAATTGTCATTGCCTGTGGATGATAGGAAAACAATGCAAGTGTGTGATGGAAACCAGAGTGGTTTCTGTCAAGATGAGCAGCCTGTCTCCTTCCTGCAGTGCCAGTTTGAAGTCAGCCCTTTGTCTGTTTGTGTAGGGGCACTGGAAACATGCAGAAACCTTCTGGTTGCTCACAATCACAGAAACATCTCTAGAAGTTAATTTCAGTGGTCAAGATGCCAGGCCAGTCTCCAGCGAGTGATTCTGAGCTAAATGTTGGCCCCAGATGCTGTAAGGACTTGTGTCTCCTTAGAAAAATCCCAATGTGCTGCTCTTCTGCAGCAGTTACTGTGCTGGACGTGAGGGTTTGGTGTCACAGTATTAAACTGAAATGGAACTGTTCCTTCTGCCCAGACTCTGTGCTGAACTCAAAATCCCTTTACGCTATCAATGTGGTGCCATTGGCAGACTGCAGTGCAACATCTTTGCCTCTTGGTTCAGTTAGAATACAGCTGTGATTTGCAGTCAAGGAGCAGGGCAAGAGGTCTGCATGTCTTTGAAAACCATACTTCTTAAATGTCTTCTGATCTTAAGGAAGCAGTTTCTCAGGCATTGCATTACTTTGTTACCTTCCAGTGCCAGCTAGGAATTGCTTGTGGCCTTGCAAGAGAAGATTACCTTGTGACCTTGTAAGAGGAGTGATTTTTTTCTGAGAAAGATCAGAAGTTGAGGTTATGTTCTAGATTGTACCTCTTTGCTTGTCGTTTTGGGGTAGTAGCACAGGGATTGATTTCAATCACTGGCATAAACAGGTATCCAAACTTCCTTTCAAGATGGTTTTCATTTCTTTAACAAGACCTCCCTGGTTTACTGGAGAGACTGCTGCCAGCATTTCCATGGCCTCAGCTGTAAGAAGGCAATGTTTCAAGTGCAAGCCCAGCCCTACCTGTACCTGCCCAGAGATACTGTCAATCCCACACTGAAATGGTAATTATGAGTCTGATCCCTTCATTCCTTTAGCTCCACTTTAGATACCGACTGACTGCTCTCAGTTGTCCCCAAAGCATTTCTCCTCTCCTTCTGTCCTCAGGGTAGGAGAGGTGCTCCATCCCTGGCATCATTCGTGGCCCTCCTCTGGCACACTTCAACAGGTCTGTGTCTCTCCTGTGCTGAGGACTCCCCATCTGGGTGCATCCCTGCAGACAGCCAAGGTCAGGCTGCTCAGGCTCTGAGCACGTGGTCATTGCACAGACTGATGGCCTTTAAGGTTTTCTTCAGCTCAAACCTTTCTATGATTCCAAGTGCCAGGTCCCCACTGAACTCAGCTGCTGAGCAGCATTGGTATGTCTGTGAGGTGAGTCTTGGAGTTCAGAGCTGGATAGGAAGAAGTATAAATGTGTCGTGACAAAGCTAGCTTAGGCTGTGTGTAACAGCAGGACCCACCTGCCACGCTTTCTGTACTCCTGAGCACAACGAGTTGGTGCTTTTCCTATTTCCTTGCACCCATGAGGTAAACAGAGAAATAAATAGGAAAAAGACTGCGTACAAATTCAGTATAAAGGAAACATTAAAATGAAACAAATGGCTTTTCCAGTGTCATTTTGCAGAAAATGGAGGATTTTTTTCTCAGCGAATTTACTTTGATGTAGTTCTTTTTCTATTATTTTTGTTTTACTGTTAGACCCTCTAAATAA
This sequence comes from Odontophorus gujanensis, assembly GCA_013399175.1. NCBI lineage: Eukaryota > Metazoa > Chordata > Aves > Galliformes > Odontophoridae > Odontophorus > Odontophorus gujanensis. Next base: position 39,467 of record VXAB01003417.1, on the reverse strand, counting down.
TAAAAGAAGACTCTACTGGGGATGAGTCCTCACTTTCACTAATGTAACTGTACATTCATTCTGGATCTTTGTCAACATACATTAAAAATACTTCATCGGTTCAACCCATTTAGTTTTCTGAGGGAGTCCTGAGAGTTCATGGCTACTAAATGAATTAAGAGACACAGCTAGTCTGGAAGAGGATCCTTTGAATGTTTCATTTCTCTCTTGCATAATGCACTGACACATCTCATCTCTGACGGTGCCTTACAAAGCACTCCTGTAGTGATGGCTGAAATGGAGTTTTGCGTATTTGTGTTATTTTCTTTGTGGTTGTGTGGGTTGGGACTGAACCCTACAATGCTACTGCCTATAGAGGGGCTGCTCAGAGCTGGGAGTACTTACAGGACCTGTGCATGCCTTATGCTTCTGGTTTTTCCTTTTTCCCTTTTTTCCCCTTTCCTTTTTTTTTTTTTTTTTTGGCATCTGCTCTTAACACCATTAAAATCACTGGAGGTTAAGTTCAGGAAGGTTTGTATCAGGCCCCTGATAAGGGCAGTGTGCATGAGGTTTCAGGGTTTTTTTCCTTGCTTTGGCAGTTAGCCATATTTTAGCCTTCTTGGCTTGGGAAGGAGCTGGGTTTCAGCTCTTCCATGTTTCAGGGGGAAACGAACTCCTCTTATGAACTGAAAATACACGTGAGGCAAAGACCATAATTTTATTACCACTAGAGCTATTTTAGTGCACTTAAATATGTTCCATACACCGGTAAAGCAACATTATTTTTACACCCAAGGACTTTAAAGGAATATTTGTGCTTGCATGAACTGGACACTGAAGAATTTTATTTGTATATGTTTGAAATTTGGTGGATGGCATTACTCTACTGTGGGTTTCAGGGATAGTTTTGTTAGTAAGTCTTGCACGTAGAAAAAAAACCCATCAGGTTATTTTTACAGCTTGTAGATCTTGATGATTTTCTAAGTAGTTAGCTCCATCTTACTATGCTTGCAAGCCACCACAGAAATGAGCACTATTATCCTGGAGCAGTATTTTCCTCAGTCTCTTCATTTGGAAATGTTTCCATACATGTGTTTTTCTGCTCACCCTGTGTTGGAGAAAGATAGGAGGTGTGCGGACTGATGGAGTGGAGGTTTTCTCAGCAATAAACAGCAGTTCTGGCCCTGTGGCCAGCTTCTGTCAAGGATCTACCTCCAATAGCTTTACTTGGAGAGCACAGTGGGCTCTTATTTTGAGCACTGGTTGGCACACCTCTGCTTTAGGTCTTCCTTTCAGGTGTAAAGCCACCCCACTGAGCCCGTCCCTGCTGGGGTGCTGAGGGGAAATGCCAGGGGTGGGCTGCCTTGTGATGCACCCAGAAGGCAGCTTCTGCTGGGCTGTGTGTGTCACTGGCAGGCAGCTGCAGAGGCATCACATTATGCTTGCTTCTACGTTATTTCAACTATAAATAGAGACCTCAAGCCCTTTGCAGTGAAACTTTCTCCCTCACTGCCGTGAAACCGGTCTGCAGCTCCCCTCTGCCCCGTGTCCATCAAAGGCACTGAACTTGTCTGTGTGGCTGTCAGCATGTCATTTTTTAAGTTATAGCCAATGTGTTTTTCTTTATGTATTTTTCACACTAACTTTGGGATTTGGAGCTGTCCCTCGTCCTCTTCACTGAAATTGGCAGTTGTTTTGTACTGGAAAAAGTGAAATATCAAAAAAGCAAAATATCAGACGAAAAAGATGTCCACATTACACTGAATTCCCTCCATAAATCCTGTAAGAATTGAATAGTGAAGGATTTTTATTACACTGTTACTGGTTGCTCTTTGATGGGAGCTGAATCTGCCCCACGCTGAGCCCGCGAGCATGTCAGGAGCACAAGCTATTGGCAGGGGAGAGGCTTTCTTTATCCTTGTCCTGTTTGTCTGCATATGATCTAGCGGCAGCTCTCCTGGGACTTCAGGATGTGTGCCTTAGTTACTGGTGACAGCAAGTGCATTAGAAGTTGCACGGCCTGTCTGTGAACACATTCTTCTGAGAGTCCACTTCTACCTCCTTTTCTGTAGTGAAATGATGATCAAAGCTCTACACCAATCCTGCTGCATGAAAGTTCATTTCTAAATTAGAGGTGTGTTCTGTGAATGTGAGCTATGTCCTTGTGAGAGAAGTGGTGCTCTGGTGAATGCTCCCCCATTGTGCTCCTGACCCCGTGGGACACAGTGGGGTCAGCACCAGCACGGTGGGCTCAGGGGGCTCGGCTCTAACGTAGCTGCCGTGCCAGTTAGCTCAGAATTGTGGTTAGCACTCTAAAAAAAGCGTCTACATTCTTCTGCAGCACAGATGTTGTTTAAATCATTTATTTGAGGTCTTAATTTATTTAGTGTTCAATTCCCATGTGGCCATCCACTTGCATATCAAGTTTTTAAGTACTTTATGTAGAAGGCAGTTTGTATTTTTGCTTTCTAGACAAAGAACTACCTACGTCCAAACATTTAATTCTGGCATTCATTTCTCTTTCTGGGTTTTCTTTGTAGGCGTCCAGCTGCTGGGGGATACACCGAGGTAGTCTTGAAGTAGAGATGTTGTGGATGGTACAGAGAGGAAAATGATTCTGAAGTACTGTACTTACTATTTTTGACAATCATTTGTGAACTGTTTTATAGACCCATCCTGGAAAGAAGACCTCTTACAGGCAGACATGATGGAGTACTGCATGCCTGAGAGAAGTGACTGTTGAGGAGAGCAAAAAAGAAAATGTCAAAGCATGGCAAAAGATGTCAGTAAGGCACTGATGCTATAGCAGCTTAGGTGAGTATTGTTTCCCATGTGCACATCTGCTTAGGGTAGTGTTGTGTTCTTTCTGAAAGAAGTATCAAAGGTAGTGGAAAGTTCCAGTTTTGTGCCCTCCCTTAAAAGGACATGAGGCTGTCTGATGTCTCTGGTATCTGCTCATTTTATGGGAGGTTATGGTAGGATTGTAGTACTAACTGCTGGGTTTGATGGACTGGCATTCAGAGACGAAACTGAGCTCAAAGAAATTTGTGTTGTAGCAACCATATGGACTATGACAGCTGCAGAGTGGGGAGGTTCAGATGATTTGGTTTCAAACCCTTTAGTTTTCTCACAGAATTGTCCCTGTTCATTCAACCTGCAGCCATCTGATCTGCTTACTGACCACATTAGCTGTCTTTTCCTCTGATGACTCCAGCTGTAGCCCTTGCTCATGGCTCAAGTGTGGAAGCTGCCTCTCGAATACAAGCATCACAGTATTGTGCTTAGAATCCTGCTCTCTTTGGTACCACATCTCCCATCATTGCCACAGGGCTGAGTTATCCCCAGTCCCCCCCTCAACACTGCTGCTTGGAAGGCCTTTTTGTGCCTGGACTCTCATGATTGCAGGGAGAAGGACAACAGTGAGGAGGGGAAAGATAGGCAGTTTGGAAAGTACATCTAAGAATGATGATGGCAAGAGTGACATGAAACTAAAGAAAGCTTCTTTAGCCAAACAAATATCCTCCTATTCCTGCTCCTTTTACTAGGAAAAGCCTTCTTTAGAGGAGGAGGTCACCAGGCACTTTGTTGTTCTGTAGAGGAAAGGCATGAATATAAGATAAGTTTGGGTAGTGCAAAGATTTTTTTCACTGCTGAAAAGCATATTTCATGTGGTTGTGTCTTAAGCTTGGCAGCCACTGAACTTTTGGGGAGAGGTTTACATGGGGAGCAATGCTCCCACTGCCTGACTGTTCCTGCATTGTTCTGTAGCACTGCACTGGGATGTGGAGGAACCCCTGGGGAACAGCTCTATTGTCCTTCCACTGTTGCTTTATGGAAAGTTAGATCTTGTTCATTTCCAACATTTTAATGAAAACGAATATTTTTATAGCGTCTGTATCATAAATAAAAGAAGCACTTACATACCAAATGTCACAGTGCTTTTACTGATAGCCTTAAGCAGACATTGCTGGTTCAGTTTTTGCAGAGATGTTCCTCTGCCTAACATTCTGCTAAATCTTTGCAGAAGGAATGAAAAATAAATCCCTCATTTGGGTTTTAATACAATACAAATTCTTTCTAATTTTCCATAGGAAAATCTTTACGTAAATAGATGAAAATGTTGAATAGTTACCATGCAGCTCTGGGGAGACATAACGCTCTTGTTGTGGCTGTCTGTGGTTGTGTATTATTTAGAAAAAGTATTAAATAGGGAAGAAATCTGTAAGACAGAAATGTAGTGGGCTGACGTGCTGCTGTGAAATTGGACATGGCATAAAGAAATCAGTTCATCTGAAAGTTCACAGAGCTGAAATTCTGAAAGTTATCCATCAGAGTTTCCCCCAGAAGATACTACAAGTCGCAGAGCAGACCTGTGCCTCCTCTTTTACATGGAGAGTCTGTATCTCCAAATTCTGAACGTGCACAATTAGAGGCAAGATATCCACCAGTTTGTAACGAAAATCAGTGTGGCTAGCAAAACTGGACAAGATAACTATATTAGAGATAAAGTCATTTTTCCCTAAATAGAACCTAGATGGTTCCAGAAATCAAAGAGCTGGATCATTATGAAGCAATACAGAAATGAAAGGCGTCTGTACTGTATCTTTAATCTAGTAACACAATTAGGATTGACATATACAAATGACCCATTTGTGCCGAGGGTTATAATTCAATTCCCTTTCTTTTGAACACTGTATTATTTTATTCATTATATTCTGTGTTTATATGCCAGAATACTGCAAGATTAACCACAGAAGAAAAATAACAGAATCAGTACTGACATCCCAGTGAAATAATGGTAGTGGAGATGCAGATTCTGTCATAGAGCATGGAGTTTCAACAGCTCAATGAACTTGAGTCACGAGATTTCTTGGAACAATCACAGAAGATTCTGCTTTCTTCCAGGATCCTTCCACTCCTGTCCTTCTTCCCAGAAGAGGGGAGGTGCAGCAGGAAAGAGCAAAAAAACTTTTGCAGGAACTTTGTTCATGTTTCTTATAAATGAAGAGATTGTCATACAATGTCCAAAGACACATTTGTCTGATGTTCCAGTTATTCATGAAACTGGAACAATTATTCTGCTTACATTTCCAAATGCCATTTTAAGGAATGGGTCAGATTTCCTGTTACCATGCTATTTTTATACCTCTCCAAATGGAGTTCTAAGTGGGTGCAAATTACCTCTGTAACTTAGCAGACGTGAATATGTATCCCATTATTAGAAACATTCAAAAGAAGAGTTGATGGAGAAGAACTCACATTGGGAATAATATATTTTGCAGGGAGCTCTGCTAGAGTTATACTTTTTTTTTAATTATTTCTAGAAAGGAGTGGAGTGAATTTGATGCTAATGAAAGACAGATTTTGCACCATGGAAAACTAGAATTCTTCTTACAGAGTGAACATCTTTGGTGAGTGTTTCTCTCATAATTCAGTTATCATGCCTCTGTTTGAACGGTGATACTGTGCAATCTGTGTTCACCTTAGGTAATTTTTTAGCTGCTAGTCACACTATGCTCAAATAGGCTAACATCAAAATCAGCTGAACTTCTTCTCTTTAGTATTTGAGTGAAAAAAATGAGTAGCAAGACTCTTGAGCATCCACTGAATCTGTCAGCTAGGATCATGCCTGTAACACTGGCAGTTAGCATTGTCAACATTGGCTGCCTTGAAGTTGCCAGCTATCTTTCATCTGCGTCTTGAAACAGCTGTTAAAGGGACAGTGATTTCAGGCAAGTAGTGATGACCTGGAACTTAAAATAAAGTCAAGTCCTCCTGTTTTCAAATCCACGTATGTTCTCCTACATTCCAGCTCCCACATATGCACACATTCTGGAAGTAATGTCTATTTTCAATAGAAGTAGTTTGCAGCAGTGTAGAATATTTAATCAAAGACAGTCCTCACTTGGACCACACAGAAATGGGTCAGATTGCAGCTTGAGATGCCTTCCAACTTGGACCCCTGTGCAGAGACATTTGCAGTGTGGATAGCTGCTGCTAGAGCTGTCTGCACTTGTTTCTTGGCTCTCATCCCTGCGAAGCTGCCAGGTGCAGAAAGAAGTACATGGTGTAACTCTGACCTTGTCTGTGTAACAGTAAGCCAGAGGATTTCCTTTTAAGTCACTGTCTGAAAGGGACTCTGAAGGGCATGTGAGTGTGTAGGTATGCATGTATTTGTAGGTGGGGTAGACCTTGGTGTACTTATCTTGCAGGGTTTATTGGTGGAATTTCAGCTGTGATCACCTGATGACGTAGCCTCGGCTGTGGCTCAGGTTATCCAGACTCATGTCTGTCCCTGTTTGGAGCTGAGAGAGCAGACAACAGTTATCAGTGTTTTTCCTTCCTTTGTAAACTGTCAGTTCAAAATGTAGTGATGTTGACAAGCACTGCTCCTATTCAATATTGGAAAATAACCTTATGTAGTCAAACTGCTCACAAGTGGATGAAAGCCAAAGAGGTTTCTAACAATTCTTTCTTGTTTTCCTTGTCACCTGTACAGAAATGCATATCCGGCTGTCCCAAATTATTTCCCCTTAGAAATTTTCCCTTTAGATGATAATGGCAGTGGGCACTGATAAAGAGTAGTTGCAGTGCTTTAGAAGTATTGCACCCAGTTTGCACACTGCTGTGTTGACCTCAGCATCGTTTTGAGATACAATTTCCCCATTTGTTGATGAAGATTTCAAACCTGTCTCTTCCTCACAGATGGGAATTAATTATAAATGGAACTTTCGCTAGCCAGTAATGGGAGAGTTGTAATGTGGAATTGCAGAAAATTATCAACGGTGCAAATGGAAGTTGTCTTTGAAGTTACAACACAGTAACTTGTATACCTGTAGGATTACAGGGCAGTGACAGTCAGAGTAAATTCCTGGCTAAGAAAGCTGACTGGAACCTGAAGACATTTTCATCAGATGAGCTGATGTTACACACAGTCTTGAAAGATGATGTTCTGGAAGTGTAGCTATTCCTTGTAACATGCTAGGAGAGGTGCTGTTTTCAAACTTGTCTTCCAGAACTATGAAATAGGAGATGAAGAGAAATGTAATGGAGTGTATTCATGCGATTCCAACTCATTCAAGCATAAGTGGATGCAGTTTAGAGCTTGGTATGGCAAGCACAGAGAACAGCTATGAGCTAGGCAGAGTGTCTGAGTTCTCAGATGGTTTTGCAGTTCACACTGAATTTGAAGACACTGTGTATAGAGCTGATAGTGCTGTTCATAGTCAGGGGAATGGTCCTCATGTAAGCTGCAGGCAGTACAGTTTTTGTACTTGGTTACTGCAAGATGAGTAGACCTAACTTGATTGAGTCAGTCGCATTAACTTCCACTGAACACACTGATGTTGTGAACTCAGGAAGTGAACTCAGAGACACACTTCTGCATTTCAAGTCCCCAGAGATTTCATTATCAATGGACCATGGGCCCGAAGTTTCTATTCAGTCCTTACTCATTTCTGATTCAGACAAACTCCCACAGAATTTGGTGAGAAATAAATGAGTGATACTCTGTCATAAAAATTACTCAACATACGACATGTCTGTGCTCTGCAGTTAAAGATGTGTTCTGTTCAAACCAAATTCTACAAGCCCATGTCACTCTTGTGACACTGGGAAAAGGAGTGATGGTATTTCAGGGAATCCTGACCACTGAGCTTACGGTGCTTTTTGTCTCGCACATTGTGGGTTGAAACTCTGACAAAAGACATGTAACAATCTGGCATGGAAAATGTAAAAAAGAGAATTGAACCTTCCTTTGTGGTTAAGGACAGAAAATGTCTATGGAAAAGAGAGATTATAATTCTTCCAGGTGGTTTTTAGAATCTCCTGTGAATACCCACAAGAGCAGTGGAAATTAGTGCAAGGAAGAGAAGGAAACCATACAGCTAGAACATCAAGAAGCCCCCACTGGCAGTGGTGGAATGGGTCTAGCTGGGTGTCTTACCATCCACATGCAACAACCAGCTCTGCTTCTTCTCTTGCCACATAGCAGTTTTAGGATTTAGCTCTGGAAGACCCTCTAGGGAGGCTGCAGCAGTTAGGAAGCAGAGACCTAGATGAACCTATGTGAGAGTATTATGATCTGTGCAGTCAGATCATGACATAAGGTGTCCAACTTGAGACTGTTGGTGACACGGTGCACTTTTGTCTCTTCATTCGTTTTCTGTTGCAGTCACCTCTCATCTTTCCTCTCCTCTGTTCCCATGGCAGTTTCTTCACCAGTGCTCCTTGTCAGCGTTCACCTTTTTTCCATTCCTTGCTCCCATATACTTACTCCTTACTTCCTGTCCTCTCACTTACATTTTGACATTAAATGCCATTTTAGCTCTCTGTATGTATAAGGAAATCTCTGTCAGTATTTGTAACCCTGCTTGTTCTTTCCCTCTGCTAGTTTTACCTTCATTCATCTTTAAAAGATTGTGGACAATTTAAGGATGTGTTCGTGCAGCCCAGGAGTACCTGGGACTACTCAAGTGAATCATGAGAGGTTTTTCACTACCATTCTGACAAGGTTTGTTTTTTCTTTTTTTTTTTTTTTTGGAGCAGTTGGCCGCAGTGCAGACATTTGTGCAGATGAAATGCTGGAAAATGCACAAGGAGTGTCACTAATTGAATCAGTGTTACAGATAAAAGTAATTCTTACAAAATTTACCTGGTAAGATTAACTTTCTTTGTTAAACTTTCACAATAACTTAATTCAGTTCAGCAGCTTTTAAAATTTCCTCCACTTTTGCCTTTTGCTGCATTTGGCAGAGGTGAATGTATTTGTGCCTAAGGAGACCCCAAGGACACAGTGAGGAAAGAACAAGGAGTTATTTATGATACACTGGGAGTTGAAGGGGAAGGTAGGGAGAAGCCATTGTTCAGGACGTGTCCACTTCATGTTTGAATTGATTTCTGTGTGGAAATTCATCAGAGCTGTTTTTTGCAGGAGCACCTCTCTAAGGTAGATGCACTAGGAAGAGTGTGACCATGCCCATCATGAGCTGTCTGCAGCATTTACAATACAGTCCCTCTTATTCTGGCTAGAATGGGAGTGGATTTTGTATACACATTCCTTTCCATAAGTATCACTTCCCTGCTTTTTATCTTTTCCCCTCATTTGGTGGCAGTACAGTTGCAATGTATTAAAGTGAAGGAGTGAACTAAGCTGGCTCCTGCATGAAATTCTGGATGTGCAGCATTGTCTCCCACACGTTCAATCCGTGCTATTTATTTCTTCTTTCAGGATTTATGCTTGTTAACACTGAGTCCTCCTGTTGCTGCTTTCAGCTCCAGCTGCTCCCATCTGTACGTAGTGATGCTATTCTGTGTGGTGCTACCCTTCCTGCAACTGCAAGGTTTAATATAATAAAATCCCAACTGAGAAACACACAAGGGAAAAGGTAAGCAAGCAGGGAGAGCTTAAATTACAAGACAACTCTTGAAAGCTCTTAGAGATTAGCCTTTTTTTTTTTTTTTTTTTTTTACAGAAAACCTGAAAAGTACTTCAAAAGAAACACTTTGCAGACCTCCCAGAAGTGTCTGTGGACTATCAATTCAGATGGCATTACAGAGCATGCATTAATCACTATGGATAATGGAGGAAGTATTAACTTAAAATCTGTGGGGATTTCATGTAGTTCTGATAGAGCACATAGTTAAAAAAAAAAAAAAGAAATCTGATATTTTTTGTATATAACAACCTTGATTCTCTTGGTGCATTTCATGTACTTGGTATTTATATTACTAAATTAAGACTAATTGAGCTTAGCATATCGTTTGAAACCAAAGGTGCCCAAAAAGGTGTGAAAGCTCTCATTCCCCGTACTTTCCATTCTTATGAGTTCTGCTCAGGCTTACGGGCTATGTCTGTAGCATGGAAAACTTTTTTAAAAGCAAAAAAAAAAAAAAAAAAAAAAGGAAAAAATACCTACTAGTGAGAAGTAGGTGTCATACCATGGATAGAAGGGACTTCGTCAGTCAAGGATCAGTATACTGCTGAGAAAAGGCCCAGAAAATTACTTTTCCCATCTTCTCATTCAAAAGAGTGAAAGCACACGGAAACAAAACATAAACAGAAAATGTTGTTTCTGAACAAATTTCTGACACTTTGCAGCCGCTGTTCAGTCCTCATGTATGCTTGATTTTGTCACTGAACAGTGTCTCATCTGAGCTCCCAGGGGGAGGCAGTCCACGTAGAAATTGTCAGCTGTACTTTGGAACAGAAGACAGAAGATGTCCTGGAGATGACTCTGTGACCTGATTCGAGGCATCTCTAATCTCCAGCAGAGCTCCAACGGGAATGAGGAGCTGTTTTCCCTTGCTAGAGCCTTTGGGGAGGTCTTCGACGTTCTCAAGAAGACAAGGGGAGTGCATCAAAACAAACAGCTTCTTGTATTGCTAAACTCTCAATGCCTTCAGAACTTGCACAATACAGACATCTCTGATTTGGCAGAGATGATTTTTGAAGAATTGACTTCACATACTGTTTTTGTTCTGGTCTTGCTGTGGGGTGAGCAGTATGAATGCCATGCTGAAACAAAAGAAAACGCTGTCAGCAGAGTTCTCCTCTCACAGCCCTGCAAACCCACCCAAGGCAACTTGATAGCAGTGTCAGTGCTGAGGAAGAGTATTTTAATTCCTCAGATCCTTGAAGTTTATGTACCATTAGTAAGATTATGGAGACACAGAGTGGTTCACTAATCTAAGAGCAGAGAGGCCAAGCACACTATGCTTCCAGAGAGGAGCGTAGGCACTGCATCTTTTGGTTGCCTGTCCTTGTGACAGACAATGAGCTGAAACCATGGCTGCTGTTAAGGTTCCTCAGCACATGAAAAAGCCTTATCAGTGGTTCCTAGTCTTCCCACTCCATGCTGAATGATTTTGCTGCAAGCCAACTTTGTCTAAGGGTGCTCAGAGGGACTAGGTCAGTTACTCAACACACCCCAACCTTGTTTAAGCTTTCGTTTTGTTGCTTTGGAGATGGAAGCACAGGAATGAGAGTTTGGTGATTTTCTGCATGTCATCAGCATGTCAGTGTCAATACTGCATGCACACTGTGTGCAGTGAGGCCACATGACAATGACAAACTGACCTCAGGGACAGCCCACGGGGGAACAGCTGGAGCCAGGCCCTGGGCTGCAGGTGGGGAAATGAGTGTAGTTGTTCTGGCCTTTGCAACGCATCCCAATTATGTTTGGAAGTCACAGTAGCATCTTGCTAGGCAGGGTAGCTACACCCTTTTAAAATATTAGCCAAGCAGTGTCTGACAGTCTTGCTGCAGCTAAATTATGTACTTGTTTGTTGTGGTCCATGCTGCAATGGAGACGTTTTGTTGGTGCCTGTGGAACAAACTGTTTTGCCCTCAGCTCCCTGGACTTACTGCTGTAATAGAGATGGAGGGAGATGTGGATTTAAGCATGCTTCTTGTGTAAGAGAAGGGAAAATGTGGTACAGAAGTATAAGGTTCAGAAAAGGAGAATAATTAGGAAGATGTAGCTTTATGTAGTTAACTGTGGTGTCTGGGCACAGTGTTAGAAGTATCCCTGAATAACAGATAAGGGCAGACAACCATGCTGTGTTGCTCACAACTAGCAGGAGGGACATCTGGGGACAAAGAAGAACTCTCTGTTGCCTTCCTAAGCCAGTGAAAGTAAACTTCGTATTGGACCTGCAAGTTAACCCCAGCTGTGATGGACCATATGAACCGGACAATATGACTGTGCAATTTATGCAAAGATCATCCAGATTTTTGTTTCAGGGTTTGCATTCAGGAAGCGGTGTATTAATATGTGAAAGCAGCTCCCTCTAGTGATGAGAAACTGTCATAATTTCCGTCTGTCTAACGCAAATGCAATTGAGTGACGAAACCTCGCGTGTTACACCGTGGATCCCATAGACATGCAGCTCATTCAGAGATACACTTACTTAGGTAGGTGGCTTTCATGACCTTACACAGCTCGCTGAATGGGAGCCCAGGAGCTCACACTCTTAGTCAGCGATTATGACAGTGCTGCAATGCTAATGGAATTTTAAGAATAACTTAGAATGGAACTTGAAATGTATTAGGATTTAGGATAAAAGTCTTCAGTGCTTTTTGTACTTTCTTCTCTATTATTTTTGTGAACTCCTAATTTGAGTCCTTCATAATGCAGATGTCCCTGTAACATTTTACTGGTTTGCTTGCTTGCTGCTGAAGTGAAAACTGCCTATGATTCCCATTTCTCCTTTTCTATGGAGCACAGATCCCAATCTGTACTTTAAGAAGGACTGCAAAACCTTTGAGGACTTTGTGCTGAAAGGTGCTGGGTATTGTGCTTGGTTCCAAGAAAGCAACGTGATTTTGTGGTGGGCTTAACTTCAAACACGTGGAGAATGTGGTTGTGATTGACAGTAATAGTCACGGGACAGTACGAGGGTCTTTTTTCCAAGTTGTTTTTCACCTTACACAGAAAATGTGATTATTCTTAAAATACCCTTTATTCTGACATCTAAAGGGCGTTTTTAAAAACAGCTTTGGGGTTTAAAAAGTCATCTGCACAGTAAGTTTTAATGCTGAGTGTTTCAAGCTCAGGTCAGTACCTCTTGGAAGGAACACGTAAGCTCATGCATGACTCCTCTACTTTTTGTCATAGCTTTTTTTCTATTTGCTTCTTTTTTCTGCTCTAAATCACAGCAAGTTATTGCTTTCTCATAGAAATTATATTCACTTTACATTAAAGCTTCAAATTCTACTTTTTCAAATGCACAGACATTTAAATGATGATGTGATTTCATGATGAATACTTGTATGCTCTTTCTCTCATTCACATGACTTCAGACAGTTGTTCCATTTTTCCAAGCTGTGTCATGTGAAGGGATATTTTTAACTGGAGAGATGAGACTGTGCTCAGAATGTCAGGTGAATGGTCACTTGGAAATCTGCACTTGGAAAACTAATATGTCCCCATTAGGAGCGTGTTGTTAATGTGATTATTAACAGTGCTTGTTCTCCAAGGTAGTTACTGGCATCAGCCCCCAGGTGCAACTGGAGGGCTTCATTTAAGAACAGGTTGTTTCCAGTGAAGAAGTGCTCCAAACTCTCACTCTTGCCTTCCTGTGCCAGGGCTGTTCTATCCAATTCTACTGTTTAGTCATGAAAATTGATCTGAACTCCATTGTCCTCGGTGATTGTATGAGGGCATAGGTGAGCTTTGTCACCTCTGCCAAAGGGTGACAGAGCAGAACCTGGTGCTTTTATCACAGGGTGACTGAGCAGTACCTTTTTGTTTTCTGAGTCACATCCGTTTATTTTTCTATGTTCCTGCAGTTACCCAATGTATTTTCTGCTGCCCAACTTTCTGCTGAAATCGGTGAAGTCAGAACTGAGAGGAAAGTTTATTTTGACAGTATAAATGTACAGGTAACTAAGAGAGATGAAAGAACAGAAAAGCAAGATGGAAAACAAGTCTATATTCTGTGCTGGTACTCCTGGCAGTGAATAAAGAAAAGGATAAACTTTGCATGATCCGATGCTGACCAACTACCAAACTAGGAAAGACATCAGAACAAAAGACCTGATGTTCTTCTCCCACCTCAGCCACCACTGTGAGTGTACAAGAGCAGCAGGCCTGCAAAAGAGAGAACTGTGTAGTGCCACAACGTGGAGATGAGTGACAGCATACCAGCAAATCCAGAGCACTTCAGGGTTTCCCTTCTTAGGGCAAAACACTTTGGTATTCCCAAGGACAAACTGCCAGATGCTTCCTTCCATCCTTATTTTTGCCTCTTTTGTATTTCCTCATTGAGTTAATTTAAAGGTTAAATCTCACTGCCTCTCCCAGCTTCTGTTACAGTTCCAGAAACTCACAGTTCCTGAGAGGAACCTTTTCTTTGGCTTCAGGTGTTTTGGCTCCCCTTCTCTGAAGTCTTATAGCAGCATTTTTTTCTCTTGACAGGATGCAGCATTCTAATTGATTGCTTCATGCTTTAGTATTGTAAGTTAGCAAGTCTGAAAGCCATTTTCTGGTATGTGTGTGTGTTCTGAGAAGATCTCTGTGCAGATTGGTTTCCTTGGTTCTGATGGCTGAATGTTGACTGCAGAAGCTGTTTTGATGTTCTCCCTCTGCTTTTAGGGATGTTATTGTATATTTAAGGAGATAGGAATAGACCAAAACCGCTCAGGTGTCCAGGAAAACTAAACTTGAATTATCACGACTGAACAAAGCAAAAGTGAATTTCACCTGTGTCTTGCTGGCCATCACATGGTCTCTGGCTCTCTGGAAGAGAGGTGTCTGTGTGCCATGAAGATTAACACTTCTTTAATCACTTTGTTTTAGTCTTTCCTTAGAAAGATTACCAAACTTTCTTTTCAGAACCTGAAATGAACATTGATGCCTCGAATCAGTGGAATTTTACACAAGTGAAAATGAAACAAAAGCTATTGACTCTGCACCTCTGAGCCAATTAAAAAAAAGGCCACAAATCACGTGTGTGAGAGTACAGTAATAGGTAGAATGCTTATCTGAATTCATAAGACACAGTAAAGCTTTGTTTTTCTTCCTTTTTTTGGGTCAGAACCCTCTCCCACTTGCACAGAATTCTTCTCTAATTCTGTCAGAACAATCACATTTGAGATCCAAACAAAGTACAGATGTTTAAACAGATGTCAGAGTAGTGAAAGTCATTCACATCCCAGCATATACTGGTACTAGTTTTGAGCTTTAATCAGCTCCGAGCCTTTCTAAGTGAGTTATGTTATAGAGCAAGATCACAAATATCCCTTTCATCTGCCACATCCTTGTCATCAATAAGTGGACAGCCTCATGCTTCTTGCTGTGTGTGTGTTTGAAACTCAACACAAAGGTGTGAGTTGTCAGAGATAGGAAAATGTATTTAGTGCTTATGATTCAGTGACGTGAGCCTGAAATAAATTTACTTTTCATCATGATTTCCTTTTGTAAGGGGTTCTTTACAGAGACTCTGACTGTAGTCACCCGTGATCTATTTGGCCATGACTGTGTTTTCCTTGGGAGCAGTGCTGGTACGTGCACACAGCAGTTGCCTTCATTCTGAGTGGCACTAGAAATGCCATTTGCTGTCCTTGTCACCCTGAGCCTTGTTTTCCCTCTGAAGTCAGTGCAGTCTATTACAATACAGTGAGTGGTATGTCCTCGGTCTGAGACTGCTGCTTGTGCTGCTGTGGTTCCTGGTTTTGCACTCTGAACACTGGGGGACACTGCTCGCTTGCCTCTTTGTAGCTGTACTATTGAACACATGATGCGTGTTGTTTCAAACTCGAGGGCTTGAACTCATGTTTTATCCCTTCAGATGGTCCACAACTTCTAATCCTGTTTTCAGAGGATAGAAAATTCTGCATAGTGAGGTTTTCTAGTTTATTTTTGCTAATTGAATGAAAGGGTTGGATTCTGAACTAAGTAATGTTGCAGCGATGCTGGTGAGAAGCTTGCTCTTAGTTTCCTACAAGAAACCCTAATAGATTAATAGGTGTATACCTAGGTCAGACACAGGGATATGAGGCAGTGTCTTGTACTTGTCACTTGTGCGTGTGCAGCTCACAACCTGCACTGCACACCTTGTGTCCTGTGTGCAGTTTTTGACATAACAGAGCAGGAGAGCTTGTGTGTTCAGTCATTAGGGTTTTCAATTTTCAAACCAGACCAGTTCTGTCAAGCTGGGGATGTCAGTCCTTTCTCCCAGAGGACCTTCAGAACATATCTTAAAGTGCAGGTGGATGTGAAGTGCAAAGTGGAAGAAAAGAGAACATCTTCTGTTTGTCTCCAATATCTTCTGCTGTGTTGATAGTGTTTAATTAGTTACCAGGTGCTCTGTAACCACTTGTGTCCAAATTCTCATGTCTTTCATGCGTAGGTTTGGCTTTTCCTCTCAGCTCACTCAAACTGTCTGTGATGCCACTGTTTTTTACTTTTACTGAATTCTTTGTCCTTTCTTTTTCTTATAAAATCAAGGCAGCAGGTTATGCCTTGATTTTATAAGAAAAAGAAAGTACACTTACATGCCCCTACTTAGTCTGTGTAAAGGTGATGTGTGACTGCAGGAAAGCAGGGATTTTGCCCTGCAAGAAGTGGGCAGTGCATGTCCACCCTCCTCCTTGTAAGGTCTAACCAAAAGCAAAAAGACCAAAACCTGATCAAACAGAATTTAATGCTCTTAGTTAATTATATTGTGTTCTGATATATTGCTGTTGCTTTATTTCCCTTTGAATTTATTAGTGGAAATTCAATTAGTATGGATGAGATATTAATCTCAGTGCCTCCCAGATGATCCATGGCTGCATTACTCATTGGCTTGTATTGATTTTGGAACTGCTGTGCCTTTTCGTGCATTGTCTATTAATGCTGATTTTATCGTTTCATTCCAGAACGAGGGGACAGTGGTGTAAATAGGACTAATAGGAATCCTATCGGGGCGCGGCTGTTAACACTCAGCTAATGAAGGAATTTCTACTTTTTGTCTTATTGTCACAAAGGTGATGCCAGTTCCACAGCTGTTTGGCTCAACCTGCAAAAGCAGGATGCTGTCCTGCTGACACAGACCAGTGTGGTGTGTGTCTTCAGGTCGGAGCTCATGCTCCTGCAGCCTTAAGTCCGGCTTAAGTCTTTGCAGCCATGATTTCCTAAGTGAGAATAACAATTGCTTGCTTTCAGAAGCTGACTTTTGGGAGCGAATGACCAAATCTTTCCATAGTGCTTGCAACAATTATTATTGTTTTTTAATTCCAATTAGCATGTCAAGGAAAATTTGATGTTTCTGGTTTACTTTTTTCCCGGGTACTGAGCTGAGGGGTACAAGCTGGAAGCACGGGAGGAGTGACTGTGCAGCAGTACCCTCACAACGTGCAGATCTTAAGGCAGCTGCTGTCAGGGGAACTGTGCATTTCCCATTGATGTCAATCCTTTACGCATGCACTTAATGCTGACGCATACAGCTTTGATTAAATAGGCAAGATGGGTCGTTACTCTTCCAGCAGGCACAGTCTTCTTTTAGCCCTTAAGTTGAAGACAAGTGTTCATTCATTTTTATTGTAGGTGTGTATGTGCAATTCCTTCTGTAATTTCAGTTGTAACTTGTTGAGTAAATTCCAACTGCTCAGAGTAAATGTGCCGTTTTCTCTGATTTGGAAGAGAAGCTAACTTTTATCCTTTCAGTTTATTTGATATTAGGTACTAGAATTTATCTGAGTTTTTTGTTTCTTGTTTTGCCACTTGCATGTCTTGCTCCCCTTAAATGTTTTCACAGTATCGATGTGGACCAGTATTTATTGTCAGCTTGTGACTGCGTTGCAGCACTTGTGTTAAATAGCTGGCATACACCACAGAGCATCATTGCTCTGATCATAAAACGAAGCTGAATGTTGGGAAAGAAACTGCACCGATATTGCAGTAAAAGTTGTCTGGCTTTTTTTTTTTATGTTGGCAAACTGGTTTATAGCTCATGATCTGTGAGCTCAGAAAGTATCTCGAATGATGATAGGTAAATTTTTTAGACTACACACGGAATTCTATTTCTTCCCATGAGGTGCACAGACAAGAAAAGGAAAGGTGTGGTACAATTTTACCCCTTAAAGTCCTGGCTGGGAAATACTTAGAGATTGGGCAGTGCAGTATTTCTGACCTTCAAACTCTACTGTTTCCTTAGCAAAACAGTGACAATTAATTACTTTCATGGAAAGTTTCTGGTTTCAGAGTTTATTTATTGCCACTGAAATTATTCAGTTGAGTCAACCATTCTCGATACATCTGCAGAGAGATGAAAGTTCAAGTATTTTGCACACTTTCTCGATGAAACATTTCCATTGCATGCAAAACGGAGCATTTCCACGTGTCTTTGGGCAGAATCTCTGTATATTCAGATTGTTTGAAAATGTGTCCTTGGAGCTACTTCATCTTTGCTACCCTGACATCCTATTCACTGGAAGTGCCTGTTAAATCCTCCTGTTACTCCAGGCTGTTTTTGTCTGTCTGTAAAGCGTTTATTTCATACAAATGAAAACAATAACCTTCCCCATTGTAGTTATTCTCTTCTGGAAGGATAATTACTGATTCAGATCTTTCCAAGGATTATGTTTAAAGAAAAGCCACTCCTTCTGCTTAAAACTGTGTAGTAATTCCAGTCAAACGATCTGTAGATGTAAGGCCATTAAGAGTGATATAAATACACTGTTACCATGGGATTGGCTGTGTGTCATCCGTAGCTCACCTCTCCCCATGAGACAACTCTCCTCTAATTTCCTGCCTCTTCTTTCCAGGGCACAGGACAGCAGGGGCAGTAATGATGATCTTTACAGCTGTTGTTGCCAGAGTGAGATGGCTTTCCAAGGGCTGTGTGTGCATACACACACGTGCTACTGCGAGCTTTGAGGTGGTTAGTGTTTTCAAAGCTATTGATTTTGGTATTTATACCAGAGATTCAAATGTGACTCCGATCTTTGAAAGGTTAATTTTGCATAGACGAAAACAAAAGATGAACTGGAATGGTATCTCCTGAAATGTAATTTCCCAAGAAGGATACTTCACAGCGCAGTACATTCCAATCGGAGTGCAGGAGAGCTGTGTTATTGACAGAGGTGCCACAACCCTAGCCCTGATTATTTCTTGCTTTTCTTTTTGTTAGAGCTACATCACCATCCTCTAATGTCTTTGACCTGCTAATTAACATTTTCAGTATGTTGAGGTATCGCCTCGCTTCTACCAGCCAATGTTTTTGAAGGCTTCATTCCGGTGTCCAAATCCTTCACCTCTCACCCAGCACTGCAGAAATAATCTTCATTATGTGCAGGGTGCTAAGCATTCTGGGCCAGGGAGAAGCTGTGTTTCTGAAGAACTCTATCCAAAGGAGTTCTTAATACTTTCCCACTTAGCTGCCAAATCACACCTCACGTACCCTTCTCTGGTTATAACTGATATTTTTTTCCTTCATGCAGTGCAATAATTTCTCTGCATTTTTTCACTGTTCAGTGCCCTGTGTCTTCTGTCTCTGTTTTTATTCTGCTCAGCTGGTCCCCCCCTACAATTCTCTGCTGAGTTTCAAACCTGTAGGTCTTTCCCTTCCAGTTGCACATGTAAAATACAAAATCCAGGAGGATTATTCAGAACAGCTAGAAGTGATTTCCCTTTCATGCTGATGACCCCAGGAACCTGGAGATGCTGAGGATTTACAGGGCAAGGATGATCAGTGCCTCCTGAATTCTCTATGTGAGTTTTCCTGTTCAAGGAATTCTGACCTAAAATGGAGGCATAGAAACTCATGGACTGTCACAGCTGTTCCTTTTCCTATCCAAAGAGCAGCAAATATCCAGAGCATGCCAAGGAGTACAGTCCAGAGAGACCCCACGCTGGATTTTGTTTTGCTCAGCCCATGAACAAGTGGGCGTTTTGCCCTCCAAGACACAGAGCTATATTCTTATGGAGAAGTGCTGGCAGACTTCTGAGGTCTGTGGTTGAAGAGAGTGGTGGCTGGGGAGGTTCTTGCATAAAGGTTTTCTGCACAATTGTCTGGGAGCTGTGTATGGGGTACTACCATCACATCTTTATTTTTTGCACGCTCAATTTCTACATGCTCACGTTTTGCTGAGTTTTCCATTCATTAAGAGAGCTCAGACCCCATCAGTATGATGCTAACGCCTGTATCCATTGGTGCATTCTGTTTTGTAAGGCTGATATGCAAATGGCTGATTCACAGGGATGCTGCTATGATTACTGATTGCAAACAATGAAGTCTTTTCTAGCAATGGACCTTGAAGCCCATACTGCAGCCCAACACCTTAGTGTTCATACAGGACAGCACAGCTTGATTTTGACCTTTGTGGCCTTGAATTGCTATGTAAGTAGAAGTATTAAATAATAGAAGAGGAGTACCTGTTAGAGTGCATTGTTTTGATATCTGCAGTGTTTTTGATGACTCATGACAATTTCAGTGGGATTTCAGTGAATAAGGTGTACATGGGCAGTGAGCTGCACCTCGCTCAGGCTCCAGTAGTGCACATCTCAGCACTAAGATCGAAAGAAGCTTGGGGAAGGCTGCACATCACCCTGTAAGATGCTTTAATCATCATCTTCATTAAGTTTACCGTGGATTTTTACATCAGAAAGTCAACCACGATTCATAGAGATGTAATTATTTTGAGTAACCAGTGGGCAGCATGAACTCCAGTGGTAGAACTTCAGCTGCTGTCATCCATTAATTTTGTACTTCATTAGATTGTTCTATAAGAATGGGAAGAAGGGACCAGTCCTGCCACATGTACTACTGAATGCTGACTGTACTGCAGTGCAATGCATATAGGCTGGAGTGTAGATGCATTTTGCAGTGGTGTAAACCTGAAATAACTCTAACAGATTCTCCATAGCTATTCTGGGTACGTGTCTGGTGTAGAAACTAGCCCTGTGTTGCTGCTTTGTTCTGGGAAGGCTTCTCAGAGGCTCTTCTCAGAAGGCTGTAGAAGTTACTGAGCCCTCGCTGAAAATTTAATTCTGAGTTCTTTTGAGGTCTTCAGTCTGACTAAAGACCTCAGAATTAGTCCTGACTTGCAGAGCTGCAGCAGTGTGCGTGAGCTGTGCTCTCGTTGTGTTCTTTTAATAAAGAATGCTTTTTGTGAAGAACAAAGGCAGTAGCTGAAACAAAGCACATACCTGTGTGCGCTGTGCAATGTTAAATTCTTGCTGTGTCCTGCAGCTGTCAGAGCTACGTTGGTTTCACTGAAAATGTCACCGCAGCTGATGGACGTTTTCTCCCTGGACACACAGAGTCCCATTGCTGGTGCAAGAGAACAAATCTCTTCAACTCTCAGCACTACCCTACCTTCCTTGATTTTACTCTACAGTGGAGAGGATTTGGGAGTTAACAAAACTATTCTCTTCTCTTGACATTAATTTCTTTGACCCCAGCACCAGCTCTTCCACCAGCTCGTCCTCTGTACGACTCTATGCCTGGAGGAGCAGTCAGGCACAGCATGTGTAAGTGGACTTTCAGCATGCTGAGCACATTGTAATTTCCAGATCTGACCCGTTCTCTTTCTCTCAGAAGTTGTTGCTGGAGAAATAGAAACGCTGAATTCAGCCAGGAAAGTTTCAGGATTGAATTTACTTTCTCATCTTTTTTAGCTGTGATTTATGTGCCCAAATAATGAAGTGATTTTGCTTTTCACTTCACTGATTTAATCTTTAAATTAAAAGTTTATGGCATCATTTTTCACATGGAAGCTGTCATTTCCAAACGAAGTTCCATCTAAGCTAGGCTGGATGAGAAGGGCCAGTAGCAAGCTTGTTTGAGTAGATGGGTAAATTACTTCCAAATGCTGTCTGCTCTGAAATTGGTCTGTAAGAAGCCCTTTAATGCTGGCTTTGAATCTGGGGCAGTGCTTTTCAGATTAAATTCCATCAAACTCAAAAAGAATTTCCATGCTGTCTACCTTTAGAAACAAGGTAGTTTCTAAAAATGTTTTGTCTGGGGAAAAAAGAAATGCTAACCTGTCTTTGTAACTGGATTATTTGTACAGTTTATTTGCAAAAATAATTATTCCTATTCAGAATTTGTTACAACTGATCAGTATGTTCCTTGCTTTCCTCCCAACTCTGTACAGAATATGAGCTATTCCTTGTGAAAGTGCAGTGCTGATTCTTCAGTCTTCCCTTGATTATTTCTGATGCTCTGATAAACTCATGCGAGAGGCATCTTGAGCCAAAATACACTCTTGGCACTGTTACCATGCTGCTTTTATGACTTCAGGTGCTGTGGACTTTCACTGTATTAGTTTCTGTCCTCCGGCATCCCATGTTAACATGGTGTCTCAGGGAAGGAGATGCTTGGTGCTGTGGCAGTGCTCTCCAGAAGGGTTGTTTCTCTTTCCTGTTGACTATATCCACTCTGTCAAATATGGCTCTGTTTGCACACTGCTCACATAATAGCAAGTTTCTAATCTGAGTTTGTGCGTTAGGATGAACATGGCAAGAATTGGGAAATGTTAAATCTTTCAGACTAGGACCATTACCTGGATGGAACTGTTCAAATTATGGGAACCAAGAGGTTTGTGAGCGTAAGTCATGATGAAACAGGTCATCTTGTCCTGGTCTCTGAGGATCCTGTTTATTCAAGAGGAAGGTCCCTGCTTGCATCATGCTGCTGTGCTTGTGGGTTAACCCTGGCAAGCAGCTAAACACCATGCACTGAGCACCATGCACTAAGCACTTGCCAACTTCCACTCGCCTGACTCAATGGGGGAAGAGAATCAGAAGGGCAAAAATTAGAAAATTCTGAGGCTGAGATAATGGCAGTTTTATATATATATATATATAAAATTATGTTTATATATTTTTTAGAAAAAAATAACGACAAAGAATTCTCAGCACCCACTGGCCGAGGCCCAGCCAGTCCCCAGGCAGCAGACCCCCACCCTGGCCAACCCCCTTAGTTTAATTTCTGAGCACGATGCCACACGGTGTGTGATATCCCTTCGGCCAGCAGTGCTGGCTGTGCCTCCTCCCAGCTCCTCCCGCTGCTTGGCAGCTNTTCCTATTCAGAATTTGTTACAACTGATCAGTATGTTCCTTGCTTTCCTCCCAACTCTGTACAGAATATGAGCTATTCCTTGTGAAAGTGCAGTGCTGATTCTTCAGTCTTCCCTTGATTATTTCTGATGCTCTGATAAACTCATGCGAGAGGCATCTTGAGCCAAAATACACTCTTGGCACTGTTACCATGCTGCTTTTATGACTTCAGGTGCTGTGGACTTTCACTGTATTAGTTTCTGTCCTCCGGCATCCCATGTTAACATGGTGTCTCAGGGAAGGAGATGCTTGGTGCTGTGGCAGTGCTCTCCAGAAGGGTTGTTTCTCTTTCCTGTTGACTATATCCACTCTGTCAAATATGGCTCTGTTTGCACACTGCTCACATAATAGCAAGTTTCTAATCTGAGTTTGTGCGTTAGGATGAACATGGCAAGAATTGGGAAATGTTAAATCTTTCAGACTAGGACCATTACCTGGATGGAACTGTTCAAATTATGGGAACCAAGAGGTTTGTGAGCGTAAGTCATGATGAAACAGGTCATCTTGTCCTGGTCTCTGAGGATCCTGTTTATTCAAGAGGAAGGTCCCTGCTTGCATCATGCTGCTGTGCTTGTGGGTTAACCCTGGCAAGCAGCTAAACACCATGCACTGAGCACCATGCACTAAGCACTTGCCAACTTCCACTCGCCTGACTCAATGGGGGAAGAGAATCAGAAGGGCAAAAATTAGAAAATTCTGAGGCTGAGATAATGGCAGTTTTATATATATATATATATAAAATTATGTTTATATATTTTTTAGAAAAAAATAACGACAAAGAATTCTCAACACCCACTGGCCGAGGCCCAGCCAGTCCCCAGGCAGCAGACCCCCACCCTGGCCAACCCCCTTAGTTTAATTTCTGAGCACGATGCCACACGGTGTGTGATATCCCTTCGGCCAGCAGTGCTGGCTGTGCCTCCTCCCAGCTCCTCCTGCTGCTTGGCAGCTGGAGGAACAGAAGGGACCTTCATCTGGGTGAGCACTGTTCAGCAGCAACTAAAAGATCCCTGTGCTATCAGCACTGTTTTCATCACAGATCCAAAACATGGCACCATACCAATTAAAGAAAATGAGCTCTGTCCCAACTGAAGAGCACACTTGCTGTTGGACTTTGGAGCGCAGCTGGCTGCTGCAGTGTATGGGCTCAGTTTTGGCAGCATCATTGTCAGATATATCAGCTGAGCATTCTGGTTTTGTGGCACCATGCTCTGCCCGTGATGGGTTAGGATTAGGATTTTGGGAAACTACAGTATGTTCATCTAGTGATAATTCTGAATGATTTTATCCTTTCAAGATTTTAAAAAGGTTACAGCTTCCATCTTTGAGCTCAGTGGCGGTCATCCCCAGTTGATCTCTGAGGATGTAATGTGTGTAGGCTGATGCTTCTGATGCAGCTTTCATCCCTCCTAAGGTTTCTCGCCCTGATGGGTCTCAGAGAAGAGCAGGGGGTAATTCTGCACGTAGCTTTGGAACATATTGACTGTTCTATTTCCAGGAGCTCTTGATAACATCATGTAAAATCAGACAGGAGGATGAAAAAAAAAAAACTTTTCAAGAGCACTGTAAGAAGAGAATGCACTTAAAACACACCATGCAGTGACCATCCTTGGTAACATCCACAGTCCTTTTCTCCTGACTACTTTCCTTTACATAAAAATAATACTTAACAAAGTGAGACAAAACAGCTTTTGAACTTTTGCTGAATTATCTATTGCTTCCATACTGCCACTAGACTTTACAGGTTCCACATTTCAGGTAAAATGTAGTAACTAGTCCTATATCTGAGCAACTAGTTTTCTTTCTTTGTTCTTTCTTTAGGTGCACATTTGGGAAAAGTGAGATGAGCTAATCACTGATGCACACAGCATATGGTCCATTTGTGCTTGGCAGCCAGGCAAACAACACAGCTGCTGTTGGAACACTTTTTTGATCCTCTTCCTTCTGCTGGTCGTTCGGTCACTGCTCTTGGTGCCTTGTTGTTTTTCTAAACCTGAGACTTTGCTTGGATTTTGGTTTTGTTTAGTTATCCTGCTGAAGATCATGAATTGTCCATCAGATGAGTGAGTATATGAGAAACTGTCAGTTACCTGCCAAGGGTATATGCAATTATTAAGTTTGCCAGACAATTTTAATTTTCAGTGTGGAGATTGCAGTTAAGTTCTACTAAGAAAAGAAGTTCAAGTTTGGTGACTCCAACCAAGCAGTGATGTACTTCACGTACAAAGGATAGCTGGGAGATAAAGGGCACTACAGGTGTAAGAGAAGACCTGGTATAAATGTGCAGCACGCCAGTCTTTCAGGACAAGATGCTGCTAAACAGCGTGTCTGACAAAGGCCACTGTCTCAGGCGCTCTCAGGGTGGTAAATGATTTTCCTGTGATGTCTGATTCCTGGTTACATAAATGAGACTTTTTTTCCTTTGCAGCCACGAACGTTGGAAATGACTTTTTTTTTTCTTCTAATAGATAATCAGATTGGAGGACAGCCAGCATAGCCTGTCATCTGGACATCATCAAAGAATTGCAACCACAACGTCTTGGTCCTGCGAATGAGCGCCCAAAGAGCACGTGGCTGCAGCCTGCAGGGGGTGACTGTGCAGGTCGAGGTGCATTCGGGGACGGAGTGGTTTCAAGGTGTTTACAGAATCCCTTTATTCCTAGCACCGATACTCCAAGAGAAGTTAAGATGTCCATTTCACTGAGTACTGCCTATGTCTTGCCACAGACACAGGTAAGAGATGCGGATGTTCACAAGGGATCCCGTGTATCTCTTGGTGATGGAGAACAGTTTTCTGCAGATGACTTCAGAGACTTGTGGCAAATGGTGCTGGGTGTGTGAGGAGGAGCCCAAAACCTGAGGTTTCAAGAAAGGTTGTTGTAGACTGATGTGTGGGACATCTTTTTGTTCTTTGGAGCCCAGGTCTCATCCTAGTTGCTGTGTAATTAGCATGTATAATCAGACATGAAGTAATTCTTACCTTAACACAGCAGCTCTTGCCACTTCATTTTAAACTTGCTGTATATTTTGTATTCAGGTACAGCCAACACGTTCCAGGAAAAATAATTGGATCCTTGAAAATGGGAGTACATAAGAAGTAAATGCATTTACTTTTGGCAGAAATTCTGGACAGTGCAGTACTTGATCCAAGGGAATAAGAAGGCTATTATCATCCATTATCTTTCTGTGCTTAAAACCACATTTTCCTGAGTGCTTTTCCCCTGTGTGAGTGCTGATACTTTCAGTGTAAGGAAGGATCTGAGGTTCCCTCACAGTGATTACACTGCATCACCTCATGTTCTCAAATGTGGCACGCACTACCAATCACTCATGGACAGCGACTTTCATCAGGCAGAGCAGTTTCAAGATCAGAGGTTGCTAGGAATAAACAAAGAGTTTATAATGAACAGAAAAATGAATTCATTAAAAGGAAGTGCTACGTCTTAGAGTTTATGAGTTTAGGGATACAGGATCGCTGCAGAACTCAGAGATGGATCTGGCAAAGGAAATGAAAGAATTGCTCTGAAAGTCCTTAGTCATGAAAACAGGAAATTTTACAGCAAAAGAAGTGTGATTTGCAGTTAAATTTCTACATCATTTACATTTTTGCTGAAGTCAGTATTGCAGGTCACAGTACTGCATACCAAATTATAGTTCCTCCTAGTGAATATGGACTCTGTACTGTCACTTGTCATGCAAAGCCAAGAGGTGTCATAGATGCTCCAACGTAACTCTACGTCCAGTTTTTAACATTTTTCTTTAATGCCACATTTATGTATAGTTCAGAATTTAGGGAAATTAGCATTACAAATTGGCTCAATTCAGTTTACAAAACATTGTTTGGTTACGTGTTGCTACTACTGCTTTATGAGTCTGTTCATACTTAAGTGAGATTAAATCTATGATTACTTGGTAATTTTATAGGAATATTTATTTCAGTTTGGCTTTCCTAGCACAACAAATGCAGGGAGCTAGTACTGGAAATGAATCAATTATAATTTTTGTGGGTTATTTTGTGAAAGATCTTTATGAAAGATTTTTGTGAAGATCTGAGTGTCAAAGGACTTCTTCTGGTCTCACGTTTCTGTTGAACAGGTTTGAATGAAAGAGTACTTTATCAGGAACATGAATACAGTGAATCACTTCCTGAGCAAATGTCCAAATTACTGCCTTTCAGAAAGCACTGTATTTAATAAACACATAATGGACAGATTCCCTGCTGGTGATGTACATTGTGCAAGAAATAAGGAATAAATTGCCAATGGAAATTTGCTTTATATACCACGGTGATTTGGATATGTATCCTTACCCGTTGCTCCTCACTGCGTACTTAGCTGGCATGCAGAATGACATCCTAGAGCAGGCTGATCTTGGCTGTCAGTCATGTTTTCCTTTTCCCTCCTCATCACACCTGTCATCTCCTCCATTTGCATGCTAGCCTACTGCCTGTGTTATTTAATCATGATTATTGAAATGAGGAATGAGGTTCTGCACGAGTGCTGTTTGTAAATAACGTCTCAGATTGTGGGTAATGTGTCTTTGCTCTGGCTTTGGGGAAGCAGCACCATCCATAGTGAATACCAAGCACCACAAGTTGAGAAGGGAAAACAAGGACTGAATCTGTGTTTTGCTGGAGATGAGCCGCTGTGTACTGTGACAGGTGCTCAGACCACGTTATCCTTGTAGATGTATGACTAACAGAGGAGCTCTGGGACTTGGCAGAGCTAATTATGCTGAGAACTCAATGTCCACACATGGGATCCTGCCAGGCGGAAAGGAATGGCTGTGCACGCCCAGCAGATGGTGGCTCTCAGAGGGCCCTGAGCTCGGCAGGGCAGGGTGCTGCCTCCCAGCTGTGCTGGGCATCGCGTGCCGAGAGAGCATGGGCAGCTTGGCTGTTATTCATGCAGCCTATTTTCATGTGGGGGTACACAAACGTATTTTTAACATGCTAGATGGCAAACAGCAAGCTTTCCAAGTGCAGGTTGTTTCTGACAGAAGCCTTCTTAGATCATGAAGCACTCATTGTTTAATTGAGATTCTTGCATCTTTCTCTTATCTAGCAGATTTACGGTTGTTATGATGGAGGCTAATTACTAATGAAAGGAATTTGATCAATACAGCTGGTAAAACATGAGATAGTTCTCTGTGTTGGAGCAGAGGGTGATTTATTCACCATCCCTGAGCTGCAACAGAACATGCTGCTAACCTACAACTTTGGTTAAGAAGCTGATTCTTGTATGCTTGTGTGATGTGCTAAGATGCCATGTTTAAGCAAAAGCATTCATACCCTTACAGTTCTTCACTGTTACCCATGGAGCCTGCAGAGCAGAAGCATGCAGACATGAGAACACATTGCTGTCTGCCTCATGGTGTGTGTATGTGTGTACATGGTTTGCGTGACGCACAGATCCATTTCATGGTTGTGTACAAATATTTTAGAGCAGTTCATGCAAAATCAAATCTGATTGAGGTAAAGGTGAGGTCCCCGGGGCTTTCTAAAATATGGATTGTCATTAAAAAGGATTGATATTTAGCAGTACGGTTTCTTAAATGGAAGACCAACAGACATTCAGGATTTGTACTGCATCCGTAATTGCATTTGATGATGATAAAATACTGCCATTAAACAGTTCACAGTTGTCACTGTCACAGTGACCTTCAATGACTTCTTAATTTAAATCTAGCAGTACATAAAGGCTGTGACAACTCTGAAGAGTCTGGGAGAACAAAAAAGGCTCATAATTATTTCACAGAAAAGTGGTGAGATGAAAACAGAGTTTACTCCCATGAATTTTCAGTATGTGGAATGGAAGTACCAGCACCGCTTGATTCTTGAAGGTATGTGTTCATGCTTTCATTGCTTGTGCCATAAAAATCACTGCACTGCTCCGTTTTCCATGTAGAGGCAGCAGTCATTTTACTTTATATGCACAGCTGGAGAAATGTGTAAAAAGCAGGGTCCCAGTTGAAGCCAACCTTCAAGTTACTGTCAGTGAGGTTTTCTATTAAGTCTGCATGATGGAGCAGTCAACAGGAAAGCAAATTTCTTGCAGTATTTTTATTGAGTGCAATAACTGGCTTTGGACTCCATTAAGAAAGCTGTGAAGAGTCTTTTATGCTATGAGGTGGCTGAAAAAGCCATTGGCCTCACCAGCAAGCACAAGCAGACAGCACTGCCTCCAGGCTGTAGGCACGTGCATGCAGTCAACTTATTGCTGCTCCTCTGGGACTACTTTGTACTGTTGACAGTAATAGCAGACAGCTTAGGGAAAACTAAAAAAGGATTTTGAGGAAGCACCGTATGCATGTGAGAAGGGCCCAAGGGGATCTTATCATGTGTAGAAATGCTCACAGGGGGAGTGGAGCAGCAGGACCCTGGTGGTCCATGCTGTGCCCTGGGCCAGGAGGAGGGCAGCGGGCACAGGAGCATGGCGTGGCCCTGTCAGTGTGCCCTGCTCCATGCTGACCTGGGGTGTCTGCCTGAGACTGGCAGACATTTACTAGTGAAAAAGAGTGAGGTGCTCATTTGTGTGGACAGACTGTTTTGAAAGGACTCATTTTCGTTGAACAAGGTGGTGTAACATTTGAGCAGCTGCCCGTGTTCCCGGATGCCCGCTACAGAAGTGTGGAGGTGCTCAATGAGCAGTACCAAACTGCTTTAAGGTCTTAGTTTGAAATGGAGGAATGAAGGGAAACTAGACAGAATGTCACAGAAATGCAGACTCCAATGCTGTCTCCACAAAATACACTTGGTGTCACGACTTACATAGGAGAGGATGGACAGCTCTAGGGTGAGCGATATCTTAACCCCTGAAAGGCTTGTGGCCTTGAGGCACTGATATATGCTGCCTTAAAATCACACCAGAACTGCTTCAGAAAGCAGCTGAGTTTGAGAACACAGTGCACCAAATGAGCTTTATTTTTTTCTAGGCTATGAGCAAAAGGCACTAACAAATCTCCCATAAAAGTAAATGTGAGGAAAAAAGTGCTTTATTGCTGACAAACACGTGGAGCTCTTCAGGCATGATCTTAGCACTGCTCCATGTCTCCATTTTGCTCCTTCTTCATCTGTCCTGGTTGGTTTTGTGTTCTCTGTGCTCCTGCATGGCCCCCAGACCTCATCTGGACTTCTGGAGCTGCTGCTGCCAGGAGCAGTCATCATGTGGGGGTTTGAGGATGAAGTTCTCTGGTTTCTCTCTCCAGTTAATAATCATAAGCCAAATAAACTTCCTCGTTTACATCTGTATTCACACACATAGCACTGAAGTTAAATATATAGATCTTATGCTTTTTTTTTTTTTTTTTGAAGTAAGACTGTATGCATACAAATCTGGCTGTTTTTTGAAGCTCAGTAAACATAAAGGGAGCAGCGTTTTAATCAAAATGAACAACACCATCCTAATCACATTTCTGCACATCTATATTTCATAAGTACATTTTCTGCAAAGCAAATACAGTAGAGATTGCTGATACACATTTTCTCATCTCTTTAGCTTTTTCATCCCGAAGTAGACTGCCACTGCATAAACTAATGATAATGTGATCCATATTTTCTAATTTATGTGGGATACAGTCTGGTAATACAAAGCATTGTACATCTTTGGCATTTGGTCCCTTGCTGTTTTTCAACAACTGGACTAATTCTCTTCAGTTTCATTCTGTGCATTTGACTTTGCACCTTTAGTTGCTGTAAAATGCTGATTTGTGAGGATTCAGTGAGACAGCACGATGTGACAGATATGTGGAAGAATAAGGGACAACAAGGCTTTGAAGCCCCGTGTTACCCAGGGTAGTTGTGTAATGAAGATGTGTGCTCTCCCCATTGTGCTGCACAGTGGCTGTGCGTGTTGGACACTGACCTAACGCTAACATTTGAAACAGCAAGGAGAATCTTGGAAAAGGCAGAAAAAGGGACAATTGTTATTAAAACTCTGGAGGGCCCCAGCCAGCAAATGAATTCAAATTATGTCCTGCCTCACAGTGTGTGCACGAGTGGGTGCAGACAGACCACAACAGCAGCACTGTACAGCTTCTGATCTTTTAATTTTCCCTGTAACCTAAAAAGAGATGGGAACAGGCAGTAGTGCTTGTGTGAAGGTGTCTGACAAAACCTCCCGGATCCTCATAGGCAGGTTTGTTTGAGACACACATGGCTTGGGGGATTTCTCTTCCAGGTAAGCTGCTGCAGGCAGAGGGCAGTCACCTGAGCAGTGCTAAGCAGCAGGTGTCCTTGCAAGCCCCGTAACATCTCTGCTGTTTGTCTGCTCTTTGCAACAGAAACTCAGCCATCAGTATTTGTTTCTGCCTGAAATCATTAGAAATTTGCTACGAGTCCATGCTTATTTAGTGTTTAAAACAAGAGAAATGAACCTTT
Organism: Odontophorus gujanensis; assembly: GCA_013399175.1. Classification (NCBI taxonomy): domain Eukaryota; kingdom Metazoa; phylum Chordata; class Aves; order Galliformes; family Odontophoridae; genus Odontophorus; species Odontophorus gujanensis. The sequence goes on along the minus strand of VXAB01003417.1, from coordinate 8,564 downwards.
TCTTCTGTGTATTTCTAACACATCAGGTAAGTGTCTGCTAAAACCTTTCAAGAAGCCCATGTGAGACCTACGGGAGAAACAGCATGTACTTGCTTGAGGGCTGGTGCTTGCTAGTTATTGGCCTCTGCTCTCCTCTCTGTTGCTCTTCTCCCTGGGTTCTTGTTGTGTCTGTTCTAGGAATGGATTTGTTGGAAACTTTCTTTAGAACCTTCTACTTTGTACAGACTTTATTCACCTGTGGGCAAAGTACTGTCTAATACAGAGACATCATGGCACTGCTGCATGAAGAAGGAACTTACAGATGTAGGCAGTGATGGATTGCTGAAGGGTACCTGCTCACAGAACCACACGTCAGGAATCTGAAGTATGAAATGTTCATCTTTGAAAGCAGACACTCACTGGGGAGTTTTTCATCCTGCACTGTCTGTTCAGAGTCCTCAGCCTTGGTTCTTGCTTCAGCAGTGGATGGGTCATTGCAGTTGTTTTTCTCTCATCTGCACTCAGGTAGTTTTCCTCGGATGTATTCTTCTCCTGGCTGTCACCCACACTGCTGACAGTTACCTTTCATTTTTGGATGCCTCATGGGTGAAAAATATTTTCCATTTGATAACAATTGGAAAGCTCTAAATTGCAGGTAGTACTTTCATTGTCGCTTCGCATTCCTTTGATTTTTTTAATGATATCCTTTTTACTGTGATTAAGGAGGGTTTCCTCCTCATTGATTTGCCTTTCTCACCAAAAAAGTTTCTGATTGATGTAGAGGAGTACACCTGGTGTGAAGCACAGTGCTGTTCCTGAGGCCAGGAGCTGTGTATGGCTCCAGCCTTTGCCCTGTAGGAACATCAGTTCAGAAACAGCACTTAGATCTTGTGGCTCCCTGCATTGCACAGCAGGACTCTGTACTTCTTTCTGGGCTTTTGTAGGCAACTCCTGTGATGATTTTGTTTCAAGTTCCATATTTAAGCACTGTACTTATGTAAGACAATCTACAGCAATGTGTTGAGTTAGTGAACTAGTGAGGTGTTCGTGTCCCTTTGCCAGTGTGGCATTGTAATAATGTACAAAATCAGTGAGATATCTGAATGAGCTTAAAATTTGCAGTCATAAAGTTCTCAATAAGGTTGAATTTTTCTGGTCTTATCCTCATAAGCTACGAAGCCTGAGTATCTTGAGTGTTTTTCTTCTTTATCCACGTTAGGAACTCATGTTTGCTAATATCAGTCACGTGCCTTTTCTTATGCTTCATTTCAACAGGTGTAAGGATTAGGAAAAGCTATTTCCATTTTGTGGAATTGTTAATATGGTTGTATGGTTTAATTTTACTGCTAAAAGAGAATGGTTTTCCTCTTTCTTGTTGCATAGATGCAAAAGATGGAGTCAGCTCTGTGGTCTACACTGAAATCAGTAACCTTGTTTACTTTTTTGTGAAGTCTTTGTTCATTATGGGGGATAGCAAAGTGGTTCCTGAATCCAAACTTGCAGAGTATGGCTATCCCGACTTCTTTTTGTAGAATTGTACACGATGCATGGTGTTGGATTGTAGTTTTGTGACATCCTGTTGTGGATGATCTAGCTGGAGCTTAGTGTTACTAGTTGCTGGCAGAAGGTGACCGCAGGGTGTCTTAGTGCAGATGAGTGTGTTCAAATTACAGCAAGGTTGTTCAGGGTCGTGAAGTACAGGTTATGGTGAAGTGGAACTTGTGAAGCAGGAATAGAGAAGAAAAAGAAATCATACAGAGAGACAGAGGAAGAATGTGACATAAGAGAAAGAAAAGGCAAGAAGGTAATAGGACGTGAAGATTTCCAAAAAAGAAAAATAGGCAATTAGGTGTGTGGGAGAGTGAAACGGAGGAGTGAGATCGAAAGTCATTCTGAAGTGAGCAGTGGAAAAATCTATGAGAAAACCTTTAACAAAATGGAAGTAAGAGAACAGAAGAATGAAGGTCTGTTGGAAGGTAGGGTTGAGAACAGGATTTATTCCTTCTTTACATTTCCTTTTCTGTCTCATTCTACAGCTTCCTCTTACTATAATGTGATGTCTTCTGTTCCTTTTCCTTTATCACTCTTACATATTGTCTTCTAAGAACATCAGAGACGTGTTTGATCATGACATATAGCTGACAGCAGCTTTTTCACTGCACAGTTGAGCTGGAAAGCAGCTGATTTTAAACCCACTTTGTTCCAGATTGAAGACTGCATATATTCATAACGTTGTCTGCCAATTAAGTCATGAATAAGTAGAATCCCCACTCTTTTCTCTGGAAAGAAATGTTGATGCATATCTTACTCTTTATGTTGCCAACTTAGATCTAAAACAGAAAATGTTTTCATTGAAAACCATTGCTTGAGGAACTGATACTGCCCAGTTTGTTTCTGTGGTAAATGCTATCGCTGTATTAAAAACTCTTAATTACTCTGACTGCCTGGATGAAGTTATGAATGATACTTCAGCAGAGAGACCTGCTCCAGTGCCTTCTGGAGTGAAGAATCATGTGGATATATGTAAGGAGCTATCTGACTGAGGGAAAGACCAAGGAAATTGTAAAGACCAAGGAATTCGTGGGAACGAATGTGTCATCTGCTGAGGCTTTAAGGAGAAGGCATTACGTGTTGTACCGATAATTCAAATTAAAGCATAGTTAAGAAGCAGATGATGAGCCTGACCTTGAAGCAGTTCTTAATTATGGCGTATTTTGATTCTCTTCAACGTAAAAGCTCTGTTGTACTTACTGGAGGCATGTTTTGAGTAGGCAGGGAAAGTCATTGTTTTCCCTTATGAGATATGAATGAACCTTTGCACATTAGACAATTGACTTGGAGAGATTTTTCAGTATTCCTTCAGAATTGTTTTAGTGACCCAAAATTAACAGTAAAATACATATGAGAAAAGCAAGCTGCCATGAATATATGAGGAGATTTTAAGTGCTTTCTTGCGTAGCACTAACCCTCAGGCTGTGATGTTTGTACTAAATCAATCAAACCTCAACATATAAGGCATAATTGACTGAAAATCAGTCTGAGCAAACCAACATGGCCCAAGGGACTTCAGGATGGATATATAGCTTTTAAACTCTGTGTATTCAGATGAGTTTCCCCAGGTTACTACCACCTTCCTGTCAGTATTATTACTTTCCTGTCAATATTATTACTTTCTCATGAGTGTTCTCTTACTTAAATTAATCAAGGAAACATTAATGTAATGCATTTTAAATAAATAATTGCATAAAATGATGATGATTTTGTAAAGGCAGACCTTTTTTTTCCCATTGTATTACTATTCATAAATATTGGTATGTATTTACTTCACATTTGGTAAATGATTTCACCAGGTATGGTTTATGTGAAGTCCCTTGCAAATATCTTGGTATTCATTAAGTGGTGGAGTGTTACAGTAATGTTGTACTGATTTGTGATGTTACAGTAGTTGCCATACATTTCAAATAGGCAGTGGAAAGATCCTCTGATTTCTTCCATCTACTAAACTTGAGCACAGTTATAAGGTAGGCTATGTGCCATGAAGCCATGGATGAAGCAGCCATTAGAGTGTAACTTTTAAAATGGTATTAGGCCTTAAGTACTACCAAACAAGTGCCTTTTGGCATTGTTAAGAATAACCTTTCTGCTGATGGACTGAAATAATCTGTGATCAGCACCATGATTCCTTCTACATCACATGTAGTACTCCGATAGCTAAAAATTATGGACTTAAAGGGATACATAAATGCTGTTTGGAGCTTTAAGCTACCGTTAATATTTTTTGTACCTAATAATGCTCAAAAGAGTCAAGAAGCACGCACTGTACATGCACATAACCCTTGTGTTTTTCCAGTGAAGCGGAATTTGTGATTAACTTATATCAACCAAACCTCAATCTGAGTCATTCTCTGATCAAGAAACAGGTGTGGCTGAATAAGTACAGAGAGGGCATGATGTAATCAGGTGTAAGGTGAGCTGACTTGTTCACTAATGACGTAGGAACAAATAGGTCTCAATCCCCTCTACAATCTTTCTTGCATTCTCATCTGCTTTTCAAGTAGCAGTGGGTAACTTTGATGGCAGCCTTAGTCTGTGTACCTGCAGGAGCTGGAGGGAGAATGCCCCAGCATTGCTGCCAGCCTGGAGACCTTTGGTGCTGTGTAAGAGCTTTAAAAACAAAACCCCAATTACAGATAAGTAAATGTGACAAACGCTCCAAAAACACAGGCACATTTGGTGACCGTCATGGAAGACATTTGAGGAGGTGGTTGGACTAGGTGATCTTGGAGGCGTTTTGCAACCTGGGTGGTTCTATGATTCAGAGTGTGATTTTTAGGGACTCCAGAACACAGCTACCACAAAAGCGGTGGCTGGAGCTGGCACGTCAATTCTCAGCCCATATAACCTTTGTTATCTTTTCAAATTTATCACAGCCGTGGAAAATAAACATTTTTTTTAGCACTCCTAGGGAATATCTGAAATATGCCGTACTTGCTTTATCTCATGTATTTCTTTTACAGTATCACTTGTGGTTTTTTTCAGCGTTACTCCAGACTCCACTTTTCCTGTTTTTCTGACCTGTTCCAAAGCTTCATGTCAGAACAGAAGTCCTCCTAATGAAGCCCTGGGAAGATGTCTCTAAGGAATAGCGGTCTTCTCNTATCTTGGTATTCATTAAGTGGTGGAGTGTTACAGTAATGTTGTACTGATTTGTGATGTTACAGTAGTTGCCATACATTTCAAATAGGCAGTGGAAAGATCCTCTGATTTCTTCCATCTACTAAACTTGAGCACAGTTATAAGGTAGGCTATGTGCCATGAAGCCATGGATGAAGCAGCCATTAGAGTGTAACTTTTAAAATGGTATTAGGCCTTAAGTACTACCAAACAAGTGCCTTTTGGCATTGTTAAGAATAACCTTTCTGCTGATGGACTGAAATAATCTGTGATCAGCACCATGATTCCTTCTACATCACATGTAGTACTCCGATAGCTAAAAATTATGGACTTAAAGGGATACATAAATGCTGTTTGGAGCTTTAAGCTACCGTTAATATTTTTTGTACCTAATAATGCTCAAAAGAGTCAAGAAGCACGCACTGTACATGCACATAACCCTTGTGTTTTTCCAGTGAAGCGGAATTTGTGATTAACTTATATCAACCAAACCTCAATCTGAGTCATTCTCTGATCAAGAAACAGGTGTGGCTGAATAAGTACAGAGAGGGCATGATGTAATCAGGTGTAAGGTGAGCTGACTTGTTCACTAATGACGTAGGAACAAATAGGTCTCAATCCCCTCTACAACCTTTCTTGCATTCTCATCTGCTTTTCAAGTAGCAGTGGGTAACTTTGATGGCAGCCTTAGTCTGTGTACCTGCAGGAGCTGGAGGGAGAATGCCCCAGCATTGCTGCCAGCCTGGAGACCTTTGGTGCTGTGTAAGAGCTTTAAAAACAAAACCCCAATTACAGATAAGTAAATGTGACAAACGCTCCAAAAACACAGGCACATTTGGTGACCGTCATGGAAGACATTTGAGGAGGTGGTTGGACTAGGTGATCTTGGAGGCGTTTTGCAACCTGGGTGGTTCTATGATTCAGAGTGTGATTTTTAGGGACTCCAGAACACAGCTACCACAAAAGCGGTGGCTGGAGCTGGCACGTCAATTCTCAGCCCATATAACCTTTGTTATCTTTTCAAATTTATCACAGCCGTGGAAAATAAACATTTTTTTTAGCACTCCTAGGGAATATCTGAAATATGCCGTACTTGCTTTATCTCATGTATTTCTTTTACAGTATCACTTGTGGTTTTTTTCAGCGTTACTCCAGACTCCACTTTTCCTGTTTTTCTGACCTGTTCCAAAGCTTCATGTCAGAACAGAAGTCCTCCTAATGAAGCCCTGGGAAGATGTCTCTAAGGAATAGCGGTCTTCTCTGCTGGGAGACTTAGAGACATTTCCCTGTAGCCTTTCATTCAGGCTGGTGAAAGGCTGCCATCTTCCTGTGGTACTGCTCCTCTCCTTGGGACTGCTCCTCTGGGAAAGCCCGGTATGTTTCTGCCTCCCCTTATTTGGAGGCATCCTCCTCTGGTCCATGCAAGCTGTCTCCTTCCTTAACATAAAGACCCTCAGTCTTCATAATGTATGTGCAGAATAGATGGGATTCTCTTTTCTTAAAATAGATTTTATCTTTGTCATGGCATGCAGTAAGCTGTGTCCTCTGCTCTGTCCATGTTCCTTGGATATCTTTTATGATAGAGTTTGCATTTGTGGTTTCAAGTTAAAGCAACACTGCCTTCTGTGCAAAAATTACATCGCCCCAGTGTTAGAGTGGTGATCGTTTTGCTGCTGTAAGTAAAAAGCAGTCATGACCAGAAAATGCATTTTCTTAGCTCTCTAGAGGCAGAATCGGGTTCCAGAGCACTCAATCTCCACTCGTGAGAACTGGGTTTGATCCTGACTCCTGAGGGTGAATTTCCTGGTCTGCTCATTCAGCCTTCCTTGAAGGTTAATGGCAGAGAAAACAGTGAGGAAGTAACTATGAGAAGAGAAATGAAAAGGGAAAATAACCCACTGCGAAGCCGTTGTGACTACGAGCGGACAGTGAAATGTGCCCACAGAATTACAGATGGCTCCTGTGCTCATTAATTCTATTACTATTGGAAAAAGTTCTGCGCATACAGCTGATTTTCTTGCTGCTTCCGGGTGGGTTCATAGCTGGGTCACTCCATGCTTTCTTCTAGTTTTTTTTTCATCCTGTCAGAAGGGGATAATTGTTTCCTTCCAGCTGTTCGGATTCTCCATTTAACTCTGTCAGTGCTGTTTTCCACAGTAGTGTGGTGTCGCTGCCCAGCTCCTGCTAGAAAAGCAACATTTCCTTTTTTTACAACATGGTGAATGTGTTTAGCAGTGTAAGGTAGGAGGGGTTATAGAGCACGTGGTTACGTTACTGGGTTTGCTCAGTGGTGAGGTAGGCTCACACTAATGCCACTGTGATATGGGTGTTCTACTGCTAGGAGAGCTGTGCAGCAAAATTAAAAGCATTCATATCATGCTGTTCCATGAATTATATTCTTAGCCTGCTGTGCTCTCTATTAGAAAGCAAACAGTTACTGTGGGGAGATGTACTGAAGAATAGCATCCCTGCTAGCTGTCTGTCTCCTCTCAATTCATTGAGCCAGTGGCTGCTCAAAGAAAGTGACGTGGTGCAGTGTCCTGTCTCAGGAGAGCCATTACACCACAGTTAGGAGAACATCTTATTCTCCACACTATCCAGACCTGAACTTCTCTCCATTCTAATAGCTGCAGATTTTGCTACTATCTCTGTCTTGCTGTCCACTGGAAAAATAACACCTTTCTGAATGCAGCTGTCCCCTTCCCATTGTTGTGTACACTGCAGTTTGCCTCTTCTGTAATAGCTCTTCCTTTTCACCGTTGCCTTCTTGGAATTGCTATCATCTTAGAATTGCTTGTTTCTCCCCACTTTGCACATTTGCTGAAGGACAGCATGTGACCATCTCTGTTAGTGTGCGCACGGCGTGACCCAGATGGGGTCATTCTCATCTCAGCCATCATGTCTGTTGCTGGCCTCACTAAAGTTTTGTCAATGTTCCCATTTTTTGCTAGCGTGCTGTGTACAGGGAGGGACATATGCATCACATTTATACCTCACCCAGTTGGAAACATTGGGGTTTACTCACTTGTAGCTCCATTTGTCTCTTACTGATGCTACAGCTCACCTGCAATGTTTGGCTCACTGCAGTCTCAATCTACTGCCTGTGTTTGCAGCACAGGAGGGAGTTACAGCCATCTGGCAATGGGCACTTCTTGGAACTAGCACATCTGCCATGGGAGGGTGCTGCCTCTCTCAGGGACAACTTGTGACGTGTTGCTGTACGTAGCAGAAATCCGCTAGTTTCAAAGTGAGCATCTGCAGAGCATGATTCTGTTTTGCTCAAGTTAGAGACAGTGCAGTCCAACCTGGAATGAGTATGTAAGTTAAGTCATAATTATAGGTGTAATGGAATTATTTCTGATTTACTCTGCTCTATCAGATTCAGTAGGAACCCTTTTCCTACAGCACAGCAATACAACTGCAGTGGAAATGGGTTAAGTATAGGAGTATCTGCAGCTTATTAGAAGCCACTATTGCTGGAGTTCATCTGGAGCAAACAAGCAGAGGCAGTAAGAAGCTGCAGTCTAAACATGTCCAGAAACCATGGTTGAATGAAGTAGACCAAATTCAGCCATTTAGCTTGACATATTCTTACAAGTCTGTTAAATATGTAAAAACAACATTCCTTTCAAGTGCTATTGAGGAATAAATGACAAAGACATTTGTGGGATTGTATGTGTTTACGCCTGGCATAGAAGTTATATTACCTTCTGAAATATTTGTGTGGCTGCTGTAACAACCTTGTCTCTCAGGTGATGAAAGGAAGCAAAACTATAAGTCAAAGCTTAGACTAATGCAGGGTGTGAAAAAAAATTCCTCATACACTAAATAGGATAACTTTCCAAAAACATATTTGTTGACTGTGTTTTATGAATGGCAAACATTTTCCAGGGAGACCGTGTTGTGTCCTT
>VXAB01003416.1:12041-22931 GCA_013399175.1 Odontophorus gujanensis | reverse complement strand
CCTCACCATCCACTCATCTATTCTACACTCCCTCAGCTTTGTTATAAGGACACTGTGGGAGACAGTGTCAAATGGCATGTTGAAATCAAGGAAGACTACATCCACTGCTCTCCCCCCGTCCACCCAGCCAGTAACGATATAGAATGTTACCAGATTTGTCAGGCACGACCTCCCACTGGTAAACCCATGCTGACTGTTCGTGATAACTATCTTCCAATTGCCTGGAGATGGCATCCAGAACAAACAGTTTAAATGCTGACCAGCTCTCAGAGGTCCCCTTACATTCTAACACTCTGGCCCATGGGATAGCTCCAAATGGGTCCCAGAAGAGATCGATGTCAGCTCTCCTGAAGTCCAGGGTAGCAATCCTTTTTGCTTTGCCTCTTCCACTCAAGATCTTGAACTCCACCAGCTCATGATCACTACATCCCAATCTGCCCCCAACCTCCACTTCCCTAGCAAGCTATTCTTATTAGTAAGAACAAGGTGCAGTAACAGCCCACTCCTTGTCAGCTCCTACACCACCTGCATCAGAAAATTATCTTCTACACATTGCAGGAACCATCTGGAGCACACGTGCGTGGTCATGTTGCTTTCCCAACAATCTGGATAATTCAAGTCCCCCATAAGAACCCGAGATTGCAAGGCTACTTCCAGCTGCTCATAGCAGGCCTCATCAACTTCCTCCTCCTGACCAGGGGGCCTATAATACACCCCCACAACAGTGCTCCCCACACTAGCCTGCCCCTTCACTCTCACCCACAAGCTCTCCACTGGTACATCACCCTCCCCCAGGTGAAGTTCGATACATTCTAGCTGCTTTTTCACATGAAAAGCAACTCTACCACCCTGCCTCATCATCCTATCTTTCCTAAAAAGCACACAGCCATCCACAACAGCTTTCTAGTCATGTGAACCATCCCACCACTTTTCCATGACCGCTATGTGATCATGGCCTTGCAACTGCACTCAGACCTCTAACTCTTCCTGTTTATTTCCCATGCTGCATACAGTAGTATACAGACACTTTAGGGAAGTAGCAGGTGCAGGTATCCCTAAAGGGACGCAAGAAGATTTCAGGTGCAGAATATGCAATGGTAACTAATATTGAAAAGATGGAATCTTGGCTCCCTGCTGAATTTCTAGAGGCATACAGACAAACTGTTATTCACTGGGAAAATAATTTCTCAATATTCTGGAATCAATCAAATTTGCAAACATATTCTAATCATCTCAAAACTAGGAATTCAACCCCAAATCTTCGGCATTAGCATCTAGTAAAGTTTTGGAAAACTAATGGAAAAATGAAAACATTGAAAACTAATCTCACTTTAGATTAGATTTCCTAATCAGAATATAATGAAATATGGTAGAAGACTTTTTTTGAACAAAGTTCACTGCTTTGTATATATTTATAAAAGGAAAAGAGTTTAGACTTTATATTTTAGGATATCTAGCTAGTTATTGCTAGTTATTGCTAATGTCAAGCTATCTTAGCTGCTTTATACTGCATATATTTAAAACACAATCACTTTTCTAAAACTTTCTCTTGAACAGAAGATAAGACACAACAAAGGAAGTAGAAATCACTAGGAAAAATTCTCTATTTGTGTTGTTGCTACAATTGGACTGAAACATTATTTGTCATTATGACAAACATACTGTGAAGAATGTGACTATTTCTTAGAATAGGTCAACATTCACAACCGGAATTTAGATTTAAATTTTACAGTCCACAAAGTAACATATCCTCATTGTTTCTCTCTTCATCTTCTCCTATAACGCTCTTCTTAAGATCTAGTTTTCCTTAAGAGCCCTTTCTGTCCCAAGCCTCCTACAGTAAGATCCTAAATAAAAGTATACACAGTTATTCAGGCTATAAAAACAAAAAGATAATAAAGACTCAACGGTATTACTTTGGACTCCTGACAGAACAACCACTGAGTTAGGACTGTAACTAGGATCAGAAGTGTGCTTTTTATGGGAATCCCCATTTATTATGCCTTTGTTTATGTGCACAGAGACCTTGGAGGGTACAAATTGTATTTCTCAAAGTTGAAATCATACTAGAAGAAACAACTCTGAAAAAAACCTACTGCTCCAAGCAGTAAACCAGTAATGGATATTCAGTGCAAAGGAAAAGTCTAGAATTAGCTTAAATTACATGTATGAGAGGCAGTTTGGATTTAGTTTAATAAGTTTCCAGATATTTCTAACCCTGGTTACTTAAAACAGTTCTTTAAAATTTAACATCATATTTTACTTGTTCTTCCTATTTAAATCCTTGGCATTTTGTTCAGCTGAAGAAGCATTAGTGTTATGATCTAAGTGATATTAAATAAGAGAAATGGTAAATTGAGCAGAGTAAAAAAAATAATACTGATATAATTTTAAGGAAAAAAATCAAACCAATTGAGTTCATTTTCTTGACATTTCTAATCTGGCAGTAATACTCTGCACCTTGTCTAGTTTTAGATGTCTTGAACTGGGAGAGTACCACTACTTTCTGTAGCAGACACTTTCATCTGTCTTTCCTCATGTTTTCTTTTTTTCTTAATTTTCTTTTGTGCCTTTTTTATCTTTTTTGCACTTTGAGTAATTCTTCTCTACACAAAATTAAGATTCTTCTTTGGTATTTGTAGATATCTCCCTACTTTTTCTTCCTCTTAATACTTTGTCATAAATCATGCTGTAATCTGTAAGTTCACGCTAGGCAAACTCACAGCTTTGAATGCAGTATTGCTTGTGAGATCTCATCCATTGCACTAAGCATTATTGAGCAGTGATTTATTAGAATAGGGAAGCCAAGTAAATTCCCTGTCTAGACTAATGTAATTGTTCTTTTGTTCTAAATGTTCAGTGGCTTCACAGTTAGTCATTCTACCTCTTTTTCCTACAAATGCATGCAGATAACCGCAAAACCATCAGTCTTATACAACACACGCCTAACTTAATGGAAAGATTTGCTTGACTCAGTATGACCAAATCTTATTCCCTGACTCAGTAAGGAAATACACACATTCTGTATGCATTCCCCTCTGCATACCTAGAAGTGTGAATCTATGAGATAAAACAATGATAATCCATAAGAGAAGTGAAACTTATTCAACTACTGCATTAACACTTCAGTAAATCTGTGTAGCTAATGAAAAACTATACCATAAGAAAAACAAGCTGATAAGCATCTCTGCTATTCCTGTCTCAAAAGGTTTGGAAATAAACAATGAACGCACCAAGATGACCAAACTGTACAAAGAAAGCACTGAGTGCATTACACAGTCCCTTTTGTGTGTGCAGCTATACAATTTGTACATCCATATCCAGTAAGTACTGGTGAACCTTAAGATGTAAAATGCATTAACCAGATTTTATGATGATCAGGAAAATACATTAATTTCTGAAAATATTCTCAAACAATTAACACTACTGCCTCCAAAACATCCTAAAACATCCTAGCAGTATAGGCAACTTAGTTATAAGTTAGTTAAAGTGTAATTTGTCCAAAACACACTTCTTGTGAGAGAGTAAGGAATTAGCTAGATGGTCACAGCCAAAGAGTTGCAGTCAGTGGCTCTATGTCCAGCTAAATGCTGGTGACAAGTGATGTTCTTCATAGGTCCATCCTGGGACAGATATTTTTTAATACCTTTGTCAATGGCATTGGCAGTTGAATGAAGTGCATACTCAGCAAGTGTGTAGATAACACCAAGCTGAGCGTTGCAGATCACATGACAGAAAGGGATGCCATCCAAAAGGACCTAGATAGGCTTGAAAATTGGACCCATGTGAACCAAATGATGTTCAGTCATGCCAAGTGCAAGGTGTTGCACTTGGGTCGAGGTAATCCCAGGTATGTGTACAGACTGGGAGAAGAATTCATTAAGAGTATACTTGCAGAGAAGGACTTGGGGGTCCTGATGGACAAAAAGCTGGACATGAGTCAGCAGTCCATCCCTGGAGGTGTTCAAGGCCAGGGTTGGGGGGGCAATCTGGGTAGAGTAACAACAGGTTCTTTCCCATAACTATATACTGAACTTGAGCAATCAACATGTCAAGGAGGGAAATCTTTGGTTATCTAGTAATCCATTCACCTTTTAATAACAAAGGGAAGTAACTTGAATGCATCACAGGGTATTAGTAGCAAATAAACTAAATGAGATGGCAACATCCAGCATCCTTTCTGTCTGTGAAGGACAGAAACTGTTTTCCTTTCTTTTGTCTCAAAGCTTGCTTTGTAAGGCCTTTCCTAGTGGCAAGACTCTGACTGATAACTGCCGGTTATCTAGATGGGTGCAGTGTCTCTGCTTATGGTTGTAAAGATAAGCAGAAAGAGGGGCAAACAGTCTTTTCTGGGGGGGGTACGACTTGGAGAAGCTGACCACCACAAAAAGACAACAATGGTCGTGCATGGTAGTGAAGGTAACATCCGCTGCTGGCTTATCTGTTGGGCCAGACATGTCACACAAACAAAGGGAAAAGAAAAAAACACCTGAGAAATGGGGAATTAAAAGGCCTTCACTGAACCAAGGATTCGAGAGAAGAATTCCTAGAGAAGAATTCCTAGAGAAGAATTCCTGGAGAATAATTCCTGGAGAAGAACTCCCAAAGAAAAAATCTTCGATGGAGAACTCCCGAAGAGAAAAAAACCTTTGGCGGAGAATTCCCTGAGGGGGAAACCTCTTTGGAAGAACCCCTTGGCCTGTTTGCTGCGATCTCCCATCCCCCGTGGTGACCAGACAAGTTCCTGAGATCAACGGACCACAGACCCCGCTGGATCCACGGTGGTGATGCTCTCTCTCTTATATCTCTTTTGCTTTCTGCCAAGACTCCTTGCTTTTCATCTGTTTTCTATCGCTCACCTTCCCTTACCCATATCCCTAAGCAACTAGGATTTGTAATAAACTGGTTGAGCTAACATTTGACCTGTTGTGTCTTAATCTCACGCCAGGTATACACATAATCAAAGAACCTCGTCTCCCTCCTTTATATTGGAGTGTGACACTGTCTCACAGAGGATTCATATTTATTAATAGGAAAATACAAAGCAAATTAACTGCCAATATCTTCCAAACTGGACAAGGCACAGTGATCCCACTGTGACTTCTGCAGACTAGCATTCAGAGCACAGTATGTATAATATATTACAATTAATTCAGTTGAAAAGGAAAGCTGAATTTTAGAATGCATTTTATTTTCCTCTTTTTTATGCTTCAGCCTACCAGAAAATTGAAATCTCTATCTCTGGCAGTGTTGTGGCAGACTTCCAGGTTTATCTTAATGAAGAAGGAATTATTTTTGACAGAGTTCTGGTTCCAAGTATCCTGAAATCCTCTAATTCATTTACATGAGGTAGAGAGGAGAAGTAAGGATGCTAGGAAGAGCAGTGAATCATATAAATATAACCTAAAAACGATATGGCAAAATGTTCTCTGGAATAGAGTACATGAGTATTTTACAATAGAGAAGTACTTCAATCACATTTCTTTAGAAGTAATGCTTCAAAACTCACCATTTTATTTTTTAAAACACACTATCAAAGGAACAATAAATGAATGCCACCAATTTTGAAACACAAATGACACAGAAAGAAAGCTGGAGGTATAAATGCCTTCAAGAGGGATTTAAGAATAAGTTTTTAAGAACTGCTACTACATCCTGTCATGAAGGTATCCCAGCCTCCCCCTCTCTGAAAAGAACACACTACACAAAAATTCTGAAATTTAGGCATACTGCTTTAGACAGTGTATTAAACTAACATGTTGATTGTGGGTTTCACGCATGACATTACATGACAGTCCCTCTATATTTACCACTGATTTCTGTTATGCCACATGTTTGTGACAAATACTGGGAAATAATTACAAGGACAACTCTGGTTAGAGAACATTTTAACTCTGGCTTAAGCAAAGAAAACATATGCCTGAAGATTTAGAAAGTAGTACAACAGTTACAGCACTTCTCTTTATGGTGTAAGAACTCAGTATTCTACAGTTGTATTGTTAAATATCAACTATGCATGGCTGTACTTAACTCCAGAATTCAATCTTATTGAATTGCTATTTCAGTTGGGAATATGTTTATTTCATGAAACTATAATTAGCAAGATCTCTTAATAAAATGCTGGAAGAGAAAGAAAATGCTGAAAACTTGGCATGATGGGTTAACCTTGGCCAGCAGCCAAACTCTCACCCAGTCACTTGCTCACTCCCTGCCCTCAGTGTTATAGTCAATATGTAGAAATTTCCATCTGCTACTCCTTCCTCCTCACATTTTTCCCCTGCACAAGCATGAGAATATCTATCCGTTCCAGTGGGGGAGATCTTCTCCAGGCTGTAGTGTAAAGATCTGCTCCATCATGTTCCCTCTCCATGGACTGCAGGGAAACATCTACTCTCCCATGGAGCACGTCTTCTTCCTCCTCTGACTCTTTCTCATTATTCCCTTCTCCTCTGCTTGTGTGGTGTTTTCTGTCTTTCTTTTACATGCATTTTCCAGGAGACCCCACAGTCATGGCTAATGGGCTCAGCTGTGTCCCATGCTGATCTGTTGTAGCAGTGTCCGACACAGGGCAGATGCTGACCTTTCTCCACAGAGGTCATCCCTGTCGGTCTCCACTGATAATACCTTGCTGTCTACTTGTAGTAATACTGTAGTAATACTGCAGTAATACAGTAAAGTATTGTAGGCAAAAGTCTGAAAAATGTTTTCAATGCAGTTCTTGATAAAGCTCATTTTAAATTATGGAATTTGTAGATTTGTCCCATAAGAATGTAATTTCTTCAACAGTAATTGCATAGTACTACATAGATCCAAAACAAAGCAAAACAGAACAGAAAGAAAAATCTCATGGAAATTACCCTTTGAGCTGCTCTTATTTTCATTACAGTTTTTTCTTTTACATGCAGACTCAGTAAAGATGTGACATATTCATTGAGCTAAGCTCAAGGATGCTGTGGCACAATCCCAAACATTTGCTGCAAAAATGTTGGAGTTTTCATTGGATGAGTCTCTGCATGGGAAAGAAGATCTAGTTGTTCCTAGATTTTTCAGGATATGTTTATGTAGATCATTTTAAAATCAGCTGTCACCAAAAACATTCCTACTTATCTATGAGGCAGTTAAAATTTCCCCTCCACAGGAACTAAACAAAAAAAAAAAAAATGGAAAAAAGTTTCCAAGGGAGACTTCCATCTGATTGCTACCAATTTCAACTTTAACAAGAATAACTCACTAAATTAAGGAAATTAACTACAAGCATTTTCTAATGATGTCCTTCTTCACAGTTTTGTCACCAACTTCCTTTCATGCTCTCTAAGTTAATATGGAAAGCTCTATTGCCCACAGAGGTATAATGTAAGGAGAAGAAGGTTTGAAGAAAATAAATTTTAGTTCTGAATGCATGTATTTTGGAATTCTCCATAATTCTTCTGTTCTGTTCTGTTCTGATGAATTATCAGACTCCCAATGGGGCATTTCATAAAAGTGTTATGGCACAGATCAAAGAATTTTTGTATGACACATCATATTAGTAGTAAATGGTAATTAAGTAGTAAGAAACTAACTGATCTCCCTTAATGCCAAGTGAAAAATTTCCAGTGATTTCAGTAACAGAATAAAAAAAAAAATCTCTTTTAATCAGGCTCAACTAATCTCTTAATGATCTTTCAGACAATCAATTATGGAGATAGAATCATTCATAAGTTTTCATACTACATAGGTCTATTTCAGCTTTATTCCATGTCTTTAAACTATTAACAGAACAAATCCTATTATTGCAGTCTCATGAACTTCACTTTCATATTCACTGAGGAGCATAAAAAAAAATGCCCTGTCCTGAAGTCTACAACAAAAAATTTCTGGGTTTTTGCTATGACGTACAATTATTCTTTTCACTTATTTATTTTTTATTATTGTTTATGTGGTTAAAGGAAGAGGAAATCGAGTTAAAAAAATGAAGATTCACAGGTTTCTCATTATTTTCCTATTAAAATAGTCTTGTACTTAAGTACTTCTGAAAATACACTCACAAAGTTATCTATGAAAGTAGCTACAAATCGACAAATAAGAAACTAAAAAGAGAGAATATTACATGGTTCAACTTCTGCAAGCTTAGCAAGAGTCCAATAGGACTCAAGTTATTGGCATTTGCAGTTTCATAATGCTGGAAACAATGAGCTTTTTATTTTCAAAATAATTACTGCATCTACATTCTATATTCTTAAAATGTCTACGTCTGATTAAAGTAGTAGAAGTGTTATGAGATTGTGAGTACAACAACTGAATTTGTCCAAAACTGAAAACAAAAAAAAAATAATGTAAAAGCTACAGGAAGGTTGTTAGCATAAGCTGTGATTACAAAATTGATTGTCATCATTTATGACAGTTTTTCCATGACAGACTGTCACAGAAAAATAGAAATGTTTTACTTTTAGACTGATGTAAGACTTCATCCATTATTCCTCACTTGCACTGAAAAACAAAATATATGACTTTCCCTTAAATATATTTGAATTAATTAAAAAAAAAAACCCACAAAAAAAAAAACAAAAAAAACCTTCATTCTAAAATTGGATTGTTTGTAATGTGACTCATATAAACCAAGCAATTATGAAGACAGTGAGAGTGTTCACTTTGGATGTGATCATGGACACATTTTGACTTAAGATCAGGAACTGTTCAGAATGCATAAAAATGAAGTAGTTAATGAGGGGAAATTGGAGAAGGATGTTATGCTGTACTTCTCGACTGCATTTTTTTTTTAAGTCTTCTGATTGCTTGTAAATTTTGATTTAAAGTGCTTTACATAATCATGTAAATACTCAGCAGGCTTTACCCAAGCCAAGTAACTGTTACAGCTGCTCTGCAGATTTAGACAGGAAGACACATCAGACTGCATTTGAGATTTGACCATCAGCTTTTTTGTAAATAGCAAGTTTGCTCATTAACAACTTTCTTCTCTCAAATCATGAAGGAAAAAGTAAAAAGCTGTTGATTTATAAACTTTATAATCATAGTCATAGTGAAATAAGGACACATGTCCAGCTGGCCAATGATAACAACTACAGAAACTGTTTCTGCCAAAATAAGCTCATGAACTAAATTCTAATCATAAAACAGAATTTTTCTTGCTCTATTATAGGTTTAGACACTTAATAATTTCATAGAAACCATTATTATTTCCATATTCAAAATAACAAAAATGTGGGTACTCAAAGTAAAAATGAACACTTCTTTGTGTAGGAAGGCAACATGGTTCAAGGATACCTGCCATCTTATATACTTGCAAGAGTATATGCATATCTCTATGAAACTGCTGAAGTTTCTTTATTCTTTCTCCCTTTATGTCAAGAAAAGTTGATTCTGATTCACCTTTAACTGTCCCTGTGGTCCATTCAGTAGACTAGGTCTCCACTTGGAGTTAATCAAATTTACTTTTTTAATCATTTAAAGGGTATACCGCTTAGCATAACATTCTCCCTCTACTGCTGCCCATAAAAATGATCTCTTCTTGATGACTACCTCAGTAGAAACATATGACAGCTCAGGATATTTAACGTTGGTGAAAACTATCATATTTTAAGTGAAATGCTTAACTCAAAAGTACAAGAAATAGAATTCCAGGGACAATAACAGAAAACTGAGGGAGTTTTTATCTTGATGTATGACTAAAAATTTAGTGAACATTATTGGCTTATAAAACAGTAAAAAATTAATTTGTGGAAGAACTGTTTGGCTTTCATATTAAATTTAATTTCTAACTTTTTTTTTTTTATTTTGATCTGCCAGTCACCACTTTTTTATTTTTTTCAGACCTTCACTGAAACTTTCCTGAAACCTCTCAGAAAAGTTTTAACAATAAAGAAAAATAAATCTTTAACAATAAAGAAAAGGAAAAGAGGTAAATGAGACAGCCTGAGGAAGGATATGAAAACAAATACCAAGACTTTTCAGGTATACAGATACATTTCTGATGGTTCCAAAATTAAATTAATATTTAAAGATTTTTACAATGAGGCCTACATTGACCAGGGAACAAAGAGAAGATGAATTCTGTTCTGTTCCTACAGAACAGTAGGAGAATCAATTGCAATGAAGCTGGAAGGAAAATTTACACTGTAGTAGCCCCAAACTGGTTGGGTACCAAACACCTTCTGCCACTGGTTGTTTCATATCTGACACACAAAATCATAGCAAGCATTCATACTAAGATTTTTAAAATAATAGTGCCAAGTTTTTAGTAACAAATGAATAGTAATTGTAGTATATATTAAAATGAAAATTTTTTAAAAGAATCATTGCAAGGTGAATTGTGAGTCAAATTTTCAGAACTGTTGATATAGTCTCAATAATGTGCAAGCCATTACAAATAAATTTTATGTGAAGAGCAACAATAGGTAGAGAAAATAAAGAAAACTGAGTTATTCATTAAAGGTCTTAACAAAGATAACCTGGTATATCACAAATAAGAGAAATACAAGAAATCTGATCTAACTGGACTTCTTTATGTTGTTGGTACAATGTCACGTAGAAAACAGTAATAGTGTTGGAAAAGACAGAGTAATAGGAGACGGACTGGAAACAGCTAAAAATGTAACAACCACTAACCTTCAGAGGGAAAATGCTGTGATCACGTGAGATTTTTAGCAACGACATCACTCTAAATAATAGGCCTGAGCAAATATACTATCTTAAGCATTTGTACTTTTTAAAAAGATAAAAAGGTCAGACAGCATCATCTGTTTTAGAAGGGACTTGAACATCAGAGAAAAAAAAAATCAGGTTACCTCAGTGATCAGATTAACACTATAAAAATAATGGCATAAAACTCAAGAAGAAAAGAAATAAGAGGCTTACAAGGATCACTGGAGTTAAAAAAAAAAAAAAAAAAAA
>VXAB01003416.1:0-12009 GCA_013399175.1 Odontophorus gujanensis | reverse complement strand
AAAAAAAAAAAAAAAAAAAAAGACATATTGCAAGAAAAGGCTAAATGAAAAGTTTGGGCTCAGCAAAAAATCCTGAGGACATTAGACCTAACCATAAATATGAGATGGCAGAGAATACAAATACAAGACAGCGATGGAGTGAGAGCAAATTTACAATCATTACATTTAAGAAAAAAATCTATTTTTCTGACCACAGAGAAGTGAGAGCGACAGAAACAGAGCTTCTCATGCCAAAGTCTGGTAACAAGGTTTCTGTTACTGAAATACTACATAGAATTTAAATGCACACTGAAGGCAAAACTGAAATCTTGCTTTCAAACTAAGATTGAATGCGAGGAAACTAGAGAGATGTTCTTAAACGTATTTCTTAGATTAGCATTCCCCATTTTCTTTAACCTATGCACTCTAGAGAAGCTAGATCTCTTTGCTGTTGACTTCTTAGCTCCCCAGCCAGCTCAGGAAAACATGATTCTCCAGAAGCATCCAGATAGTCACACATTCTTCTGATTGTGCTAATCTGTTCAGTTTTCCTTGTTTTGTTACTGTTTTCCCCTGGCTTATTCGTTTCTAGAGCTAATCTGTTTTTTTCTACTATTTTGTCAAGCTTAATTGTTGTCTTTTGTCACAGACAGACTTCTGACTTGTCCTTTCCCTTTTCTTGCTATTCTCCTAAACTGGACCAGGTGGAGCTGCAATGAAACAGCTCCCCCAGATGGCTCTATATAGTATGAAATTTAGCATTGAAATACCTAAGAAAATGTGGTTTAAGCTCATTGTTAAGAACAGCAGGGATTCTGAATTGTTTTGAAAAAGATGACCTTCATTATTTTGCAGTAAACTACACACTTCTATTACCAGTTCTTTACTGAAAATCCTTTTTACTGAAAACACTGCTGAACGGCTATTGCAGTCTTGCGGATACTCAGAGGTCTAAAAGTCACATTTTAGCATAATGTGATATTTATCATAGCTGAGAATTTGTCAACACTCTAGAGGAATTTAGATATTTTGGGGACTTTGGAGGTCAGGTACATTACCTTCTACATGAAGAACTTTTGTGGTGCAGAAGCTACCTATCTTTTGTTAATATTTCAGTGATGAACCATACACCAGAGGAAATACTGGATTGAATGGAGAATGATGAGAAGTCAGTTGAGGTCTGTGGTACCTCAGTAACATGGCCTTCCAATAGTGGGGGTAACACAGCAGAATGAAAGAGTATCATGATCTGTCCATGGAATATACTTGTTCAACAATAATTTTGACAGCAACGCAGAAGGTAGTTGTGGTTATTTATTTATTTTTTCTTAAAATTGATAAGGTTTCTTCATTTTGTCCTTCAAAATCATTGGTAAACCCCTGTTTTTTCACTTGGTTTTTGTTAAAGGCCCAACTAGTTCAAAACGAATTGGCACAAAATTTCTGGAGAAAATAGAAAAGGACCATAGAATGTGATTTCCATGCTGTTTTTCTCATATTTTCAGCTCTAAGCACTTAAAGTCATGCCCTCAAAACTTTTTAATGTTATGTAAAAAACGTTTTTTATCAATTTCTATATTTATATAACCTTATATGCTTTAGATTTGTCATCCTTTTCTTTTTAGGAGCCTACAGGCATGTCACTTTCCAGCTTTTCTCCACTAAAACTGGTATTTTTATTATTATCCTTTTTAGTAATAAAAATTGGCGTATGTAAACCCTGTGCCTCCAGGGACTAATATAGAAAGAACACTACCAGACTGCCTATTATAAAATTAATTATGATAAAATTCTGGCATAACTTGCCTTGGTTGTTTCTTTTTTCAAGTGTTGGCACACTGTAACAGTAGCCTGTCTGCAAAAATAGGTAATATACTTCTTTAGAAGAGAAAATACAACAATATATTCTAAGGTTATCAATTTATTTCTTTTCAAAAAGAGAAAAAGGAAGAAAAGAAAGATCCTGTGATTTTCATTATTTAGTATATCAGAAAAAAAATATCAATTAGGTCATTTTTAACATTGCTTATTCAATTCAAAAAATAAAGAAATCACACTTCTTCTGATGGTCCTTACTTTGAAAATGTGTTAGCAAGTATATTTCATTTGAACTTCAAAAGAAAGGCATTATTTTAAATTAGCTGTTCAGAGACATCTATTTTGTGTAGACAGTTAATGAAAGGCAAAAAAGAATGTCTGAAACACAATGGCTGGATATTGAAGGTCGTATGGCCCTGTGAAAAACATAATATTAAAGGATTCTAAAATGCTGAATGACCCTGCCAAAAACATAGTCAGCTTTACTCCTATTTAGTATCAGTGGACTTTGAAATTATTCCATACGGACACCTCGCAGAATCAGGTCATGTATTCATCAGATTTTTAAATGTCACTGGCTGCATTAGCCATGTTTGATAACATTGTGGTTCACATCCAGCAAATATGCCAGTTGTATGAACAGCAGCAGAAAAATTGTCCTTTTTAATATACCCTAGAAATGCAAACACTAAACAGCAAATATCCACCATGTGTCATATCTTTTTAAAGCTGGCAGCACTTCACATTTTCAGGAAGGTTATTTTTCCCAGTAGTTTCATCCTGACCAAATGGTGGTGGCTAACAACGAGCCAATATCATCAGAAGAAAAAGCTGGCCATAATTTTAATTGTTTCTTCCCTAAGGAGCAGAGACCAAATGAGTAAATGGCCAAAACAACTGAAAACCATATTTATCAGTGTCAGTACCGAACAAAGGTTTGCCTCATGTTTCATATTTAATACTACTAACTCACTGGTAAGGAACAATATAAACTCTAGTTCAGGCTGCTCTGCTTCAATGCCTTTGTAAATATGCAAAAATGAGTATCCATCAGTCTTTGGTAATATGAATGTATTGAATTATACTTACTATGATGACAATATATATATGTCTTCAAAGGGAAAATAAATAATAAAGAGAAAAGGACAAAACAGTTAATGGAGTTATAGTACCAAAAAGCCAACACATTCAGGAGGATAATTTCAATACAGTGAAGTTTGACATGAGTTATTAAGGTAAGAGAAGCTACTGCTAATTCCATACTATCTTTTCAGGTCACTGCAACACAACATAGTAACTCCATGCAAAACTAGATTATGGTAATAATAATAAAGAAAAAGGACTTCTGCTTTAACACTTCTAAATGTAAGGTTGAGTCTTCTGAAAATGATGTCCTCATCATAGATTTCAAACACTTGTAATCTTAACCTTGAATCCTGAAAACCTGGTCAATACAAAGGGAAAAAAAAGTGAAACTACAAAAATAGATCTGCTTTTCTATAATTTTGGGAACATGCAAGCAGTATTATATATAAACAAGTCTTAGTATCTCTGCTCAGCTTCTGAGTATTTCAGCTGAAGCTAATTAATTCACAGATCTATTATCCTACATTTAAACATTCTGTATTATGCCTAAAATACAGTGTTTCCCAGAGAGCACGTTTTTCTATAGTTTACTTAAAACTACACCGGAACCCTGTCATTTAATAAGGATTATTTTCCTCCCAACACCAGTACCAAAGAACAGTAATGTTTAGTGACTTTATCCACTTAAGGAGTAACCGTTAAAGTATCTTTTTCCCATCTTGGTACATGAAGACCATACCCTCAGGGTTGAGCAGCCACATGCACTGCTTGCAACTATCAGTAACTACAGGAGTGTGGAAAAATGATACAGGCTCTAAAGAAGGACTATCCCTGGGCCAGGATTTCCTAGACTCATAGCACAGACACAAAATAAGCGTGGAAGACAGGTGGTAGGTTTATCTTAGAACACTGCCTAGACAGGGATATCTCCTTTTCACTTCTGCGCTATGAGGCACAAGCTTTTCTAGAACTCGCCTCAGGAAAACCACACCCATCAGCTGGGTTTCCTGAAAGTATATCTATCGTGATTTAAATCCTTTCAGAAATACTGTTTGGGGGACAGAACCTTAAGGGAATTGTATGACAGAACTAAGCTCTATAACATCAAGTTCACTGAGCAAAATTTCTTGTAGTTCTTGAAAGAGACAAATTTCATACTGATATATCAAGAACAGATCTTGAGGGCTTTTCCAACACTCTTGGAAACAACTGCAGAAAACATTAAGATCTATTTTTCAACAATGTCAAAAGAAGGTTGGCCTATTTCAGCAATTTTATGTTCTCTTCCAGCACATTTTAGCTACATGTACTTGTGAGTAACTTTACCTTTCTATTTATTGATTGCAAACCACTAACCCCTTTCTGTTTTAACAAGCAGAATCTAAAATGTTATTGATTGCATAAAGAGCTTTTTTTTTTAATTTCTTTCTATTCAATTACATAACTGAACTGAATTTATCCACTTAACCAAAGGTTTCCAGAAACAGTTGATCTATACCCTGTAGGGAAGACCAGTTACTGTCAACAAATCTCTTAATGCCTCCTCCTTGCAGATATGGAAAAAGATAATGGAAATACACCCAGAACTCAATTAAGGATCAAAGCCTTCATAAAACCAGTAGAGGATGCAGTGTTACAGCTAATTTCAGTAAATATGTATACATTAGTAATTTGATGTTTTGTTTTCAAACAAAAAGAACAACCAAAAAATCAGTATAATGGAAGGAGGATAAATAATTATATGAAGAGGATTTGAATCATAGGGTTGAGAAAAGATCTCTATTTGTTTGAGAACATGAAAAAACAAAATAAAAGAATTGGATTGGGTAACTTAAGATATCTTCAACTTTCCTCTGAAGCTAGACCATTTGAAGAACAAGTGTTCAGTGTATTAATCTGTATGTATTTTACAATCTCTGCATTTGGAATTGCAAGAGAAACTGAAGATTTAGTTTATATTTGTTTATTTGTTGCATACTTTGTAGTCACATCTCTCTTTTACATTACAATTTAATTAAAATAGAAAGAAAGAAAGAAAAAGCTACTGAGCCTATGGTAATCTCTGGAATTGTTCATAGAAGTGCTCTTTATGAGTTGTGCTTTGAAATTCTTTTCATGAACAATTCATATTTTAAATAAATATACCCTGTAATACTACGTCAATCACAGTGAATTCATGCCAAATTGACAACTTGACAAATGTCAGTGCTACATAACTTGAAACCCCATTTAAGTTCTGTAGCATGCACTGACCCAAAATATGACATTTTATCCTTCTCAGTGTTTATTTGCTCTCAGACAGGTTGATGAAAGATAATGTCCTAGCAACTTCTTTGCCCAAAGTCTTTGCTTTGGATGTTTCAAGGAATGTAGGTTAAAAAATAGAACATCAAATGAACTTTGTTTCTAATCACAGTATAATCAAATAGATATAAAATTTCATGATAAAATTATTTATTTATTTATTTATTTAGTAGACTAAAATCTCCTTTTTATTCTGTTTTTCTGAAAGAAGGCTTGAACTCTCCTTTAGGACTCAGAGTGAAACTCTGACTCAAACACAGAGTTCTTTAATGCTAGTTTAGTCTCTTAGACTAAAATGTCTCTTAGAGACGATGTATTTCTTTTATTCCCATGTGACTTCCATGTGAGGCTAGATGAGTTTTTATGCTCCTAGCACCAGGACCTTGCTCAGACTATCAGAGGTTACCTGACTTAGCTGAGGTAAAACAGAGAAATGAAATAAAGATGAAGCAGTGAACCTAACAAATATTGCCACCACCCATGGCAGTGCTGTTAGCATTATAATCAAACAGAAGTAGCAGGGGGCACCTACACTCTCACAGCTGGAAATCTGTGGTATCAGTTATCTACTGGGAGATAAAGAATTCATATTGTAAATCAGGATGGAAAGATTAAAAGTAAAGCAATATGCTGTTTTCAATACCTTATCACATGGGAGTTTTGTGCTAACGTTCTCCAAAAAGTAGCTTGTTTGAAATTCTGCAAGTTATAGCAGCTTAGACACCACATGTCCAGTCAGAGAGGTTAATTAAAAGCTTTTTATGTCTCTGAAGTCTCAATAACTTAATCTTTAGATGAAATATGAAAATCATACCTATTGGTCCTTTTCACTGTCCAAGCAGGTACAGAAAAATGTAGGTAGAAAGTATTAGTGTCCCGATGCTCAAAACTAGCTCATTTTCTTGCCGTCTTAGCAAGATCTTGACAAATTGGGGTCTACAACAGTATGGATGTCAACTATTTAAAGCAATTTTACTATACAAAGTATTTTTTTCTTCACTACTCTTAAATGTGTCACACAAGTTTTGGTGGACAATCTTTAACATAATATTCTGTATTCTAGACAAGTCTTTTAATTCAATATTTTGAACCTCAATATTATTCATGATTTTTAACACTCTCTACTTCTAATCAAGCTTATCAGGAATGCAAGTAGAAAGGAGTTAGATACTTCAGTCCATTTCAAATGTGGGTGAAACCACATCTCTTTAAAACATATTTTTTTACCACACAAGTTTTGCATTTATTCAATTTGTACCAGAAGAAGAAATATTTCTACTTCAATTTTGTGAAGAAAAAAGAAAAAAATAATTGGAGCAGTTACAATATTATTCTTTGAGAAAAGAAGATCAGATTGTCAAAGATATATTCACAAACATGTTATTTCTACTGCAACTTGTATAACAGAGATTGGTTCCTCTATAAAAGCAAAAACAACAGAAATTGACATACTTTTATATAAATTTCCATGAAGAAAGAATAAGGTAATTTGTCCTAACTGACTATTAGATGAGTTATTTTCAGATGTGTTTAGATTAGTTATCTGAATTGTGTCAGTCATTCCAAACATTCCATGTTTCATTGTTCCTTTCTTAAAATGAATAAATAAATCATAGGAGATGAAGCTAAAACCATGCTCTTCTTCAATGGGGTACTTAAATTGTACTTAAATTATTTTAGGCATTTGATAAATTTAAAGATCAATTCCCAACTGTTTTTGGTTTTCTTGAGGATGATCCTGAGGAAAAAACAACATATGATTAAATGTCTTAAATATGTTAGTAACAATTACCACTTGTATTTTCCTGTATTTATCACTGTTGTCAATTATTCACAGTCTCTGCTTTCTGTATTATGAAGTACTGGACAAGCCATCAAAACTGCACACAATATGCTACTTCAGGCAAATCAGATATATTATTTATTATTCATTCTTACAGCCCAGGGCTGTGGTTTGACATTTCAAAATGTTTAGCTGCAGTAATGACATGGGATATTTCTATTCATTCCCACACTATGAACTGATCTGAAAATAACTGAATCTATTCAACATACAAACATTTTTCTGTGAAATGACTAAGACTTTTTAAAAATAATAGCTTAATTCTTTAATTAACTCCTTCTGGATCAGGATCAGAATAAGAAACGTGGTACAGCATGCTCTTCTCCAGAATGGGCAGCAACCACCACTTACAGCTGTGACACACATACATGTGAAAGAAGATATATACAGTCCACTAAAGACAACAGAATCAGAGAGAAAGTGAACAAATACTGATCATTTTTATGAGCAGAGATTGCACTCAGGTTAGTGTTGCACTAATATGAATTTTTATATTCTCATTTTTTTCTTCATGAAAAAGGAGATTAGATTCTTACAGAGAAAACATGAATTCTATTGATTTTTTGAGGTGGAAATAGCAATATGGTGTTGTAGGTTCAAGTGATAAAACAAAAGATGGTACAGTGGGAAAAGAGGCATCACAGGGATGAATTACGAGTTTTGTGTTTTTGAGCAAACTCACAGATATGTCACTAAGGAGATTTTCATTGGGAACTACAAAGAGATGCCTGTTAACATTTTTCCTGAATCAGATATTGTCACTTCAAATTCTGTCATTATTTTCAAATTCTGAAATTATACAGGTGAACTGCTGATTAATTGCATAGATAATAGCCAATTAGCAAAACCACAGCACTATTTTTGCCATGCTATTATACTGGATTTAAGAGAAAGTTAGTGGTGAGTTCAGTTCACACATTATTCATGCAGCACTGAGTTCCTTTCCATTTGCAAAGCAGTTGACTCATGTTGTGTCCAGGATTTCTCTGACTATTTGGATATCTCTGAGGAAGATTCCCACTTCTCAGATTAATGCTCCATTTTCTGTAACTATATCCTCAGTATTTTTAAAGATATCCATAAACCACATCTATACTGCAGTTAATGCAAATGTCTCAAGTTAAGACTCTAAAACACAGTTATTAAAATAATTTAGTTGGGAATTGATAAAAACAAATTCCTACTTCCTGAACTGCACAAGACACAACAGTGAGTGGTATTGTGTAGGCATATTTTTTTTATTATTTTTTTTTTATTTTCCTGGAACTTGTCAGTAACTACACAGATTCCAGAACAGTTGAAATGTTGATGACATTGAATTTTTCTCTGTAGTAAAGACGTCTCTTAGTGAATCTTCCCTATGAAACAGAATAGACTTCCCTGTGGTGGATATTTCAAACCATTACAGATTCCTGTTCTCTCCAGGTAAGGGTCTGAATTTCGTACTAGTTGTTTGTATGTGAGAAATTTAAGTTTTCAGGCAACTGGGAGAAAAATTCCTTCTATTTAAAAAGAAATCCATACTAACTTAAAGAAAAAAACCCTAATAATTTATTCAAGCATTTTTGGATATACATGGCAACATATTTACCATTTCAGACCTAGATCTCATAATTATAAATTTTTGAAAAATTTAAATAAAAAGACTTTAATAGAAAAATCTCACCAATGAAATTAGTCAAAGTGACTTTTGCCTTGGCTTACTTGTTTTTGACTGAAAAAAAAGAAAAGCAGAATATGGGATTGATTATAAGAAATATCTTGACAACAATTTCAGATTAAATCCAGTCATAAAAGCAGATAAACAGGAGATATTTGGGTCATAATTTTGTTTCAAGAGTCACAGGCATTGTATTTCATAATAGCTTTTTATACTTAATTAACAGAGTTTTATGCTGCATTAGCAACATTTTGTAGCATAATGGAAAACAAATGGATACAAAGGAGAGGTAATATGGAAAATAAATGGTAAGACATTTTTTTCTAGCTGGTTTCTTTTCCAGCAAAACAGCAATGGCTTTTAAACTATCCTTTACTTAAACATAACTGTGAAATGAGCATTAACAGTGTCACATATCTTCATATAATTGTAAATAGACAGATTTGGATCTGTGTTTTGGAGATGAGATTTTTCTGACATGAGAACTCAAATTCTGCGTATTGGTGAATTCAAACAAAATGCTTGATATATTCTACAAGGGAACTGAAAATGCTAGCATTTCTATTAAAGACTTAAAGAAATGGAAGAGAAATAGACAACACCTTACATCTACACAGAGGGAATTCACAAAAGAAGAAGGTTTGCTATCTAGTGATTAAAATGAACTAGGTTTCCTCTTCTGCTCTCTGATGTTTTTGGCCTTTTTGTCAGGAATAGTGTGTTCTCAGCTGTAATGATGTACAGCTTTGGACTTTATTTTTTTATTCAAGATAAAGTGTTATAAGGAGAAATGTAAGAACAGCGCTCACAGGCTAGAAAAATAATCACGAAAGGAAAGTATAAACAAATTGAGACTCTTTAGACTTGGAAGTGACAGAGAAAGGTAAGTGTTATAATACATGAAAAAAAGAATGTAGGAGTAGCAAAGGGATCCATTAGGTTTTCTAGATTCATTGCAAATAGGACAATAGTAAAAGGTATTAATTCAGCAAGGAAACTTGAATCAGACATAGAAAAAACTACTAATTGCTAATAACTGAGAAAATGAATAATTTGCATTTGAAAATATCAGTAGCACCATCATAGGATCTTTAAAAATAAGTTCATGAAATATTTTGGGAATAACTGTAGTTGCACTTTTCTGTCAGTAATTTCATTTTACTTCCTGTAAAGTACAAAGAGAACTGAGTACTGAACATTCACATTTTCCACCTATTAGATTGCCTTGCAACTAAACCAGTTCCCTGGCTCACTTCACTGATCAGCCATTCAAATGCTTATCGCCTTCAAAGGGACAGGGTGTTACAGGGACAGAAACAAATGGCTGGAAGCAGGAAAAGTACGTGATTGCTTCCTTTGGCAGATCTGCCTGGTATATGCAGATGCAAGATATTTATAGAACTATGCCTTTCTTGTATTATACTGCTGTCTATTTGGAGAAGAATCTTTTCGTTCTGTTTGTCTTTTGTAACGAGATGGTCTTGGACTATGTATGAAATTCCTAGGAACAATGACAATCTGAACAGCATAATAAGATACTCTGAAGTGAACATACTATATACATCCTGATATGGCAAATAGTGACTTGTTATGACCTCCCTTTTTCATTCCACATGCTAAATAAACCTTTCTGGTTTCATGAAAGGAAACAAATAAATTTGGCAAGAAGGCTAAAGATACAAAATGGAATGTATTTAGTGTTGTGAAGTCTTTCATAAGAGCTTTTACAACTCCATGCAGAAAAGCTGAGTTAGATTAAAAGCAAAAAGTAGTTGTACATACCTGTGTCAATCAGGAACTTTCAATGAGAGTAATGCTTACCGAGAGCAGAAAGCATGAGAAAGACATACTTATGACAATTAATTACATTATTAAGAAAATGTTTTGAAAACCAACTGATGTCCAATATCTAATTCTGACATCCTGGCTCATCCAGTTCTTGATGACTGATCTTTATTTTTCTCTTTAATAACATCAATCAAAAAAAGTTCCTTTTGCTCATATTTTTTCTCATGACACAGAGCCAAACACAGCTTCTGCTGGGAAGGAATTGCTTGTCATGATGAAAGAAATATTCCATGAAAAAGCAGATGTATGCAGAAAGTTGCAAGGTCACTGTCAAAATTTCTGGTATGGTGGTTTTCTGGTTTGGCAAACACTCCCCCAGTCTTTTTTTGTCATAAACATTTGTTTTGTTAAAACAGCATTCAGTTTCATATTGGCTTAATGTAGTGAGCTAGAAAACAGAATATGTGTGCATGGATTTGTATGTTTGCTTGCAGTAGAGCTTGTCAATTGTGGATTTCAGTGCTCACCTGCTGTTGTGAAGGCCTCTGAATTTTTTTCTTCAGTTACTTCACTGTTTGGCCTCTTCAGTTACCATTTTTTGCAAGTAGTTTTCAAAATCTTTCCTTGTTCCTCAAAACCCAGTCTATTCTACTTAGATATCAGCCTTCATTCCATGGTTTTTAATGTCTTTTAAATTTGGTTTTGCTGTTGATATTTTGTTTGGTTTGGTTTTTCACTTGTATTCAGTGTCCTGGTTTGGTTTTGTTTTATTCTTTTACCCTTTTAACTGCCTTCTGTGTTACTAATTAACATAACTTTCAGTCTTTGATATTTTTCATGTTGTGGGGTATTGTCC
Organism: Odontophorus gujanensis; assembly: GCA_013399175.1. NCBI lineage: Eukaryota > Metazoa > Chordata > Aves > Galliformes > Odontophoridae > Odontophorus > Odontophorus gujanensis. Next base: position 675 of record VXAB01003416.1, on the reverse strand, counting down.
ATGGGCTTTGATGATTTTTCAGATAAGTAATGTGGTTTTTTTGTATGTCAGTGGGTTTCATTTCAGGAATAAACTTCCAAATTAAGCATTACCCAAAGAGCTTCCCCTATTAACAGTAAACCAGGTCAGTAGCATGGGAAAGTATACGGGCATAAGTTACAGCATACTACATACTAATGTAGAAATAATAGGATAATTTTTTTAATAATTTTAAAAAGCATTAAAAAGCAAAAACAAAACAAAACAAAAAACAAACATCTTCTGGAAATCTATATGAACCATTTATGTGCAAGATATTTAAACCTGAAGATCCTTTCAAGTTTTCTGGGACCTTCATTTTGAGACTGAGAGTCAGATTCATAGCAATAAGAAAGAACTAGAAGCAAAAGGGAAAATAAGCTAAAAAAGGTGTTATCAAAAGTCTTCAAAGACAATTTTGAAAACAGAAATACATGTTATATGTTACATATTTTAACTATTATTAAAAGCATAGCTGATTTCAACAGAAAATTTAAACATAAAAAGCCAAGAAAGTAAATGGATTCAGAAGCAGGCGTGTATTTGATTTGAGATGTCAAAGAAATGCAGCAGGTCTAGGGAGGTGATTTGCCCTCTCTACTCTGCCCTGGTGAGGCCTCATCTGGAGGTGTGTTGTCCAGTTCTGGGCTCCCTGTT
>VXAB01003415.1:11480-21553 GCA_013399175.1 Odontophorus gujanensis | reverse complement strand
GATAAATGTTTATAAATATCTATGAGACAAGGCTCTTCTTGGTGATACATAATGATAGAACAATGAGTAACGACCTAAAACTTGAACACTGGAAGTTCCACACAAATATGCGAAAGAACTTATTTTCAGTAAGCCTGATGAAGAACTGGAACAGATTGCCCAGAGAGGTTGTGGAGTCTCCTTCTATGGAGATATTCAACATCCATCCGGACACCTGCTTGTTCAATCTATTGTAGGGTACCTGCTTTAGTAGGAAAGTTGAACTTGGTGATCTCTTGAGATCCTTTCCAACCCCTATAATTCTGTGATTCTTTGATAACTGGTAGCATCAGCAGTCAAGCTCTCTTTGTGTTATATTGTGGTGAAATATGTCTTTATAGTAAGTTTAATGGGTTCCTGTTTACACTGGATGTTACTAACGGTGGATTGGCTTCAACAAAAAAGACAAACTCAATTGTTAATAGAAGGTGGGCTGTGGTGCCACCTAAGTGCTTCTGAATTTGGTAAAAAAAAAAAAAAGCAGTTTCCTAGAGGAAACAAGCACCACGCTAATATATCATGGGCTGCCTACTTACAGTCATCATAATCCTAGCTGAAAGAGATTTATTATGCTGTATTTTGTTATGCATCCATTTTTCAGAGGAATAAATTACATGCTTCTTTTGCTGTGTTAATATTGCAAGTAACTATGACTGCTGCTGTACACTCCCTTGGAAACATCTCTTACACAGTGTCAATTAAGCAGGAGGTGGGAATGTTGGCAAGAGGATTTCAGCATCTCAGCAAAAGGTCAATATGGCTGCCCACCAGCCAGCATTTATTTAGTAATGGATTGTATAGTCAGCACTGGGTTTGAGCCCAGCTTCTGCAAAAGAAATATAATATACAGTCTTCTGAATGGATGCAGTTGCTATCAAAGGAACCATCACAGTATTTAGGAGATTATTTGAAATCGTTATAAAGCATGAGCATGGCTTCATTAGATCAAGATTGCTTTTGCACTATTTTTTCTTTTTATAAGTAGAGTTAATGTTTCAGTATCGAGCATATATTGACATAGTCATTAACACTGTACACAGACTCACAGTGTTAGCCTCTCTCTTCCCTTTTAACAAATAGCAAGAATCTCTTCTGCAATCAAAAAGTACAAAGGAGCTGATAGCTCAGATGTCTTCTGTCCTCCAAGGAAGAAAGTTTGTCTTCTTTATAAGATTATTCAGGACATTATAGGCAGTTTAGTTTCTATCTGCTATGTTTGCTGCTTTATATTGTTCAAGTGAGATTTTTCACTTATCTTTTTTTCACTGGCCTTCAAGAAACCATAGACTTGACTGATAAGTATAAATGCCTAGAGTGGTTCTGAATGAATAAGGCAAGCATTGGAATCCTCTGTAAGACCAAAAGTTGATATTGAGATAGAGACAGTTTAGCTTTTATGAGGGAATATGCTGACTTATTCTCTTGTACTGCAATAGAAAAACATATTCTTCCCGTTGTAAATCAGTCCCCACAAGTAGATAAAACAAGTAGATACTAACACTTTTCCATAATTTCCCCATTCTTGGCCCATTGTAGGCTGAGATACAAACTGATCTTTGTTCCCCTTCCTCCACCACTCTAGTATGTTCCTTACCTCTAGCCATATCTGGATTTTGGACAGTCATTGTTTCTGAGATAGATTTTTTTGCTATCCAACATTCTCAAAATTAACAATAATCTCATCTTCCATGATCTTATCCAAATTCTTCTCATTCTGCAAAAAGAAGCACATTAGTCAAAGGCATATACATGGAGAATTTCTTCTTTGAATTTATCTGTTCTGAAAATATTATTTTGTATTAATGTTTTTCAAGATATGCAAATCCACTCAGACCTGAAAGAGAAAATTATATTCCTTTGTTGTTTAAATGGGTAAAAACCAAAATTCTTAACTTTTCTCACAGTTTGGAAAAGGGAATCGACTTTTATTTTCTTATTTACTTTTCCTGGACAGTATAATAAAGTTTACCATCATCATTGCTAAAAAGAAGCATCAGTGTTCATCAGCAGTAATTGATGATCTAAGGGTAGGTATATCATACGTCAGGACTGGACCGAAGCTTTCTGTGTGACTTGACCATGTGACTCTCTATGATGCCCCAAATTCTGCAGTTCTGATGATGACTTTTGGTTTTATCATATGTGACATGAAGTATAATTTATCCTAACATTATGGAAATCAGCTATTTAAAGAGGATAATTCCTAACAAACTGACTTCTGGTGTGGATTAGATATTACCCAAGAAAGTGGCTTAATGGGTGTCTGTCTTCACCTACATAGTCTTCACTGGTGCCTTCAAATTGTGAAGCATGAATCATTCAAGCAGAGAGGAAAATAATCTTTTCATTTATTAGCAGCAGGCAAGATCATGCTTCTCTCACGCAATCCACCTCTGGAGGAACATGCAAAAGCAGCTTATAAGGGCTCTTTACCAAAAGCATGTGAATCAAGGGGTTCCCAGGACATGAGCAGAAGGAGCTGTGCTTCTAAAGACAGTTGCGTGTATGTTACCAACTCAGTCTGAATGCAGTTCATCTCTATTTCTTTGAGAGAATAGACAGAAACACCAGCAAAGTACAATTACTGAAGATTTGCTTTCTGACAGTCAACCAGTCAGCACCTCTGGGAGCACAGGAAGCATAGCTCTGCACAGTGTGATGCCCTGTGTAATGGAGGTATAAATGGGACATGTGAAAACCTCTTGTCTGTACTTGGTCTATTCATAACAGAGCCGACAAATAATCCATCATGAGGAGCAGTTGTTTTGGTTTTCTTGTTTACAAAAGATAAGTTTTATTTAGATCACAAAGAAGTTAACAGGCAGTTTTTTCACCCTGCTGACTACAATAAATTATTCTGAAGGTGAGACCCCTAGTATTCAGTGAGTCTAAATACTTGTGAGTCCTAAAGATTAGATTAAGCATCCTTAGTCTCTGCTCCCTCAAAAAACCCTGCTATCTTGATTGCACACTAAGATCCATGTGAGGGGAATCTGTATTTGTGCAGATAACAATATTAAAAGAAAAGTAGCCAAGGTAAGGGGTATTTTCATTTACAGAATTAAGAATATTTCACAGAGTTCCTCCCTTACAATGGGTGACATCACTGTCAGCATACAACATTAAGAATTTTGTTTCCATTACAACATTTTGACAAGAGAGAAGTAAGAGACAGGCTAGCATCTTTACTGCAAGAAAACTATGCTTCCATAAGTGTCACTTTCCTAACAAGAAACCCCACAGTGCCATTGTGTTTACTTTCTTTGCACAGAAAAGCTAAACAGTGAGAACACTGGTGCATAAGCCCTTCAACTATTGAGATATTGAATTCTGATCTTTAATAAACCAACGCAGACTTACTTCACTGCTTCTGTTTGCTTAGTTAAGCTCCACTGGCATAGGAAAAAGCACACATAATTTAATCAGATTGCTTTTTTCATTTGATTTTTATTAATGCAGCAAGCAGGCATTGAGCTTAGTAAATTCACTCTGTTCTCACCAGTCGAATACCTCTTCTCCCTTCAAACTGGGAGTTTTGAACAGTGAAAAATCACAGTAAAGTGCTTATACAGGTATAACATAAGATCTCTTTCAACAAGATAGGGTCTCCTCTTTCAGTGCTGCATAAAAACATGCTTTGTGGAATAAAGAGTAGAGTATTTCAAGGGAGCATTGAATTCCCATTTCAGTAGGGCTGTAATAGTTATGCCATTCAGTTGTTCATTTCTGCTAAGAAAAATCCTGCTACTGTGGAACTCCAGGACATCTATCCAGCTACCTTATTCCATTCAGCATCTAGCACAGCATGACATTTTTAGTATTCTCCTCCTAAGCAGACACATACAGTACTGTTGAGCTGTCACAACTGGAGGCCTACAAATTTTCTTCTCTTTCATATTTCGTAGATCATGATAGTATATGCCAAGTCTTTCCCACTTATTTTGTGGTCAAATCTTCAAAAAAGCACAGACATTCATTTTTCTTTTAAGAACTGTCATGGTGATTTTTACAAATGATTTTAAAATAAAGCTGAGGGTCATGTAAGGATAATTCCATATTGTCCCTGACCAAGAGGTCTGAAGAGTTCCTATTTTGCGAAGGAGAATTTATGAAATCTTTGGAGATTTAGTTGTTCAGTTTCTAGTTAACTGTTCTCCTAGTGGTCTATAACACCGACTCAATTTCATTATTCCAGCTCTATCGTACTTGTTTGTATTCCATTTTGTAATATAAAGACTGAACTGACACGTGCATTGAGTGCCATGAATATACATATAATATGATTTTAAAAGTCTTAACCTCTTGGAGCATCTGCCTGATCATATTTGCAATTACAATGTTATGGTGTCTACTTTCATCAGGGATAAGTAACTTGTCTACATTTTCTTTTATCCTCAAAAGAGCTTACAAAGTAGTGATGTTAAAATTGTCAAAATTATATATTCCCAGCAATGGTAGATCTTACTGTTAATGAAAAATCCCACATGACAAGCTAGGTAAAGAAGAGGAAATGATATGTTTTTCTTGCATGTATTTTCCTGTATCAGAAAAAATAAAAAATAAAAAGAAAAGATGCTTGAACACCCTGATCCTTTACCTACTTTGACAACACAAATTCTTCTTTAAGTGGANACATTCTAGTTACATTACACTAATGAGCTCAAATCAAGTCTCCTGATGTACTAAACTACCTTTAAACTTGATCAAGATAAACAACATATTCACCCAATATAGTACTTCTTTTAATTTATAAATGTATTAGTTTCTTAATATTAAAGATCTATTATCAACAACAGTATTTTAGTATTTCAACATGGTATGCCTGGAATATATGATTGTTCTATGTACTCATACTATAAATCCTCCTGAAGGTGCTTCTAAGTTCTAAGTCATTAATTTCAGAAACAAAGCCANGGTGATTTTTACAAATGATTTTAAAATAAAGCTGAGGGTCATGTAAGGATAATTCCATATTGTCCCTGACCAAGAGGTCTGAAGAGTTCCTATTTTGCGAAGGAGAATTTATGAAATCTTTGGAGATTTAGTTGTTCAGTTTCTAGTTAACTGTTCTCCTAGTGGTCTATAACACCGACTCAATTTCATTATTCCAGCTCTATCGTACTTGTTTGTATTCCATTTTGTAATATAAAGACTGAACTGACACGTGCATTGAGTGCCATGAATATACATATAATATGATTTTAAAAGTCTTAACCTCTTGGAGCATCTGCCTGATCATATTTGCAATTACAATGTTATGGTGTCTACTTTCATCAGGGATAAGTAACTTGTCTACATTTTCTTTTATCCTCAAAAGAGCTTACAAAGTAGTGATGTTAAAATTGTCAAAATTATATATTCCCAGCAATGGTAGATCTTACTGTTAATGAAAAATCCCACATGACAAGCTAGGTAAAGAAGAGGAAATGATATGTTTTTCTTGCATGTATTTTCCTGTATCAGAAAAAATAAAAAATAAAAAGAAAAGATGCTTGAACAACCTGATCCTTTACCTACTTTGACAACACAAATTCTTCTTTAAGTGGAACAAGAAATTTCCTTTCAGTCCATTTTACACTTTCTTGCTCATAACCTTGTACAGAAATAAATATAACCTACTATATATAAAACAATGACAGTTAAAACTGAGTTAGTTTGTGCTAGATCTGCAGGATGATACATCAGATCTCTCTAAGGTTTCAAACACTTGCTGTTAGCATTTTCTGTTCTTATGTTTACAGAGATACTTGTACTAGTGGCCCATATCTTATCAATTTATAATTATTCTGTCTAAAAGTCTCTGCCTGCTCATAGCACCTAGACTGATGGTTTTTGTAGTAATTCTGCTTCCACTGAAGTCAGGAAGAATTTTATTGGCTATTTCCCTAAACAAGAGAATTTACAGAAATTTTACCTTGTTTTATATTCATGATCATTTTTTGATCATCAAATGANCATTACACTAATGAGCTCAAATCAAGTCTCCTGATGTACTAAACTACCTTTAAACTTGATCAAGATAAACAACATATTCACCCAATATAGTACTTCTTTTAATTTATAAATGTATTAGTTTCTTAATATTAAAGATCTATTATCAACAACAGTATTTTAGTATTTCAACATGGTATGCCTGGAATATATGATTGTTCTATGTACTCATACTATAAATCCTCCTGAAGGTGCTTCTAAGTTCTAAGTCATTAATTTCAGAAACAAAGCCAAAATAAAAAGATAGAAAGAAAAGAAGCACTCTACATTCTTAAAGTATCCTCAGTGAAATAAAGCAGGAATGCAAGGAAATTCACAGGTAGTACAAACACTGAACTTTATTATCTTCAGTTCTTTGGTCCACAGCACCTACCTAATTTGTGGTAGCATTCTTCCACACAGCTCCTGAAATACCCATCGAAGTGCAGACAGATGTATTGAAACAGAATATTAGACTGAATTTCATTTCAAGGCTGCAGTTTCTTGAATTTTTACCTATAAAAATAACAGCTGGGTTCCATTAAGTCTCTGCTTTTTACAGTTTAATTTCACAAGAACACAGAAAAAATAAAGTTACAATAACAACTTTAGCGGAAGGCTCTGAATAGAACTCTAGAAACACTCATGCATGCTATGATACATAACCAAATGGAATAAATACTATGTTTAAAGCATTCCAGATTTATTTTTCACTCTTGTTTTGTCTGACTAGAAGAAGAAAAACTATGCAAAAAAGCAAAATAGTTATCTCAAATCAATTGTTGGAAGTTGTTCTTTCTGTGAAATAACTTGGTCAATAAAGTAAAATATCACCCATCATAACAAACAGACTGTCCATCCCTTCTGAAAAAAGGTTCAGCCTTTGGTTTGCTTATTTGCTTACGTGATAGGGCAGCAGAACATTGCTACAATGACAGGAGAAATGAATTCAAAATCTTGTCTCCTCAGGTCCTCCTCCTGTTTTCAGTCAACAACTTCACTCCCCACCAGTATGATAAACAAAATTCCAATGGTAACTATACTAAATGATTGTTTTCTGGATGCTGTTCATGTGTCATGTGAAACCTATTGGCACTCTACTTTTATATACTAGAAGCTTCCAGTATTAACAGAATGTGTATGATACCAGAAAAGACTTCTTAGCAAGTTTCAGTCGTGAAAAAAGATGTTGAAAAGAGTTCTCCTGTAAGTCCAATGACTCATAATAACACAACCAAGATGTTCACACTAGCTTACAGACAATCTTTCAAGTACATATGTTTGCCTAAAAATGCTTCAGGTTTTGCTTATGTTTTACGTTAGAAGTGAAGGAAAAGTGATGCATTTACTATTTGTATAAGATCTGGACTGCATTTTAAAATAAATTGGCCACAGGATTGACAAATAATTCAGTATATCTCACTTTTTTCAAACATATATGCAGTTGTCTTCATGAAGGATTCCAGTCTGAGGGCCAGATTGGTTGTTGCAGCAAATATGCAGTACATCTCTGTGTTTTTACAGCTTGTTCAAAACAATTTCGATTAAAGTATTTATGGTTGTTTGCTTATATTTCTGGCAGGGAGGTTGCTGTTTTGTTTTGTTTTGTTTTTAAATGTAAATCAAAAGTGATCTGTTAAATTCAGTCTCTTTTAATAAGATGAAATATTTAGATTCTCAGCCTAATCTTACATTCCGATGCAGCAACCATATGCAGTCTCTCAATCTGCAATTCTGAGGTATAATCCCATACAAATAATGTATTAGATTCATGGTAAGCCTTCCAGAGGAGGGAAAAAAGGATTAGAGTAGTGCAGTTTAACGAAGATTCAGTGAATTTGTCACATGCCATGCTTTGACATAAATAGTCACTTACAATCTAAACCTATTGCTTACCTAAAAATTAGTTACATGTTGGTGAGAAAATTAAAAAATTAAAAAACCTACCACACATGTACACAAAAATAAATTGAATTATCTCACAGGTGTACTCTGAACTTTACAGGACGGTCATGTGTAAATAAATTCATAAAACTGTGAACAGGGAGCTAAGGATAAATCCCATTAGTGAATAAATGGATTTGTTCAATTTATAGTTGCATAAAGCTTGGAAAATCTACATTTTCTTGTCTTAGCTTGAAGATTCAATGTCTGCTTTAGAGATTCTGTCTGTTATTACATGGAAAACATGTTAGTTATTTCCATTGCCTGTGCATGAGGTCCAGTGTGTACAAGAAAACCTCCAAACTGCAAACTAAACAAAAAAATATCGTGTCATTATTAGTAGAAGATACCACCTAAACGCATAATAATATTAAACAACAATGAAGGTAAGTATCATGAAATCCTAACAGAAAATTATGTGGGGAAAAAGTTTCAGTTTTTCAGACATTTCCTTGTTCTTAAAAAAATATTTTTTTTTATCACGTATTTGCCTTATTTCCACTTTCTTCACATCTCGTACTTGTAATTTTAAGCTTACTGCCCATTTTACTTTCTCAGTATCATTTTCCATTTCATTCTTGCAAGAAAACACATTTTAATTTTTCCATGGTTTCTCTCTCTATTGTCAGGACTGTATTTTAGAGTATCAACAAAACTTACAGTATCAGGTTTTCATTTTTATTATTAACTTTTTTTCCATTTTTCTTCTCCAAATCTCTGCTCTGCCAAGAAGTTTTATATTTCCTTCCTTGTGGGACACTTACAAATATTGTTTTTTTAATTTATTACATCATGTCTCTTCTGTCCAAGATCTAGCTCTCTATATTAAAACTTCACATTACTATTCATTTGTTTCATCTATCCCTTTCTCAGGGTTCCCTTATGAATATTCTACTGTGTTGAACAAGTTGATCTGCCTGTTGAATGGCAGTTTCTGTCTCATTTGTATATTCTACCAGCCTTTTATATCAGCACTTCATTCAAATTAATATAAATCCATTATTTTTCATATCCAGTGCCAGTTGTTTCTTTTATCATCAGTCTCTCTTTAGCACTACTGTCCCCACTTCAGTGCTTCCTCTTGACAACATTGCTTCTGACTGTGATTTCACCAGGACTCTATCTCTCACTCTTCTTAAATAATAATAATAATAATAATTTTTAGCCTCTCTGCTGCTTCTTCTCTCACTCTCCTTCAGTCCTCTGCATGATGGTTTTTAGCTCTCCTCACCAGTGAAATGACTCAACTAATGACATTTTACAGAGCTACAGTAAATAATTTAGGGGCAATGTTAATAATGCACAGCAGAGGAGAGGAATTAAGAGATACAGGAAAAGAGGAAAAGTTTTCAGCAGAGAACCACAACAACATCGAAAGATACAAATATATTACTGCTTATTATCTGTTCTCCAGATAAAACAACTCATATTCTGAGAGTTAATATGAAGGAAAGTGAGATAAAGTCTGATGCTTGATAAATGTAGGACTGAGAACTGGGAAGGCCCACATAAAATGGTTCAGCATAAAGCTGCAGAAGAAGATCCTGAACAAAACAAAGTGGTATTTTATTTACTAGAACTTGAAAAGAATGAAAAGTGACTAGCAGTCTAAAGAAAGTGTTATGGTTTCATACTACTGCGGCTACTGTGGCAGCCTGAGATCATTATGCACTTCAAGTGCTCCCTATTTTTTGTCTCAGATAGCACACACACTTGAATTGTTAATAAAGGTAGTCTGTTATTTCATCAATACAAACTGAAGCAGCTTTATTTAAAATACAGTGTTTCCACTAGTAATTTAAGTATTTGAAAGCTCTGTATGATCTTGCCAGGATTCTGCTTCAGAGAGGAACTAACGAATTGCAGTCAGTATGGATAGTTTACCGTAACATGAGGACAAGAAAGCAGAACTTCCAGAGTACTTTCCAGAAAGTTTAGTAAAAAATAACATTGTCTATGGAAAAACTTAATTTTTCTGAGAGGAAACAGAGGAGATATTTCATGAGGAATAAATAAATAAATAAACAAATAAACAAATAAACCCACTGTTCTGTAGGTGAAATAAAATGAATGCAGTAATGGCATGATTTGCCTTGCTTCCTGAATTAGATCTCCCTTTT
>VXAB01003415.1:570-10989 GCA_013399175.1 Odontophorus gujanensis | reverse complement strand
TTTTTTTTTTTTTTTTTCCATGAACACACAAGGAAAACTAAATCTTTAACAAATGTTATTTGTGCAGAAATTTTGGGTTCAAATTTTCCATCCTCTTCTTCCCAGGGTAGTGGTTGTAGATTATCACATATTAACTTATGTCATGTAGCAAGAAATTACTTAGTCCCTTTGATGAAGAAACTTTCTCATTTGGAAATTGACTCAGATACTTCAGCATGTTAGACCAAATGTCATGAAAAGCAAATATTATGGATAATTTTATGGAGGTTAGGGACTGGTAAGGAAGAGCTTTCAAATACCTTCAGCAAAGGGCTTTGTGAACAAGCAGTCTGAAAGTATTTCATGGAATCATGGAATCATCTACATTGGAAAATACAAGATCTGCAAATCCAGCCATCGACCTAACCAAATGCCATCACCAAACTATGTCCCTTATTGCCATATCCACATCTCTCTTTAAATACCTCTGGGGATGGGGACAGCCACTTCCCTGAGTAGCCTGTTCCAATGTTTATCCACCCTCTCCATGAAGAAATTCTTCCTAATATCCAACCCAAACCTCACATCTCTAGACAACTTGGGGTTGTTTTCTTGCATCCAGTCTACCTCTTATGACCTGTGAAAAGGGACTGAAACTCTCCTCACTGCAACCTGTTTTTGGATAATTGTAGAAAGTGATGAGGTCCCTTAGCCTCCTTTTCTGCAGACTAAACAACTTCCTTTCCCTCAGTCACTCCTTGTAACTCTTTTTTTTCCTACTTTTCGCAAGTTTTGCTGCTCGTCTCCAAACATGAGCTAGCAACTCATGTGTCCTCTTTCAGAGGGACACAAAACTGAGCACAGTATTCAAGGTGCAGTAGCACTACTGCCAAGTACAGTCAATTCTGAAGTTCTCCTTGTTACACTATTTCTGATACAGGTCAGAATGCCACTGGCCCTCTTAGTGGCCTGGAAACACTGCTGGTTCATATCATAACACAAAAGAAGATATAGTTTTGAAGTTTCAACTCATTTCTGTTTTAATGGCATTTTTGTAACAATTCAGGTTAACTAGAGCTATTTTATATTTCTGTGCAGTTTCAGGTAAACTGTATTTAATAAATAAACAAATAAAGCTTTTACTCTTATTTTACTTAAAATCAAATTCACTTCCTCTAAGGACTGAACTGAAACAACCTAAACCAAACCCATTTAAAACAAAACTGGGTAAAATCATATAGACACACAGCACCACCAGTTACAAAATATATATTGATAAAAATAGAAAAGCAGAAAAATCCTTGTGTACCTATGGCTGGGATAATGATACAAAGCTGAAAGGAATGAAGGATGACAGACCAGAAGTCTGTGCTGTCAGTGGACAGCAGGTTGACGATGAGCCTGCAGTGTGCCCTTATGACCAGGAAGGCCAATGTGCACTGAAAAGAGCGTGGCCAGCAGACTGAGATCTCCCTCTACTCAGCCCTGGTGAGGCCACATTTAGAATACTGAATTCAGGTCTGGGCTTCTCAAATTTAAAAAAGACAGGGATCTCCTATAAAGAGCCCAGCACAGAGTGACAAAAATGATTAAGGGCCTGGAGTATATCTCATACAAGGAAAGGCTGAAAGATCTGGGTCTACTTGATCTGGGGAAGACTGAGGAAGTATCTTAACGATGCGTATAAAGATCTAATGGAAGGGTATCAAGTGGATGGGGTCAGGCTCTTTCCACTGGTGCTCAGCAGCAGAATGAGCAGTGTGCTCAAACTGAAAAAAAGAAGTCCCGTATGAACTTGAGGAAAAATTCATTTACTTTGTGAGTGATAGAGCACAGGAACAGGTTGCCCATAGAGATTGTAGAGTCTCCTTCGCTGGAGGTATTTTCTTGTAAAAACTATTATGGGGAACCTACATTAGCAGGAGGGTTGGACATGATGATCTACAGAGGTCCTTTCCAAGTCCTATGTTTCTGTAATTCTTTTAGAGTCAAAAACACTTTTCTTGTAGAAAGAAATTATGCTCTGAATTCTATTAATTCACCAAAATATTTTTTAGGAAATGCATGAACTGGCAAGGGTCCTTGAATCTTTTGTCTGCAGCTTCATAGAATCACAGAATTTTAGAGATTGGAAGGGAACGTGAGTCCAAACTCTCCGATAAAGCAGGTACTCTACAATAGCTCTCACAAGTAGGTATCCAGATAGGTCTTTAATATTAATCTCCATAGAAGGAAACTCCACAACCTCTCTGGGCAACCTGTTTGTGTGCTCTGTCACCATTATTATAAATAAGTTCTTCCGCATATTTGTATGGATGTTGCAGAGTTGCAGTTTTAGGCCATTATTCCTTGTCCTATCACTACACACCACTGAAAAAAGCCTGGCCTCATCCACTTGCCTCCCACCTCCTTTAGATATTTCTAAAACTTTACCAGTTTACCTCTCAGTCTTCTTTTCTACAGGCTGAACAGACCCAGGTTACTCAGTCGTTCTTCACACAGGAGATGTTCCAGGCTTTTTATCATCTTTGTGGACTTTCGCTGGACTTCTTTTAGGAGATCCCTGCCTTTTTTGTTACTGAGGAGCCCAGAAAATGATTCAGCAGGCAAAACAGAGTGAAAGGATCACCTCCCTTGACCTGCTGGCCACATTCTTTTTGATGCACCCCAGGATACCACTGGCCTTAATTAATGTAAAATCAGAATTGCCAGCATCTTTAATCTATTATTTCATTCTCCTGGGATAGGGAACAAACCTGGTCATAATCATTGATCTTCTTACTGTTCTCTACTGTCATCTCATTTGGTACTTATATATCAATGTGTACGGGTAGACTGTCTTCCTTAATTTACATTTCTAAACAAAATGACTGTCTATTCAATAAATATCTCAGGACTTCCTTATTTATCAACAAAATCCTACACCTTCTGCAGCTAGTGATCAGCCTCACTGAGCCTGTGTGGAGATGACCTATAATCCCTTATCTTGTTTGTAATGAAATTAGAGTGATGTCTTGTCTGTAATTCATGGACTTTAATATGTGTAGCTGCTGATGGAGAAAATCAAACAACAGTATTGCAGAATGTCATCCTTTTCTGTCTATCTGAAGAATTAAGATTTTGCTCTAGAAGCAATATTCTTGCCACCCGTGGTGTCTTGAGCATAAAGTTTTTTCACCTAAATCTCCCAGTGAGCTTCTATCTTCATCATTAGAGGAGCTGTGTTCCTTATTGGGGTTGTCTGAGTGAAATTACCGAAATCAGTTAAACTATGTCAGCCAGCACTGCAGACTGAACATCTCAGCTTATTCAGTTACGTTGAACCCTATAGCAAGGAAGCAAAAAGCAAATTTTAACCTTCACTCCAAATTAGGGGACTTCTATTTTCATTTAAGTGAAGGTAGTTGGCAGCAATGCTGGTATAGCACCTAAGTGGTATTGTGTGGCAGCCCATTCTCCCACATTACCTCTACATGCCACACTACATTAATAGGATCCACAGTTACTTTAGCATGTCCCCAAATCCACCAAAGTAAATTCAAAACATTGTTTATGTCCCTTAAAAATATTATATTGTAATCTTTTCCCAGATGCAATCCTGAGCCACACCTGAGGAATAAATCCTGGCTAGTTTTGTTGTTTTTTACAGACTATATTATTAATATATATTAATATTCTGGGCTTATTCCTTTCTGATTTTTTTTTTTTGTAAGAGATTTTGAAAGCTTTTAAGCACTCACCATTTTAGCCATTTATGATGTGGGCAAATAACAAAAAAGATTTTTCAATTTAGTAAATATTTTCAACTTCTATCACGTTAAATTGTGACTTCAATCATAATGAATGAAACAAATGCCTATTTCTTTGCAGATGCAAGTTGATCCCAACTGCAGTATGAGAAGGAGATGGGATTGCATGGCCTCTGTGTGCCTTACTCCACTCTACCAGGTGTATCTTTGAGATGCAAAGTTTATCCTTTCTTCACTACAGTTTATTGTACCCTCTTTTCATAAGTTGTTGTTTTTGTTTTTGTTTTTGTTTTTTGCAGCTTTGCAGGTAACCTTCTGGTCTAACAGGTGCTTCTATCCTAAATGTCAGCCATCTGCCATGGCAATATAAGTGAAACTATCATATGTACCTGTACGGCACAATCAAGACTACCCCACTTTGAACCAGAACTTTTGGAGAAAACTTCTCTAATGCATGTCTGGAACAGCCAGTGCGCAGCACACCAGACTGTCATCAGATAAGCTACTGCTGAGGAGAATAAATGAGCAGATTCAGAGATTAAAAGTCAGAAAGAACCTCGGTTGGATTAATAACTTATAATAAAATCTCTCTACAGCTAACACTTCACCTGCACACTAACTATGAGCAGTCTCACTTTTTCCCTAAGCTGCAGACATGAGCACACTAATGAGAGAAATAACACATGCCACATGGTTCAAAAACTGTCCTCTGAAAGAGAGGGAGGACACAGTTAGACTATGCCATAGTCACTGGTTTTCTAAAAGCACATCTCCACCAGACTCCAGAAAACAGAAACCATTGCTTTATTTCCTGCTGTACCTATCATGCATGAGAAGTGGAAGTGGTTAAAAGCAGCAGCGTGTTGCCTCCAGACTGGAGTGGCCACTGCACCTCAGCTAGGAAAAAAATCCTTACATCATGCAGGGGCATTCTTACCTGATTTCCATATTGGGACACTAAGCACTCAGCATTTTCTTGTTCATTTTCTATGGCTTCCAAGTGAATTCATTAATTAACCCAGTAACTTTGCTAATGAATATTTAAATAATATTAATATGGTACATATGCAAATTGAGATCATGAAGGTGTCACCTGGAAAAGAACTTCAAAGTCTGAGTGATTGGTGATGCAAGTTTTGTTTTACCACTCTTCCTCTACATTAGGCATGTGATTTTACAGTAATAATTACATCCTTAGCCCAAGTCATCCTAGAGGATGATTTCACACAGCCAAGAAAGGTTAAATATTTTTAAAATGCAAACAAGATGAATTTTTAAAAGCATCAAAATAGCTTTGGACCCAGAAAGCCCTTTACCATCCATGGTTAGCTCTCTTTAACAAAAGATGCTCATAAGTTATGCAGACTTCTCATTTGTCAGTTCAGAGATTTCTCTGTCTCCTCTGCTACATAGTCTGTATAATTTAAGGTGACTCACTGTACAGGAAAGTTCACCTTCCATTAAAATGTTTTCTTTAGTAAGCACTCTACTGGAAGTGCTGTAGTGAAAACATGAGTGGCTACGAATACGAACATTTATTAAATAGTGCTGATGAATTTTTCAATACCTAAGGGAGAGCAATTCACAGCTCAATCATTCAGACCATTTTAAGTGCTGCGCAGGACAATTCCACTACATCTTCCATTAATATTTAATTACCCATTTTATTCTGTTTACCTTTTTAGTTAATATATAATTTAAAGCCCTTCTACTAAAAAGGAGAGGAAAAAAGAGAACAACTGTTAGTCTGCTTTTAACAAATCTCTGATGAGAGCTTTTACTTGATTTAAAATTCATTGCAAAGAATTTTATTTAATATCAGTAACACAAACCCCAGGTATTAAAGCAAAACTTGGAAGCAATTGTTGCATAATTCCTGACACTGACTTGAATTTGACACAAGTCTCTGACCAGTAGCCTTTGACAAAGCAGCCTGGTTTGATGCCACTTACCACAACTGTTAGGTGAGATAGCAGTGACAAGCATGGAGCATGCAGATACCGTCTCCAGCAGTCCGTCTCAGGCCCAGGACAACTTCTGCATGGCTACTCACACCCGGCCTGATATCCAGGCACAGGGGATCCCTGCCCAGACCAGGGGTTGTGGCTACTGCTTTCACCTTTGTTGATTTAACTGGTAGCAAATCTGCCAGGAGCACACATGCACATACAACCAAGGACAGGACATTGACACCTCCAGTCACAAAGGCTGCCCCAGTCCCAGGCTGCCTTCAACAGCACATACCATGGAACTCAGGTAAACAGCCACCAATAGCCAAGACTCCTTCCTCCTCTTGAGCTGGTAGAGATAGTAATGCATCAGTTGAGACACACAGACACAGCAGTATGTTCACTATCACAAACACGTTTGTAGATACTTGGAGTACAGGACCGGCCACCCTGTCCATCCAGAAACCCTGGACCATCTTATGCACTCACCAGCTAACCCAGCTTGAAGCTCACTGTAGATATGCACACAGGCATCCATACTTTAGGCCAATCACATTTGAAAGTTCCCTGAGCTTACCATCATCACCCCACCACCTACCTGATACCCCAGCCCAGATCTGATGCCTTTGCTGCTGCCTGGGTGGTCCAGCTGAATGTTTGCAGGTGAATGCACATGCACACCCCATGAACACCAGGCTGTGGAATGCACAAACACTTTGACCCCAAGCAGTCAGTAGCAGGCATATGGCTTGTGACCCATCACCCAGAGTCAACCTCCAATGCAGAGCTTTGTGCTCCCCTTACTCAGGCCAGTCCCCACCAGTAGGTTTGGGAGCACACACTGCAGCTGCCCCTTGGCTTCTGTAGCTGATACTGGGATCCCACTTGCTCCAAGCTGGCATCACAGTCCATGGTCTATACCCTAGCCTGACTCCAGTAGCTGGCACTCAGTTTTCTCACAGTAATGCCTTCAACAGTCATTCCAGGCTCAAAATCTGTAGAATGATTTCTGATCCAGAGAGCTACAGCCCTTCAAACTATTGATGCTAGAACCCCCACTTGTACCAGTACCCATCACCCCACAGTCTGTCTTCAGTAGCTGGTGCCAATTCCACTTGCACACATACCTGTCTCACCAGCAACTGATGCTGAGGCCCTGAACTTGCTTGAGGTGCTGGCTCATGTCAGTGTTCATTCCCCAACCTGACTCCAGTGAGTTTTACTCACCCACATCCAGGTCTTGCCAGTGGCTGGCACATAGTCCTTGCAGCACACATGTATGTAGAAGAAAGAGTGCAAACACAAGAGAGAGTTAAGAAAAAATTAAATGAAAGAAAACACAAGGTTGCAGGAAGGATCCTCATGATCATGAGCAGGGCTAGGACAGACAAGCAGCCTGACCAACCATGCTTCACATATTACCAGCCATTTTATACTCTTTCCTACCTCTGTATTCCTCCTACTCCATCTTCTCCATTCATTCCTTTCATGGGTTTTCAGAACTCTGCAGTCTGTCCTTTCCCAGACCAGGCCCCTTGGTCCACAGTATTATCATCTGCAAAGTTCATCCTTCCAGAAATGGTGCATTTAGCTTGTTAGCCCATCAGTTAGTATGACTAGGAGGTTTGTTCCTTGTGACTATCTCCCACCCTAGAAGTCCGCAATCAGATAATCTTACTGGAATAAACATGCCCAAATTCTCAAGTGCTCCTAAATTGGTGTGACTGCCCAGACTTGGTTCCTGTCACTGCTTCCTTTTCTCGTTATCCCTTGTGGTCTTGTAAAAGGTCCTTGACCAGGTGCCTTTAAAGGAGCAGACTGCCATAGCCTGCATAACTTCGCACTCTGCCAGTGGGAGAAAGCGCATTAAAAAATCCAGTGTGACACAAAACACTGCTTTTGTGCAAAGGTTATTCCACCAGATTAATAATATACAAGGTTTTATTGGTGATACAGCACTTTGTTTTCATATACAAAAAAGAAGAAAAATTATATATTTCACTATGCTGTTTTGAAAAAAAAAAAAATCACTGGATTTATAGTCCCAAAAATATTTGGATATTATAAGTGGGATAGTGAAAGCAACAGTCTTGTAATAGTGTAATACTTGCTCTTCATTGTCAACCACTGAGATATTGCAACAGGAATGTAATAAAAAAAATAAAATAAAAAAAAAACCAGACTGATTTTATTAACGGCAGTAACATAGCTTTTGATTTTGGAATAAAATTAATAGCAACAATGATTAAACTTTTATTTTTGAGTCCAAAATTAAATGGTCATCAGTATTGAAATGTTTGACTTCTCTGCAATACTGGCTATAGATTTGAGCTTGTGCTTTCCATAGTCTTTTATATAAAAATGATTAGGGATTTCCAGCCTGAGATACTCTACCACTTATAGCTGCACCTGTCTTGAGATAAGATCCTTGTTTTGTGGAATTCCAGACACCCTTCAGTAGCTGTCTAGTGTGCTCCTTCAGCTTTGCATAGAAGATACAAATGTCATTTGCTTTGAGTAATAAAGAAATCATTATATTACTCACCCAATTCACAGTTCATCTGTAGTTTTAATTCATTTAGCAAGCAGTTTATTTAAAATTATTACAGACATTTATGTACATGCACACACATTTAATATCTAGGACTATATTAGATATAGATTTCTATTTCTATACATATGCACTCCTATATGAGTAGATTTCTTCATCTATATATACTATTTATTTTAAACAGAAATCTCTGAAAAGAACTTACATTATTCTACAGGAATAAAAAAGCCTAGGATGAGAAGCCTGGATATTATACTGCACACTCTGAGTTTTTCTTAGTTTTAGCTTTCAAAACCTGGTTACCAGAAAAAGGCCTGCAAAGGTATCGTGTGTTCTGTCCTTGCAGAAGGTTATTTATGTTCTTTTCAGCTAAGATATGGAGGTTATCTCAAAGCCAACATCTGCTAAATGTCTTTTGAATATAGTACAAAATGTTAGAAAAGATAAAGACTTTGGTCATGTAACATTTTCGGCTGATGTAATAAAACTGAGATGATTAATACATTTTCATACACATAACTTCTACCTGTAACACTATTAAATTAAGGACAGAGGATATGTACAATAAAAGGTCAGAGACTGAATCCTGAATCTATTCAAATTCTGAGAAGTTGTAAAAAATAAGTAAATAATTAGAAGAATTAAATTCCTTAACTTTTTTCTTATTCTCTTTTCTCTCTCCTTTTTTTTTCTTTCCATTATCTTTCCCAATTTTTCTTGGTAAATCTGTACAAGCATTAATACTATGCCATGGAAATAAGCTGGATCTAGACAAGTTTCTAGAAGGCTGACTGCATTAAGCAAGCAGGCGTTTTATTTAATATGGTCAATATTCCTCACTTTTCTAAACAATGCATAACATAAAGGACTAGTTTATTCACATTCACAAGAACAGGACTTAACATATACAACACTTGATTAAAGTGAGAAAATGTGAGCATACTATACAATATTAGAAGGACTAAGTTCAACTAGCATATTAAAGGGAACAACAGTGATAAAAAAATTGTGTTAATAGAGCAGAACATCCAAGCTAAAATCTTCAAAGAGGAAACATATCAAATAGAGTATTTAAAAACATTAATATTGGATTGTAGTACATTTTCATCAACCCTGGGAGCAGGCTAGGCATTCTCAGTGACATTATCTCTGTCCTTGCCTCCTAATGTTAAAGCCTCAATGTAGCAGACTAAGGCTACATAAGAAAACTAACTGAAAATACTTAGTATTTCTGTCTGAAGTGATAGCTGGCCAAGGACAGCGCCACGAGGAAGTCTCTATGTTTAATCACTAGGTCAGGAACAGACAGTCAGTGTGATCATGGGGAAGGTCAGCCTATATTTGTGTGACCTGAAAAGATCACACTTCAACTTCATTATACCAAAGAAAACTAACTCAAGTCTGGCTAGAGATTAAAGGAAAAACTGAATACAAAGCAAGACACCCTCGACTCCCCCTTTCTCTGAACTTTACAGGGAGTATTTTGAATCTTAAGACTTCTACAGAAAAAGACACAGCAAAGCTTTTAGGAGGTTAATTCCTTCTCAAAAGTTAATTCCTCAGTAACCATCCCAGCCATGAGGATCTGTTTCTTCCTCTACATGGTCAGTGTGCTGTGATTTGCCTACTAAGGGCTTCTCTCCAGTGCTGCTGTTTCCCATGACCTCTATGAAAACAAGGTGATGCGTACCTGTACTCTAACTGTTCGTTTTGAGCTTGTTGCACAGAATAAGTGCCGACTATCTATAGTCTTGTTTCACCTACCAGCTGAGTAAAAATAAGTGTCTACTCTAAAAATTAAATAACAAGATATTATTCTTTTCTCACAGAATCAAACAAAGAATTGCAGGAGTTGGAAGCGACCTCAAGAGGTCATCAAGTCCAACTTCCTTACTAAAGCAAGTACCCTACAGAGCACAGGTATGTGTCTAGATGGGTCTTGAGACTCCACAACATCTCTGGGCAACCTGTTCTGGTGCTCCACAACCCATATCATAAAAAAGTACTCCCACAGGTTTGTATGAATTACCAATGTTCAAGTTTTAGGCTCTTTCACTCCTTGTCCTATTACTACACACCACTGAGAAGAACCTGGCCTCATCCCTTTGTCTCCCACACCTTAGATATATACATGTATTGATCAGATCCCTTCTCAGTCTTCTTTTCTCCAGGCTGAACAGACCCAGGTCAT